>KZ651114.1:1278201-1342883 GCA_001010745.2 Gerris buenoi
GAATGAAATAAACTTTGTTTTGGGAGCCTGAGAGCATTTTTTACGAGTTATTTTAACATTTAAGTTGATTTTAAAGCGGATAGGAATACCACTCCTAAATTGGGCACAAAAGGGATCTCCCTAGAAGTAGTAGAACAGGGAGGACAAACCACATTTTAGAACCTAGCAATTAGGATTAGGTCACTTCGATACCTTAGCTCACAGATGTGTTAAGTGACAATATTCTGATTTCTCAGAAATCTAACATCACTTATCACATCTTCGTTTTCCAGTTCAGAAAAGTGACTGATTTACTTCAGTGACTGATTTACTTTTATAAGTGACTGATTTACTTCATTCGGCATTAATATAAACCACCATTAGAGCAATGCTACACTTACCACATCTGGACATTTGATAATATAGGTCATAAAGGGTCAGATTATTATCACTTACCCTCATTTTACAAAAAATGTCACTAACACATCTGTGAGCTAAGGTATCGACTTATTTGAGCCCTTGTTCACTAACCCTTATTAAGTTCAGTTACTTTACACACCAATTTACTGCCAAAGCAGTAAAATGGTGGATTTATGGTGCGGTCAAAAGTGAGCCATATGGGATTGAACTCATAAACTTGACCTTGGATTTATAGGTGGACGTTTTTCATATCCTCTTCAATTTCCTTAGATACTTCAATATAAGTTCTGTCTTGGTCAATATAAGTTCTGTCTCCCAAAGAGCTTTGTTGAGAATGTCATAAATCAAAGATAACTTTGATAACTTAATCAAGATAAATTAAATAAATTGTTGTTATTCAATTTAAATAGTAATTGTCCTAATTATTTTTACAATCACATCATATAACTCATTACTAATTTTTGTACACGGAGTAAAGGTTCTGCTATTAGTGTGTAGTATGATAAATAGTAAAAATAATTTCAACAAAATTTATCACTTATTTAAAATATTATTAAATGTTATTCAACTTAAATAGTAATGTCCTAATTATTTTTACAATTATACAATAAAACACATTAATAATTTTTGTACTTGGAGTTAAGGTTGTGCTAATAGTGTGTAGTATGACGAATATTATAAATAATTTCAACAATTCACCACTAATTTAAAATATTATTATTGCCTAAATATAAATATTTGTTTTAAATAGTATACCCTAAATTGACCTAAGCCATCGCAGAGCTACAAAAAAGAGATGCTAAACTTTGTATCCAAAGTAAAAATATAAAAATTAATATATTTTTTAATATTAAAGAAGAAGAAAGAACAAATGTTACTTTGGTCCCTTAAATCAATATTTTAAAGCTGCTATCTACAAATAACAAATTTGTCTGGGTGATTACTAATAAATTTATAATTCAAATATACATGGAAAATATTAATTCATTGTAATTGGAAATACATTATCTTTCCAAGTAATAAAAATGTGTTACAAAATTTGAATCTAAAAACGAATGAATTTTAAAATGAGTGTGTAGACATAAAGGCTGTATTTGTCTTTCCGTAACCAACTTTGACAGTTTAAAAATTAAAATATTGAAAAATATTTTACATTTAGCAAACTTGTAGAGCTCGAATAAAAAGAGCCTGTTGAGAATGAAACATTCAATATCCATTTGATATTTATACCAGAACACTGGATAGTACAAATCCATTATAACGGTAGTACAGAGCAATTTTAGATATTGAGTTATCTACTTAATAAATAAATTTAAATTGTAACAAAAGCCTAGGCCAGTCAAAAGAATTTAAAAGAAGAATAATTCACGTATCCTTAATCAAAGAGATATTTAAATATTACACTAACTTAAAAAACCAAAGCAATTATCTAATAGAATTCTTAACATATCAAGATTAATAATATTAGTAATCTTCCTTGGCAAAGACAATTAATTATTCTGAAACTTTGAGCATATAAAATTGAAAAAATACAGAGTAGTGATAGTGAAACCATTAGATATATTTAACAATTATTTGGTATAATTAACATAGGAACATAAAACAAATTCTGGTGTTTTGATTAGAAATTTAAGTCTTAAGTTTAAGAGATAAATAATTATTTTCAGAGCTTTCTCTCAGCCTTTAGGTATTCAAGCTTTTCATAAAAGCTAAATTCAAGAAATGTTTGATAATACCATCAATTTGGTATAATTAAGGCTCTACCACTCTTTGAGGTTAGAAAAAACAGTAAAATTAAAATTTTATTGGTTGTAAGTAACATATCAAAAATCTAAGTACAGGCTTCATTCCTAATTTTAATTCTACTCAATTTGAGCCTTATTTCATCTCCCTACTGCAATAAATACGACAACTATTTCAATACAACGAGATTTATCGTTGTATTGAAATGGCGCCTGTACTGGTTATCACAGGAAGTTGAAATAGGACTCAAATTGTGCAGAATTAAAATTGGGAATGAAGCCTGTACTTAGATTTTTGATATCTTGCTTAGAACCAATAAAATATTCATTTTACTGTTTTTTCTAACCTCAAAGGGCGGTAGAGCCTTAAGTCATTCTCAATTAAAGAGGGCGCTTTGCCACAACTTCAGAAGCAACCTGACAAATCTCAGCGGGAAGTTTGAAGCAGACAAGGGAGCAAATTGTTCATGGTATGTAAATGTACCACTAAAAATTACACATCTAGATAATTCTCACCTCTTAACAGACAGATATTTCCAAGGATATTGCTCAAAAACCTCACATCTGGTGCCGATATCTGCTTGTTTATGCGCACCTATTGTTTTTAATGCAAAATAGGAGCTATAAAATTGAACAGTATTTAAATTTTGTCCAGAACGATACTGTTAAGAAACTGGAGTTCCTCCTATTTTTGTAATGTAGTACAAGCATGGTGTCATTTGTCCTTCAAATTGTCGATAATGATGTATCAGTTAGTAAATAACTTTAAAAGTCTTAAGGCCCGTATGTTATCTGTGAAAATAATTGAAGCTCACATAATACTACTAGTAACATAAACAGGATAGTTAGAAAGGTTTAAAAACACTTAATTAAAAAAATAATTAGGCAATTTTTTCTCAAAAAATCAAGCCCCAGGATGCTATTTCAATGAAAATGACTCAATTTAATTCTGAGATTCTCTGATAGTGCTGTTTTTTCTTCTATTAGGCTCCAAAATAAAAGCTCTGATAATAAATCTTCATCTCTGAAACTATGAATTTTATAACAAATAAAAACCCTCAGTTAATTATATTGTCAAGCCCTGTGTACTGATGTCTTCTGAATTTTTATAATAATAACAATTTTTACAATAAAGACTCGTGTTCCTCATTACAGCTAAACATTTTTGAAAACTGATTTAATTATTAAAAAAAGTAAAATGAAAAATTATTATAAAAGCCTTAAATCACTGAAAATACTTAATTATGACGAACTAGAGAAAGACTAGGTATATAATTTTTTTCATTGACTTTAATAATATTTTAATAAACCTAATGCTTCTCTTTGGATCATATACTTTATATTTATATAAATAGTTTAAGAGGAATTCTTACGATTATATTTAAATAGCTATAATTATAAGTGTTTAGGGGTTTTTATATTTCTACAATAATTAGTTGTTGCTTCTTAAACAGTGTAAATATGTTGATAATATTGTGTTGCACAATATTATCAGGGTATTTAAGGTACAAAAGTCATAAAATAAAATAAAAAATTAAAATAAAAATCTTTTTTTAAAAAAAGAAAGTTATTAATTATCATTAATTAAGGTTTTAAACCAAGTTTGAGGTAATCTTCTAGTATAGGAGATGTTATAACTGAAATATCTTCCACGTCAACCTGTAACAAAATTAACAAAAAGTCAATTTGGAGATCTTTATAAATTTTTTTTTTTTTTGAAAATGCACCCCAATCCTTGTTAAGTATTGCTCTAGTGGCTAAAAAGGTGCCATCATCCAAAAAGTCGGACGTACTTTTGTAATGAACTTTCTCTAGAAACTTCACTTAAAAAAAATAATAAAATAATAATAATAATAAAAAAATAAATAAATTTAAACAACTAGGTTAGGAAATATCGCAAAACCTACTAGTTATATTTTTAATTAATACCCTACAGACCTGTTGGAGTTGAAATAATAAGGAGAAAAGTGTAATTGAAGATAAATATATAAAAAATAATATTGTATGTCAGGGCATAACTTTAATCGGTAAAAAATATATTTTTTATATTCAGTGCTGCATAATGTAATCACAATTACGGTTAATGCTATCAACCACTTAGCATTACCAATGTATAAAAACCTTTTCCGTTAATTGTTATCAATATTTAGTTTATTTTAATCAATTTCGAGATCGTTTAAATTTTTCTTTATCATTTTCGGGGGAACTGCTAGAAATCTACAGTAAGATTTACTAAAGTTTTGACTTTTGACATTCAGATTGGCCAACCTAAATGATTAAAAAAATAATGCCACTAGGCCTGTAGGAGGGGTGGGGCCGGTGACATTTTTGTTTACCTAGTTGGCCCGACCTTCTAAAATTCTAAATCCTGACTTCTCATTGGCTCCTGACAGATTTTCCTGTGCTGTCAAAAGACAAAAGTTTAGTAAATCTTACTGCAGCACTGGTGTTTCAGTGAACATTCTTTTTCTAAGAAATATGAAAGTCATATTTCAGAACTCAACGTGTTTTATTCTTTCAATAATTTTTATTCTTACATCAATAAATTTAAATGTTTGAAATTGATTTGTTTAGTTTTAAAGTTTAATTATTAAACGAAGAATGAGACCTTTAACACGTCATGATAATGTACATGCCTGTACTTATGTGAACCTATGTAACAATACAATTTTTATACCTAAAAAAAATTAAACATTATGTACGTTGTATTTTTATTTATTTAAGTACTTGCTTAATGATTTGTGTCATCACATCATTCAGTGTTCGTAATAAACACAGTCTTATTAATATTTTTTTTTATTTAAGTTTTACTTTGTCTAGTAGTACCTTTGGTTATTATTATTAGCTAATTAATGTTTACTTTTCTGAGTGTCATCCCAAAGTGATCACATTAAGTCAGGGTTGGTACCCGGGTGGGGAATATTAAAAAACCCACCTGGGTAAAATGAAAAAAACCCATGTTAATTTCCCCGGGTTTTTTGTGGGTTTTTTAAAAACATGATATATTAAAAAATCGGGTATGGAGTACCTCAGAACTTTTCCTCACTTTGGAGGCCACTAAAATAGCCTCCAAGGAGACCCTAGAGGAAGCAGGAGGAGATTCTAGACTAGAGGAAGCAGCAATGGGCGTAGACAGTACTTGAATGGGTCGACCGTTTTGAACGAACTGATTTTTTTTAAAAATAACACATTTTCACTTATTTTATTTAATTTATTAAAATTATTTTAATTTTGGCGGTATTTTGATTTTTTATTAAATTTTTGTTGACTCAACAAACTGGGTTCAAGAAGGCTGATTTTCCAGGCGGCAAAGCTAGAAGTAAGGACTGATTCTTCTGCCAAGTTTCAACTCTCTAGGTTACCCTGAGCGCTACAATGATAACACACATACAGAAGTCATGCTGAAAACCACTCAGGAGGTCTTAAAAACACCCAAAACAGATAATTAGTTAAAATCTCAAAAAAAAAACATTTCCTACCAGAGGTGAGGAAAAGTAAAAATATCTATCAATATTATTAAAAATGTTTTGTCAATAAACAAATGTGTCAAATTATCAAATAGTAAAATGTAAAATTGTGGGAAGGTTCAAGGCAGCGGCCGCTTTTCGATGACCGAAGCGAGTAGGGGACAGAGCCCCATAGCATATATTAAAAATATACATTTTTTTTTAATTCAAGTATTTGTGTGAGACTAAATAATTGATATAAAAATACTATTTCTAAAAACTGGTCTTATTTTAACTTTTTTCCTTTTCCTCACCTTCTCCGAAGGTAGAAATATGCAAAGTATTGTTTTGACCCAAAAATTATTGTTGGGGGATTCAACGGAATTATCCGTTTTAGGTGTTTTTAAGACCTCCTGAGTGGTTTTCAGCATGACGTCTGTATGTATGTGGGTATGTATGTATTTCAGTGAGTATGTTATCATCGTAGCGTTCAAGGTATTTAACCTAAAGAGTTGAACTTGGCAGAAAAATCAGTCATTACCTGTAGTGGTGCCGCCCGGAAAATATTAATTTTATTGTTATTATCATTGGTATTTCGTAGAGAAAAACCTATTACTTAGTTGGCATTTTTTATTTTAATAAGATTTGTTACATTTACACATTTTTCTATGTTAAAATTAATTATTTTTTAAAAAACCCAAAAAAACCCGGGTTTTATTAAAAAACCCAGGTGGGTTGGGCTTTTTCCATAAAACCCGGGTTTTTTCCAACCCTGCATTAAGTGTTATCCACTGTAAGTAACATTTATTATCTAGTATAAATTGGTAAGAAGAAATCCCTAATGAAAATGAGAGAAATTAGTAAGTACTAGTAAGGGCTAGCATTTGATGGGTAAGACAAACCACTTGTTCCAAACTAGCATTTAGGCCTAATAAAGGCCCATTATACTATCATACTAGGCCTATCATATTAGCCTTGTGACGGAGAGTTCCAGCCACTTCCCACAATATACCTCTGTACAATGTACCGCTGAAGCAAGTATGGTGTGAGCATTAGTGAGCCATATAAATCAGAGAAACATGGGACGGTGAAATTGAACCAAAAACCTTGTGCTGCCTTAGATTCATTTCACTGGGCTCCCTTAGAAATATAAATAAATCTAAGAAGATAAATCTACATAGTTATACAAATGTAGAAAGATATAGAAATCTGGAAGAGAAAGATACCAAAATTCAGGAAGAATAAGAAAAAAAACAAAAAAACAAATCAAGAAAGATGCAGAAATCTGAGAAGAGAAAGAGAGAAACTCAGAAATCTAGAAAGAGAAAGAAAGTCAAGAAAAAGAATATACTTCAAAAGCTAATTGCAGTCTAACCTTTATAAAAACACAATTGCAACAAAGAATTACAATATAAGCTGTAGCATTTCAAGTCTTTAGAGTAGACACCAAATTACAACATATTTGATAATTTGATTTTTTTCATTATTTTTTAATTAATATAAATTCCAATTTTAGTTGATTTTATTGGGCAGGTAGATTGGTATATGATGTTCATGAGATTTAATAAGCTAAATATTGCCGATTAATAATACTCCCACAATTATATAATAACATTCAATAAACATAATACATAGTTATAAATAAATATTTGTTTGATTTGATTTTATCATCATGTTACATTTTATCTCCTCTTATTGTTGGTTCAGATTTCTTCTACTGATCTTAGTTTGATAAGACAAGTTTATTAGTTATTATAAGAGCAAAGAATAATATTTTGGGAAAATTACTCATATTGACGTGTATAGAGGCCAAAAGCAGAGACAACACAACAAAAGTTTATAAGATAGAAGCAATTCTCAGCAGAAAGAGGTTTCAAAGCCTTACCTCACTGCTGCCATCTGTGTAAGTAACCATCATAATTCTAACTCTGGAACAATATACGCCCAACTCCCATGCTAAAGAACAACCATTCATTTTTACATTTAAATTTAATACATCTTGCATTCTATACAAAAGTTATTAATCTGGAGAAAGATTTATTAGAACTAGCCGTCAAAATTTGGTTTATCAATCAAAATTTGTATTATTATTGACACGAATATCGTAGTGTAAAATCAAAACGCGATAACAAATGTTATTTTTCAAGTTCATATTTTGCCTTATTTAAACAAGTTTTGTGTTCATTTCACTCACTGAAAACAAAATGTTCTACACTCAGGCAGGGTTAGTAGTATACACATTTATTGGCACTGATTGCCAGAACAAATTGTATTGCTTATATCCCCACAAAATATCACAAGGAATTAGCTTGTTCGTAGCAGTGAAAAAGTTAATACAAAGAGTTAGTGGGTGATTAGGAGTTAAAAGGTTCAATATATTAGTGCAAATAAATAAAAAAATAAAATAAAATTAACTAAAAAAACAAAAAAGTAAAAAAAAAAACTATAAACATAAAAAAAAGGTAATTCCAGGAAAGGAGGACAAGAAGATAAAAACATGTTTTCTCATTAAGTTATAAAGAGCGGAGGTCCTTAACTATGAGAGAGTAAATTTCCAGTCGGAGAGTAAGATGATGTTTTAGAATATAGAATTTTAAAGATCCGGAGGTTAAACAAGGTTTTGTTGCTCTTTCTTTTACGTCTCAATAGATCATTAGGTTCTTACAAAACTTTACTCATTTACTTAATGATATCATCAGAGTGAAACATGTTTTTGGTCGTTATCACATTGAGATGTCAATCACAATTAATTATAATTCCCTCAAAAATATATTTTTATCTGAGATTGAGAAATATTGGTAAGTATTACTCCGTTAATGTAGTTTTTAAAACAGATCATGCTGATTGGTAATAAAATAAATTAGAAAATTAGATAAAATGGACTCACCCTAAGGAAGTTGTGATGAGACAGTTGCGAAGCAGTAGGTCTCTGTCTCGGATCATGTTTTAAACAGGACTCAATAAGATCCTTACCCTCATCACTCAAACTTTCAGGTTCAGCTGGCTTCTCTCCCATACCTACTTTGAACATTATCTGGTAGTTGGAATCATATTCGTGCCAAGGCCTCTGAAAAATCAATTAAACTTTATGAATGCTAAAGTGAATTAAATAATGCTCCTGGTGAGGATACAACATTAAAGCATTGTGACCATGCTGAAGAACTTTATTTTGTATGTCTCCAAATTAAAAAATTCTGGAAAGACATCAGAAAAAAATTTTAGTCTTGTATCTATCCTTTAACATTTTAGCCAACCACCAATTTTGAAGAAATTAGGATGGTTAGTCAAAATTAGCCCATAGATCATCCCATATTATTACTGGGAATCAATACAAATTCACATATCTTGTGGCCATTTGTTCAACAATAGGACACGAGGAAAGCTTTGTGCCCACAAAATAGCAGCCTATTTTAATTTGTATTATCATTATATTAGAGAAATAAAGGATCATAGAACAAGTGAAGGGTCCAAATTTATTTTACTTCATAACACAAACTTTTTAGGACCTTAAAACATACAAGTCCATCAAAATCAAATGTTTGTGTCATGACAACACATTTTCATAATAGTTACTGCACACGTGTTTCTTTTGTACCAATCAACAGTATTAGGTAATTACAGGTCGGTGATCCAAACTCACCTACTCAACGAGATCATCCAGCATGCCAAAAACATGGAGAACATTCATGGTAGAAGGCTCAAAACCAACTGAAGGGAGACACACTATCAATATCTAGAATTCATTATTAGCTCTTACCTTGCCGGATGCCATTTCAATAACAACACATCCTAAGGACCAAATATCAGCTGCTCTTCCATGACCTTCACTGTTAGTTTTCATAAATACTTCAGGTGCCATGTATGCTGTAAAATAAATAAATAAGACATGTTATCATACTCATAATCTCTAGGTCTATTAATACTCAAATGTTATAGAAATACCAAAACACAGAATAATATCAAATAAAAGCTAGAAAAGTACAATATATTTGAAACATAAATATTATGGTCAAATTTACTATAAACAGCAACAATTCAATGAATAATATGAGTATTATAGCACATACCTTGTGTTCCAACAAAACCCTTAAGCTCTCCTGGAACAGTTGTGTGAGCTTTTATTTTAACCGCTGAACCAAAATCACCGACTTTCAAGCAGTTGCCTTCAGCTGTCAGATATATATTGGCAGCTGAAACAACAAACATCAAAATTAAGATTAAATGGCTTTGGTATAATGCTAAAATTGGTAAAGTAACCTCTAGGTTTGTGAGGACAAGTTTGCACTGTATTGAAACCCTAAGGCCATAAGCATGATGCTAACTTTCTTTGAAGGTAGAAGGGGTTAAATGGGTTGAGATTAAAATTCAGTATAATATGTGTTGCTTGCCTTCACTTTTTAATCTTTTGCGTCAGACCCATTTGCATAGCATGGAAAATATTGTAGGGGGAGCGGTAAACCTCCTCTCAACTGCTAAACTTCTGCAAACAGAACTGAATTTTTTCTTGGGTGGATTAAGCCCTATTTTGACATGCAAATGATAAGACCCCTAATTTAAGGACAAAAAGCTAGGAAATTCTCTGAAATAATAAAAAACAACTCAAATAAATACCAATATTACAAAAATTAATAAAATAATTGAAATGAAAAAAACATGGCTTTCTCACTCAGAAATATTAACTAAACACTTAGAAATTGCTTCTAATCAACTCAAAGGCATCAATAATCTAATGAATGTATTGAAAAATTTAAGATAACGAATTTAAATGCAGTGTGGAATAGAATATGCAGTGTGGAATTAATTATAAATAGACACCGAACATACCATACTTTAAACAAGGAAGTTAAAATTAATGGCACAATGAAATTTCTTGATTTAACAACACATCAACACATATTGTGTACCTAAAATCAATTATCTAGTTGTGGATGAAATTTTTAGACCACTAGAATTTGTTTTTGGTTTTTTTAGAAATAATTTCACTAATAATTGTAATTCAACATTTATTTGGACAAACATAATAATTTTTTTCTCTGCAATAGCTCAGGCAAGAGCATTAGGGCTTAAACCCTGGAGCTCCAAGTTCATTCTTTTAACAATTATAAATTGTTCATGTATATTTTAGTTTTTAATAATTTAATACAATTTTTAAAGCAACATTTATTTGACACCTGCTACATAAATATTATTAACTTAAATTTATAAACTGAGTAATTTCTTGGTTCTGATATCTATTCAATTAGTTAATCTATGAACTTACTCTTAATATCCCTATGAACTATAGCATGTTGGTGTAATGCAGCAATTGCACTAACAAGTTGACCGGTATATCTCCTTACTAAAGCCTCAGGAAGACCTGATTCAGTTGACTCAACTAGGGACTCCAGAGTGCCTTCAGTGCACAGTTCCATAAAGATATATAGCTCCTCCTATAGAAAAAAAAATAAAATAAAATAAAATAAAAAAATCAACATAAAATCACACTAGCACTAAAAATGCTCAATCACTGAAAACTAAAAATAAAACACATACCCGATGTATCTCAGTGCCATAATATCTAACTAGATGAGGGTGATTGATGCCTTCTATAATCTTCAGCTCCTGTGCCACATTGCGAATCATGCGGACATCGTTAGGTAGCATTGATATCTCCTTCATAGCCAAAAGTTCACCAGTATCATTATTTACTGCAGTGTATACTTTACCAAACCTTCCTTGACCTGTAACATATGTTGTTTTGTTACATTCAATCTTAAATTTCAATTCATAGAATCCACAAAAAATACTATACTAGCTGTATAGTAATAAATAATGAGGGCAACACCTCCGCCTGAAATATAGGTAGTTCATTAGTAGTTTTGACGGAGATTTTTTGGTATTTAGATAACATTTGGTATTATTTGGTAACTGAGAAAATAAATACTAACGCACATCTAAGGAATAATCAGTGATTTGTCTTGCCACAAGAATAATTACAATTTAAAAAAAAAAAAAAAAAAAACCCTAATTCGACATAACGTCATCGTCAGTTGGTTGATTATTTCTACTTTATACGGCAGGCCTATCGAATTTGAAAATATCCAGAATTTTGGTCCTATGACATTTTGTTGAATCTCCATGGGTTATACTGCTGGAATGACAAGAGAATGTGTGTAAAAAAATTGATCTAGGAAAAATTAATTTTTGGGTCGAAGTTTCATATTTACTATATAGACTTAGCTTCGAGACATATCAATGCTCCTCTAGGTAGAGTCCCCTCTAGAAGTTCCGGCCTCTTCTATCTAGCAATATTATACTATACACTCAATATTATACTATGGCCTGGTCACCATTCAACATAACTCTCTTTCATTCTTTGATAGCAAACATAGGTTAGAATAATAAGACTTATTTTCTAATAATGTATCAACTAATGTTAAAATTAATGTTAATTAATTAATCATTAATGTTAATTAATTAATAATTAATGTTAATTAATTAATAATTAATGTTAATTAATTAATAATTATTGTTAATTAATTAATAATTCTTGTTAATTAATTAATAATTCTTGTTAATTAATTAATCTAAGGTATATCCGATGGAGAAACGTCAAAAGTCGTAGAACCAAATTTGTAGATTTCTAAAAATCAGATACCTTTGGTGCAATCTATTTTTGATTAGACATACCTATTTTTATTCCTCTCTGCCAGGTAAAGGTAACAGGTCTTGGTTTTATTAGCTGCCTCTCAGTGAGCTGTGTGGCAACTATAGATCCAATCCTTTCTTCATTTCTTCTCTTAGCATCTAGTTTCTCATCAAGCTTGTTAATTGATCTGATTAGTCTGCCCTGCCTTGAACGGGAAGTAACAAATTCTACAACAAAACAGTTATATTTGATTAATTGTAAATATATCATATATAAAAGGACAAAAAAACTATTATTGTCAATATTTATGACTTTCATAACCCTAATCCCCATTTTGTATTTCTTCTTTTATGAATTAACATAAACTGGTAGCAATAATCTCTTCAACTATTTATCATTAAATACGTTTAATTTTTATAACTTGTCTATATATAATCATAAATAAAAAAAAATCAGATAAGTATTAGATTAATTGTTTCTAAGATGTGAACAAAGCATATAAAATACTATATTAATCTTAATAAATCCCTAATGAAGAAAGCTTGGTAAAATGCAACATAAATGATAAAGAATGGCATTTTTTCTACTTTAACATTATTTAATTTAAATAAATAATATTAATAACAATACAAAATAATAGTCTTAAAAGACCATTTTATTTTATTAAAATAAATCAAGGATGAGTTTAATTTAAATTAACAAAAAAAAATAAAAGGTTACGTTTACTGGAATCTGGGGATCCTGGTGTAGTAGGTGTCACGTCCCCATTCATCACACTAAAAACAAATAAATAAAAATACTTATTATATCATCAATTAACAATAGTAGTATAATATGTGATAATGTAAAACAATGATTGAAATAAGAACCTGAATTAATTTATTTAGAATAGATGGAAAACTTCTATTATCAAAACAATTATTATAATTATTCATTCAGTTCTGTTCTATTATACCCTGATAAACACAACATAAGGCCAATAAAGGTTGATCACTGTGAAAAATGTCCCACCTCCCTGGGATTTTAACCAGATAGCATAGAGTTGAGACTGGTAATATTGGTGAGTAAATTAACAACAGAGCTTATCTATTACTCTTCAAACAATAATTTAAGACCTTTTACTTCAATGAATTTAGGAAAGATGTCTTAAAAATTGCAAAATGTGTAGTTAAATATATCAATTAGTTAATATGATTCGTACTTGAGATCAGGTTGTGAAGAAACACTGTTCTTGTGTGCAAAAGGTGTAGGTAAAGGAGAGGAAGATCTGGCCCTAGTACTCATGTATGTATTAGGACTGGCTAATGCAACGGCTGGGGTAGCGGCTCCTAGAATATGAGCAACTCCTTTCTCTACATCCAGCTTAAGAGCCTGCAAATAAGAATAAGTTTAGTTTGGTTACTGTACAATGGTAAATCAATAGAAAAGTTAAAAAAAAAATAAATAAATAAAAGTAAGAAAAGTCCCTTCGACCCTTTTGTTGCTGGCAGAGTAGAACACTCAAACTCACTTGTCCAGTCAAATTAGAAAAAAATTACGAAAAACTTTCGGAATAATTCAAAGTGAGGTGAATTTTTGTGTACACCTTTATTTAGTGTTTTCAAACAACATCCGAAAAGTACCCTTGATTTGACCTTGAGTTTCACAAAAAATGGCGAAAAGAGAGTGGCGAAAATGGAGTTGTTTTGCTTTTATCTCCTTCCTTATTGACTTTA
Organism: Gerris buenoi; assembly: GCA_001010745.2. NCBI lineage: Eukaryota > Metazoa > Arthropoda > Insecta > Hemiptera > Gerridae > Gerris > Gerris buenoi. Next base: position 1,292,132 of record KZ651114.1, read on the forward strand.
GGTACACTCTGTTCCAGTACACCTGGGAATGGGACCCCTGCTACCCTCGACAGTCCCCACTTTTTATCCTAATTTTCTCATTTTATTCTAGCATCTTCATAGCAATTTAAAAACATGTGTTTAACATTGATTGTTACAAAATTGTTGTAAAACAGATTGATTTTTATAAATACATTATTAGTATACCTACATAAGTAAAAAATGCATAAAAAATATGGAACTTAATGCTTATGATAAGGATAATTGTTATATACTTATTGTGTAATATACACAGTGTTAGAACTTTAATTATTCAATATTCTAGTGGCAAAAAGAAGGGTGGATCGGTTTGTGCCTCTAGGTAGTGAGGCGTTGAACAGGAGTCAATGAATGGTTGATCTCATGAGATGTACAGTTCTACAAGAATTCTATANAATAAATACGACAACTATTTCAGTACAAAAAATTTATTGTTATCTTGAAATGGCGCCTGTACTAATAACAATACAAAATAATAGTCTTAAAAGACCATTTTATTTTATTAAAATAAATCAAGGATGAGTTTAATTTAAATTAACAAAAAAAATAAAAGGTTACGTTTACTGGAATCTGGGGATCCTGGTGTAGTAGGTGTCACGTCCCCATTCATCACACTAAAAACAAATAAATAAAAATACTTATTATATCATCAATTAACAATAGTAGTATAATATGTGATAATGTAAAACAATGATTGAAATAAGAACCTGAATTAATTTATTTAGAATAGATGGAAAACTTCTATTATCAAAACAATTATTATAATTATTCATTCAGTTCTGTTCTATTATACCCTGATAAACACAACATAAGGCCAATAAAGGTTGATCACTGTGAAAAATGTCCCACCTCCCTGGGATTTTAACCAGATAGCATAGAGTTGAGACTGGTAATATTGGTGAGTAAATTAACAACAGAGCTTATCTATTACTCTTCAAACAATAATTTAAGACCTTTTACTTCAATGAATTTAGGAAAGATGTCTTAAAAATTGCAAAATGTGTAGTTAAATATATCAATTAGTTAATATGATTCGTACTTGAGATCAGGTTGTGAAGAAACACTGTTCTTGTGTGCAAAAGGTGTAGGTAAAGGAGAGGAAGATCTGGCCCTAGTACTCATGTATGTATTAGGACTGGCTAATGCAACGGCTGGGGTAGCGGCTCCTAGAATATGAGCAACTCCTTTCTCTACATCCAGCTTAAGAGCCTGCAAATAAGAATAAGTTTAGTTTGGTTACTGTACAATGGTAAATCAATAGAAAAGTTAAAAAAAAAATAAATAAATAAAAGTAAGAAAAGTCCCTTCGACCCTTTTGTTGCTGGCAGAGTAGAACACTCAAACTCACTAGTCCAGTCAAATTAGAAAAATTTACGAAAAACTTTCAGAATAATTCAAAGTGAGGTGAATTTTTGTGTATACCTTTATTTAGTGTTTTCAAACAACATCCGAAAAGTACCCTTGATTTGACCTTGAGTTTCACAAAAAATGGCGAAAAGAGAGTGGCGAAAATGGAGTTGTTTTGCTTTTTTGTGTAATATACACAGTGTTAGAACTTTAATTATTCAATATTCTAGTGGCAAAAAGAAGGGTGGATCGGTTTGTGCCTCTAGGTAGTGAGGCGTTGAACAGGAGTCAATGAATGGTTGATCTCATGAGATGTACAGTTCTACAAGAATTCTATATTTTAAAAATAAAATCAAGTAGAAGTCGTCTAGCGGCCACGTGAAGATGTCTGTAATATTATAAAGAATCATTAGAGGTTGCTACTAGTATGTAAAAATGTTCCAGACTCTTCTAGGTAATGTCCAGACAATTCCATTCCAAATAGCAAGATATACCAAAACGAGTATACCCGTCATTCATGATCATTTCTTTCTCATGGAGAGTATACCCATCATCAGAAAAGCTAAAGAGAGAACCATTATTTCAAAAATATAAAAAAATGGCTGTTACCTCAAATTCTTCTTCTGAGAGTATGTTGGTATTCTCAGGTCCAATTACCCACATGAGAAAGTCAAGACCATAGTGAGCCCACCTTGGCTTCATACCTCGGCCTTTCTCACAGTAGCTGATAACAAACCTGAGCCAATCCTGACAGAACTTTACTGCATCAAGCAGCAGAATAGTGCGGCTCTCTTCGTCTACTAGTCTGTACACCTCTCTATAGCACTGAAAAAACAATTTGATAGATAAAATGGTTGGTAAGCTATGACTAAGTGCTCTTATCATGTACAAGTAGCAGTTGATTTTGGAGAACTATATTACAATATTTGAAATATAAACTTAGTATATAGGTATATATACATATATTATTTAACCAAAGAAATATTTTAAAACTAAATAAAACTGATTATAACAATACTAAAATTAACTAATTTAATAGAATTCTAGCTAACCAACCTCAAAGCCGAATTTGAAGAGCTGGTGAAGTACGTCCCTGAAACGACAGACAACTGTACACGATTCTGGGTCTTCGTTACACGTGGCCTGGGTGGCTGCATCCACTAGAGAAATACTCGTCTTTAAACTCTCACACAGCTTCAGGGCTTCCGTCTAAAGATCATTAAGAAAATACTAAGTTAAAAAATACAGCAAGATGTTAACAAGTATATACTGCAAATCTCAACAAATTTATTCTTCTTGTGGCTCTACCGCTTTGTGAGGTTAGAGAAATCATTAAAATGAAAATTTTATTGGTTCTAAGCAAGATATCAAAAATCTAAATACAGGCTTCATTCCTAATTTTAATACTGTACAATTTGAGCCCTATTTCAACTCCCTACAACAATAAATACGACAACTATTTCAGTACAAAAAATTTATTGTTATCTTGAAATGGCGCCTGTACTATTTATCTAAGGATAANTTGTGTAATATACACAGTGTTAGAACTTTAATTATTCAATATTCTAGTGGCAAAAAGAAGGGTGGATCGGTTTGTGCCTCTAGGTAGTGAGGCGTTGAACAGGAGTCAATGAATGGTTGATCTCATGAGATGTACAGTTCTACAAGAATTCTATATTTTAAAAATAAAATCAAGTAGAAGTCGTCTAGCGGCCACGTGAAGATGTCTGTAATATTATAAAGAATCATTAGAGGTTGCTACTAGTATGTAAAAATGTTCCAGACTCTTCTAGGTAATGTCCAGACAATTCCATTCCAAATAGCAAGATATACCAAAACGAGTATACCCGTCATTCATGATCATTTCTTTCTCATGGAGAGTATACCCATCATCAGAAAAGCTAAAGAGAGAACCATTATTTCAAAAATATAAAAAAATGGCTGTTACCTCAAATTCTTCTTCTGAGAGTATGTTGGTATTCTCAGGTCCAATTACCCACATGAGAAAGTCAAGACCATAGTGAGCCCACCTTGGCTTCATACCTCGGCCTTTCTCACAGTAGCTGATAACAAACCTGAGCCAATCCTGACAGAACTTTACTGCATCAAGCAGCAGAATAGTGCGGCTCTCTTCGTCTACTAGTCTGTACACCTCTCTATAGCACTGAAAAAACAATTTGATAGATAAAATGGTTGGTAAGCTATGACTAAGTGCTCTTATCATGTACAAGTAGCAGTTGATTTTGGAGAACTATATTACAATATTTGAAATATAAACTTAGTATATAGGTATATATACATATATTATTTAACCAAAGAAATATTTTAAAACTAAATAAAACTGATTATAACAATACTAAAATTAACTAATTTAATAGAATTCTAGCTAACCAACCTCAAAGCCGAATTTGAAGAGCTGGTGAAGTACGTCCCTGAAACGACAGACAACTGTACACGATTCTGGGTCTTCGTTACACGTGGCCTGGGTGGCTGCATCCACTAGAGAAATACTCGTCTTTAAACTCTCACACAGCTTCAGGGCTTCCGTCTAAAGATCATTAAGAAAATACTAAGTTAAAAAATACAGCAAGATGTTAACAAGTATATACTGCAAATCTCAACAAATTTATTCTTCTTGTGGCTCTACCGCTTTGTGAGGTTAGAGAAATCATTAAAATGAAAATTTTATTGGTTCTAAGCAAGATATCAAAAATCTAAATACAGGCTTCATTCCTAATTTTAATACTGTACAATTTGAGCCCTATTTCAACTCCCTACAACAATAAATACGACAACTATTTCAGTACAAAAAATTTATTGTTATCTTGAAATGGCGCCTGTACTATTTATCTAAGGATAAATTTTACTGTTAATTTTACTGTTTTTCCTAACCTCAAAGGGCGGTAGAGCCTTAAGCAATCACAATGTGACAACCATGGGGGAGTGGGGGTCACAAAGGGTTCTTGGTATGATTCTAGCCTCTCTAAATAAGACAGACTGGGGATTAAGAATTCCAATGATTGTGACTAAAAACAAACGAAACAATATCTTTTACAATATATTTAACGAGTAATTTATTCATTTAAAAAACATAAGAAATAACATATTACAACAAAATAAAAACACACAATACTTTTCCTACAGTTGACATTTAAAAAAAAAAAAAACCTTAAGATTGCCAGCTGATTCCGAAACGATAGGACACATAGCAAAAATATCTTGCTTGAGATGTTTGTTTAACATTTTGGCCAATATAAGTACTCTATGAGCTCTAACCCTGCAATCCTGACAAAGAGTCTGAAGACTTCTATTCACCATAAGCACTGATTGTCTGTAATTCAAAAGAAATAAGATTAGATCCGATCGATTTGGTATAGTTTATGTTTTTTATTATGAAGATATCACAGGCTATAGACTGTTGCACCATGGGTTATTATTTTATTTCTTTAATTATTATGTTTGAAGGTATATAGTATATTCTATTGTACCCTAATTAATGTATTATCTTTTAAATTATATCACCTTTATAGAAAAAATTAGTTATTCATTCTTCTTCATTTACTTTCCTGCAAGTTTTTTCCCCTCTGGAGGAGGTCACCTGTGCCAGTGGCTTAAAGAGGACAGAATAAAAAGGCTTGGCCAGCTTAACTGAGCCAGTAGCATTGTTAAGAAGGCCCTCAGTTCATGCAGTAAGGAGTTGTGTCCTTAGCTTTATAATTCTTATCTTATTAGAACCTTTTATTTGATTAATTTAACTGTCAATTGATATGTCGATTAATAAAAGACATTCAATTCGATCTCTTGAGCTCTTTTCTAATTTAGTTGTAGGAAGATAGGCACAATGTGGTGATTCTGATATTTTTGCAAGACAGTATAACTAATAACTTTGGAAAGTCAAACACTATTAGTAAAATTACCAAATATAATTTAAGATTTGACAGTATACCTTCTAGATGAATCTGGAGCATGAGATGTAAGCCCATCAGTAACACAGCTTATTTGCAGTAGAAAATCAGTACGAATTGTGCACAGAAGCTCAGATGCTATTTTACTGCAATGTATAAAATAAAAAATATATTTAATACAAAATAAATTGAAAACACTAAAGTTTATGTGTAGACGTAATAATATACAGTCGATGGCATATTTGTTTTTACAACTATGCATTTTAAATTACAAAAGAAATTTTTTAAAAAATAACATATCCTATTTTTACCAAAAAGCTCTGCCAGCTAATGCTCCTCCCTTAGGAAAATACGATACAGTTGAAATGATAAAAGACCATTCCTCTTCCAGTAGATTGTTGTAGATCTTCTCCTTTTGAGTCATCATAACCCATTCATGAATATAACTCAGATACACCTAAAATTGAATAGCAATTTCTCTAAATTAAATGTATTTGCTGACGAGAGTAGGTTGAACTCACAGTACAATAAGACATTAATGTCCTAATGCAACATAAACTCAGCAAATATCAAGAGTTCAAACAAACTAAGCTAAAGTAATTATTAAATAAGTGATATTATGTCAGAATAAGAAGCGACTATTAACTTTAAAAAAGTATTTAAACTTTCCAAGCAAGTTTAATATTCTGTGCAAGAAACTTTCCATAAAATAAAAAATACATAAAAATAACTGATTTAAATACTCACATTTAAAACGTCAACTAAGCATTCGTCAAATTGGATGATACATTCTTTAAATCTATTCTGTGTTGTTACATCTTCTCTGCTTAAAGCAATGTCAATATGATGAAGAAATCTCTCTTTATTGACAACAGCTAACTTCAATCCTTCTTTTAGTTCCCTGATAAGCTAAAATAATAAATTAGACAAAAAATAGAAGTAATGAATTACCCAATCATTAAGGCTCTACCGCCCTTTGAGGTTAGGAAAAACATTAAAATTCAAATAACTCTGGTTCTAAGCAAGATATCAAAAATCTAATCACAGGCTTTATTCCTAATTTTAATTCTGCACAATTTGAGCCCTATTTCAAACTTCCTATCATAAATAGTACAGGCGCCATTTTGATACAACGATAAAACTCGTATCCTTAAGACCAATTATTAACCATTATAAGTACCTTATTGCATTTTGGTTTTAGAGTTTTTAACCCTTAGATACACAGACTGGCTCATTGAGTGCGCCATTACAAAGATTTACGACGCAAAAATAATAAACCCTCACTACCCTAACACTAGAGACCCCTAAAACGGACGAAACAATGTGCTTTGATTATTGTTTTGTCTTGGTGCACTGTATATGCCACCATGTCCGGTAGAGAAATTATGCATTCTGATCAATATTTTTCGGTTTTGCATGAGTTGTCGGATTAGGATAATGGTTGAGAGGAGTTATCTTAGGACTTTGACAACTAATAATAATAATTAATTAAGGTTAAAAGCCCGATTCTAAGTCAGAACGCTGAAGGAGTAATTACTGATTTTTATTTTTATAATTAAAGATATCATTGAGAAATAAATGTGTAATACATTAATTGACTTTTTAGTTCAACATTTCTTAAATTCAATCTAGATAAATTGGATTAGACCTATTTACGGTTCGAAAAATACATTGGCGCATAAAGTACGCTGCCAGTGCCTCATTGTTTGTCCCTATAGCCGTGCCACAAAGGGTCAAACAAAAGTTGAAAGTATTTTAAAAATACTGTTTATTTTATATTAAAAATGCGCATTTTAAATTTGAGTATTTTTATTNTTCATTTTCAAAGGGCTTCACAGAGGGCTGAATAGAATCAGTCCTCAAAATGGTGAATAACACAATGCTCTAGCTATAGTAGGTTTTGAGAAATAAAATGCATTTATAGATAAAGAAGATTATTTTTTTGATAACTCCATTTTAGGATGCAACCACAGAACAAATAATACAACTACATAAAAAAGACATCATCAACCAACTTTTTGGCACCTTTTTAGATGTAAAATCACCTCCTAAAGTATTGACATTATGATGCAATACACCCCCCTGTATATTTAAAATAAATACCTGTCTAATACTGAGTACAGAAGGATTTTCAGGTTTGGTTTCAAGCCTCATGCGAAGGAATTCATGTATAACATCAACAGGTACTCTGGATATAAAGAGAAATGAAGGGATATAAGAGGGTAAATTCAAAGCCTCTGCTTCATGACTCCACAATCCATACTTACGGCTTTCAAACTCTTCTTCAGATTCTTCTGTGCCCTTTAAGACAAACACAATTTTTATTATTAGAAAGAAGTTCCTTTATATAAAAAAAAAAAATCTTATAACTGATAGTAAATTTAGAGTGAATGGCTATTTTCTGACACATGTCTCAAAAAAATAAAAAAATAAATAGCTAAACTACTTAAGAATAACAACTAACAACATAATAAGTAAAATTAAAATAAATAAAAAATAAAGATTCATTGTTGTCTATTATTGCCAGTACAAAACATGGAGCCCAAATTATTGGCCCGATTTTGATGAATTTGGCAAATAGGATCAGAAAAATCATGTCCTGAGGCATAATTGAGAAATTAATTTTAGCTCCAAATTTGTGGTGCTACCACCTAAACTCTGAAAAAACGAGAAACTAATTATTTCTAAAAAACAGTTTGCTTTTTTTTTGTTTACCTTATTTGTGGGTATAACCACAGTGCCAATGATTTTGATTAAAAAATTCTAAAATGTTGTCCATTTAAATACAAATCTAGTCAGGTAAGTCGTTTTCCCAAGAAAAACCTAGTTTCCGAGAAATTAATGAAAATAAATCTGATTTTGTTTAAAATTAAAAAAGACAAAATATAAACAGCAACCTTTTAAAATACTTTCTACATATGTTATACAAAAATTACAAAGAGACTATTCCTAAAAGCCTTATTTGGTCAGTTTTAGTTGGCTAAATAATAAGTTTAAATATCAATTAATTTTTAAATCATGTATCATACCTCAATTGTGTAGAGTTCCAAAGCAAGACGAGCTTTCTTAAGAATGTGAAAATGGATTTTGTCAAGGAAATATAAAGCCTTTTTAAGACCCTTTACTTTTAGCATATCTTCAATGAACTTCCTAGAATATAAATTCATTATTAAACCACCAATAAATTTAATAAAATTAAATTAGATTTTATTAAAAAAAAAAATCAATAAATAATAATTTAACAATGTGCAGTGCTAATGGAATAGAAAATTCTTAGGAATGTTGTTTTCTTTAACAACCAATTTGTTGAAGGGGGCACAAGGAAGTTGTAATATCACTGAGCATGGATAATATAGGCTATTTAAAACAATACTAGTTTTAAGAAAGGTAAATGTGTACAACCAATTAGTGTAATTAATGTATCATTACTGGACTTTTGATGTAACTTAAATTTTACATTTTTTTGTGTTCAGACAACATGATGACCCAACTTACTCAGACTTCTGTCTTTTTTTTTTAGAATAGATATCAACACATTATTTCATAACAGGAGGAGCGGCCACATAATCTCAATGTTAGACATGTCTCCTTTCTCATAGTAAGTTTTACCGTTATGCCACCTGCACGGTTGCCGGATAAGCCAAAACTAATGGTGCACCACAACATACTCTGAGCTGAACGGTTGTAATGTAGCTTTTGCCTCTTGAGGGGTTGAGAATGGGAGAGGAGATGAAAACGTATGAAAAAAGTCAGACACATTCTTACAGTTAAATGGTCGTAGACAGTCTGCCAGTCCCCCTACACAGCATAAGGTTGCCGGACAGGTATGCAAAAATACCATGACCTGTGTGTGTGTTCAGGTATAGTGTGTAGGGGTCTTTAGGACCTTGGTTTAAGGCAAGCTGCCAGTATACTAACCACTCCTTTCAATCTAACCATCTCTAACATTGTGGCACAACAGCACAGGGCCTAGGCTGCAAAAGGGCATATAAAACTATATATGTTATATTGACACAGATTCAGAGTGTTGCTCCATCAGCTGTATAAACTTTACAGTTGACATACACAACCAGTTAGTTGCCACTTCACACAAGCAGCTACCAAGCTGGGACCTGGCTTCGGATTTGAACCAACAAGATCTGTGGTCACCTATTCAATTTGTGACTACGCAAGATGCTGTTTGCCTTTTTTTTATAGGAGAGCTAACTGCTCTCTAATATTAGCTACCGAGGCACCAAAATTATAACCCTGCACTATTAAATATATTTACACATATAAAAATATTTCACACAAAAATTATAATTTTTTTTAAATGTTGGCCAACTAGTTAAACACATTCATTAACACATAAATTAACTCATTATATAAATAAATAGGAACTTAAGAGGAAAAATTACCTATAAGTTCTTGAATATCCTTTGTCCAAATGTAGAAGATATTTTCCCATGGTTGTGATTGGTTGAATATTGTAAACATCACATGATAAAGCTGTATTCCAGTATGATGATAAGGTTGAATCTAGTTCAGAAGCTAAATCAAGACTATCAGAACTAAAAAACAATAAAACAAATATTTATATTTACAATATTATGATTGGAGATATATTCAATTATTAATTATGTATACATTTTTGGAGGTTCATTCTTTTTTTATGATAATGCAACTTAAATACTGAAAATATAAATATAGCTTTCTACATAAAAAATTTCAATTTGCAACACCTTGAAGATGATGACTCCATGGCATGGTTACCCTGAGCGTAGGATAGCAATTGACGACCTAAAATAAGCAGCTTAAGTCTGTGATGTTTTGTTATATTATACCAAGAACACATGGCCTGAAAACATAAGACAATAACTTAAAATCTTTTAACACTAACTGTAAAAGAATCGCATAAAACAATATAAATACATTAAATAACTAATAAAAATATAACAGAATATAAATGACTGGTTGATTTAAATTTTAATTTTGATTATGGATTTAAAAAATTGATATCCACCCAAAACCATATTGTCAGATTACCATCTCCTCCTTTATAGGTTAAATTGTTAATATAATCCAGTCTCAAATAGCTTTAAAATGTATCATTTACACTTAATTTTACTGCTCCTGATAGTAATAAGTTAAAAAATAACTTTGTGAATTATACTGCTATAAAGAAATACAGGGAGGGGCAAAAGATATGTATCGGTTTTAAAGGGATGTAGAAAAAAAAACTATTTAACTCACATAAATAAGGTTTATATTGTTCGATTCAGTAGATAATCAAGTTTTTTCATTAAGTTTTGAAGATGACGTCATGAAGATGGTGGCCGTCAGCCACGATACATTCAGTGTCGAGGCAGGAAAAAGTTTTTAAACACCGTCCACACACCCTGGAAGAGCTCAAGGAAAGAATAAGGGAGGAAGTTACTTCCGGAATCATTTTTAAGAATGTATCCCGGCTTACGGCCACCATCTTCGTGTCTGAAAAAAAAAGTGTGTGTGTGAAAAAAACTAGATTATCTACTGAATCGGACAATATAAACCTTATTTCTGTGAGTTAAATAATTTTTTTTTTCTACATCCCTTTAGAACAGATACATATATTTTTCCCCACTCTGTATAATTAATGAGGTATATTAATAGAAGATTTAGACACATATATTATATCGTTTTTACCTTGACTCTATCGTTAAACCTTTGACTCATATATATTGGATTCTGTGAAGCGAAGGCAACACTAGAAGGGTAAAGTGATTCTGCAAACTCAAGCCTACTGAGCAGCATTTCAATTTGATGAAGAGCAGCATTCTCTTGCTCGATACACCATGGACAGAACAGCCAGAAACATCCTCCACAACTTTCCTCATTCTTAGTCTCCTTGCACAATAAGGCATCTGTGAATAATAACAATTTTGTAAATTAGCAGTCTTACAAAGATGAAAAACCCAATGTGTTTACTTCCAGAGAATTTAAGTAACACCTTGCACATTTAACCCCCTTGCACCCCACAAAATTTGCCTAAAATAAAGGTGTTGAGAGTAAAATACTTCTTACCTATCAACCAAGCGAATTTTATTTCTAAACTAAAATGTTATTAAATGTTTTTTTTAACATAAGGAGAGTAGAACAATTATGTACCTTGCACTGCCCTCTACCTATAAAAACACAACTTTAAACCTATAATGCTCATGAATTCTTGTATTAAGCAATGTAATAATCAACATAAATCATTTTTTTTTTTTTTTTAAAAAAAAGAAAAGACTTGCCTTCTTGTTCTAAATCACATTCGTCAGCCTCAGGTGAAGGAAAGTGAACACCACTGTCTCGACTCTGAACAGACAACTGCTCTGCCTTCCTTACAAACCTACAAAGAGAAAACTTTGTCAGAATAAAGAAAATATTTGATTAAATAAATCTGTTGATAATCTAGGAAAACAAGTAAATGTTGAAGCTCTCATTAACTGATAATATAGTTCATTGGCAATATTTTCCGGAAAACTACATAAACGTGGTAATCAGCCCGTATGAAGATTCTAAATTATATTTAATTAATTTCCAGTAGGTGTCAGCAATATAATTATTTTTAATTTCTCACATTTCAATTTATTTTGACCCACTATGTCCTCGAATTTTCTTATTTAAAATCTCCTGTCATAAACTATGAAAAGGCTTTTGTGGTTACATAAACTACAAAATAGGTCATATTTGGAACCCGGCTACACTAAAAGAGGATAGATATAGAACTTGTCTAATCCATGGCCCAACAGCCAATAGAAGATATGGTCCAGCCTAAGGGCTTATACAAGCACATGTAAAACTCGGTCCGATAAAACTCAGACAAACTTTCTCACGTATTATACGAGTTCATAATTACTCGCCAAGTGTTTTCCACTTATTAGTTTTCATAGGTTCATTTAATTATTATAAAACATTTCAAAATTTATCATAAAAAATAACTTCTCCTTGGCGGGGAATCAAACCCCTCTCCGGCAATGTTTAAATCTGTTTTCTCAGGAACTAGATGTTTTCCAGGGAAACATCTAGAGAGATTTGTATTACTTTTTTTTAAATAGAATTTTTAATAGAAATCGTAGGAAGCTTTATGCAATTTTTTTTTCACGTTTTTCTGAGTTATTGGAGGGGAGCGCCCCCCAACTTTGGAGCTAAAATTTAATTCTCTATTTCTCCTCAGGGTATGATTTTTCTGTATGTATGCCAAATTTAATCCAAATCGGCCCAGTAGTTTAGGCTTCTGTCTGCACAGGCAGATAAAAACCACTTTTTGGACAGGGGACCTCAAACGTGTAAATCCATAAAAAAATCTCAAAATGAATTTTCGTGCCATCACTATATTTTCTCTTTATATGAGAAAGTAAAAAAAGTTAATTTAAAATAAAAAAGTGTACTTTTTGGTGGATTTAACAACAAGAGCAGACCTTTATAAGTCATGAACAACTTGGACCAGGACTTGAGGTTTGGCATGGAGGGGTTTAAGAACTTTTTTGTGACAAAATCTCCTCTAACCAGTGGCATAATCCTAGAGCAAGAGCAGCCTTTGATAGCCTGCTTAACAAGCTGCAGAGACCTCTAACTCCAAGCTAATCTTAGATCCTTCAATAATATATATATACACGCTAAGTGGTAAAACCTTCCCCCAACAGCATATAGCATATAGCACTGAAATATTTTCTGACAAACAAAAGTATTTATTGTTATGGCTTTTCTTGAAATGCCTCAATGTAAAACTAATTTCCTCTAAAGCCTCAGGACATCCTACGTGATGTCCAAAGCTGTAGCTGATAAAAAGAGAAATATGTAAATACATCACCTGTAATCAAGTATTTCTTGAAGTAGTTGAGGTATTGACTGTCTGGCTTCACATAAGTACTGATCCTGTTCTGAAGGAGTTCTTACAGCATGCCAAGCTTGTAGTTCCAACCATATGAGATCTTTCAACTCTGTTTGCCACATTGTCTCTTCTCTACTCAACTGAACAATATAAAACATTCAATTTGTGAAATTAAAATAATTAAGATATAAACAAATTATAATGATAATTTCATTTTGCGAACATGTCTACATACTTGTCGTTTAGGGTTCTTATCTTTGGATTCACATGTTCCAGTCTTGATAAGTTGATGTACAGATTCATAAAGTTTGGTCCTGTCTTTAGGGTATTCAGAGCCGACTACTGTCCTCCTCCAGTGGCCAGCTGCCTTGACTAATTTACAACTTAAACTGAGGAATCTACTCGAAGACTCAACCTAAAAATTAAAATTATAAAAAAAAAAGTAAACAAATTGTCATATAACTTTTAAAATTTTACTGAAGAATTTTTCAGTAATTATTCAAAATAAATAAATATCAGAGTAAAAATATCAAATAAATGATGTAATAATGATGTTTTCACAATAAGAGTCTAATATATCATTCGTATCAATCGTAGATAAAATATATTACGTAAAGAAATATAATGTAAACAATATTGTGTAAAACAAAAGCTGAATCTGAAAATTACCTTTATCGTAGGTTGTGAATCAGCTCCGTCATCCATGATAATATGGCTGTTTGGACTGGTCAAATTAAATTTAATATTCCTCTCAGTCTCTCTTCTTTTCTGAAAAGACCTTTTGCTAGTTTTAGTTTTCTTTGTTTCTATGATTGTTCCTAAAAACCAGAGAGAAATTAAATTAAATATATGTTTGAGGTCCAAAGGGTTAAATAATTGAAAAAAATAAAAATAAATAAATAAATAAAATAAAATAAAATACTTCATGCATTCATTTTGGTATTATTTTACTTCATTTTAAGGAGACTGTAATTTCTATTATTACACTTCGTATTATTAAAAATAAAATTACTTTTGAAAGAGAGAGAAAAATAACATTAAATTCTTTTCAATATAATTTTCAAGGAAACTCTAGTTTCCAATATATAGATAAAATAAATCTAATGTTGCAGAAAAGCATTAACAATCACACTTTTAAATGTATTTTTAAAAAAATTACATATCATCTGATTTAAATTCAGTCTTATTATTTATATATAAGAGTAAGTTAAGTTACATGTTTTTTTCTTTTAACTTTTATAAAAAAATAATATGGATTTATACTTTTATAAATAGATAAACATGTATATTTAAAATAATAATAATAATAATNGAAGGTTCAGAATTATTTTAAACATCGAGCCCAGTTATCGGTGGTGGACGGCATGGTGTTATTTGGTAATCGACTGTACATACCTCGAAATAGTAGGAGCGAAGTTCTAAAGAGTCTTCACGCTGGTCATCAGGGAATAACCAAAACAAATCGACTTGCTAAGTCAACGGTTTGGTGGCCCCACATATCAAGAGATATAGAGCAAGCTGTGAGGGATTGTGAGGATTGTTTAAAACAGAGACTGCAGAAGAGAGAACCGTTGAGCACAACACCAGTACCGGATTTACCCTGGACCGTATTGGGGGCGGATCTTTTTGAATTAAATCAACAGCAGTATCTCATTGTTATGGATTACTACTCTAAGTACATTAGTTATTTTAAACTGACTTCAATTACAACCAGTGGCGTAATCACGAAATTAAAAATGTTGTTCTCTTATCATGGAGTCCCTGCAAAGCTTCGAACAGATAATGGCCCCTCAGTTCCGTTTTCAGGAGTTCGACTCATTTTGTAGTTCATACGGCATCCAGCATATTACTAGCAGTCCTCGCTATCCCCAATTAATTTTATAATAGAGAGAACCGTTGAGCACAACACCAGTATAATTATATAATAT
The DNA here is from genome assembly GCA_001010745.2 of Gerris buenoi. NCBI lineage: Eukaryota > Metazoa > Arthropoda > Insecta > Hemiptera > Gerridae > Gerris > Gerris buenoi. The sequence continues at coordinate 1,307,167 of KZ651114.1, forward strand.
ATAATTTAACTCGATATTTATTCTTTTATAACATTTTAGTCTAAAAGACGTTAGAGATATAACTTTTCTATTAAGAATTTAAAAAGATAATGCAACTTTTAATCAAAATTGTCAACTGAGAACATTGTTTTAGGTTTCTGTACAAAGTACAAAAAGAAACCTTATATAACGGCTCTGTCTGTCCGTCTGTCCGTTGGTGTCGTTTGTCCGTTGGCTTGTTTCAATTCATAAACTACAATAGCTAGAAACATAAAATTTGGCAAACAAGTGCATCTCGGCGTTTGATGCACCTGGACACATTTTGGAGTTTCTACACTTAATATTTTCAAGATGGCGGCCCAGCCAATATGGCGGGTGACTAAAAAAAAGTTTATAGTTACCATGGCATGTTATACATCATTATAAAGGTCTTGAAGTGTAGAAAAAAAATATGCAACTATTAAAATAACACACGTAATATTTTCAAAATGGCGGCCAATATGGCGGGTGACTAAAAAAAGTTTTTATTTACCTTGGCATCTTATACATCAATTTAAAGGTCTTGAAGTGTAGAAAAAGAATATGCAACTATTAAACCTGATAATTTTAACTAATTTGTACAGAAACTGGCGATTATCGCCTCACGTACTTACGTGCAGTGCGCCTTACTTGTTTGACTTTTGAAACAATGTAAAATAATTTCATAACTATTTCGAACTATTGTCGATTGCAGTGAAATTCGCACCAATTATACCTTTCTATAAGATAAATAATTCCTTCATATTTTAACTTAATATCTTCTGCAATTGTTTAATAATTATTTGGGAGTAATAAATTATTTGATGAAAAAATTCTGTCCTACAAGTTCTGTTGTTTAAGTTTACGTAGTTTTACTAGTTGAAATAATCGTTTATTAAAAAATGATATTTGGATTAAAAACACAACCCCCGCACTAAATATTCATTAAAGTATAAAATAAAATCTTAAGATTTTTTTTTTTTGCAGTTATTTTTCATAACTCTTTGCACACCTGGCTAAATATTATCATGAGTGTGTAACAAGTCTCACCTATCATGGAATTAAACTATTACCAGATACCTCAGAGTTGCTATTCATTAAGGTAGTTTTATTATTTATTTAATTATTATGTTAGAAAATAGGATACAATGCAGGATGCAGGCAAATTATTATTCTTATATCATAATTCTATTTATTTATTTATTTTTTTATATATTTTTACAAAGTGTNAATCAAGTAAATAATAAATAAACTTTTAAATAAATAATAATAAAATATAGAAGCAATTAAATAAAACCATAAAAGATTAATAAAGAGCAATTAACTTTGTAGAAGAGAACATAAAACAAAATAAACATTTATTTAATTGAGAAGATAAAAGCGAAGAGTAGATTGAACATGATAAGGAGTAGTGGGTTGAATTTAGTAAAGGTACAAAGTTGGTGCTGTGCCACTCTAACCACCCTCCCTTCCCCCTATCTCTAACACAGTAACACTACTACCCCCAATTTATTGATTTGAATAGTAGTTCTCTGCATGGAAACAATCTGAGGACATGCAAACTTATAACAATACTGAATGGAACCTAATAAAGTCAACAACCTGGCCCAGGTATCAGATGTAACAAAAATAAAGTTAAAGTAGGTCATAATAAACAAGCCATTCTTCATAAATATAGATTTCCAAACTTTTTTCATCGTCATGTAGAAAATAATCTTTTTCAATTTATAAAATGATGATAATATATTTACATCATTAAATTACACTTTTAATTGATTTATAATATGAAAAATAACCTTATACATTTTTTATTTATTTTCATCTATAACCAGTATTCTTTAAAATTATCACTAGTGAAAATTGTATTTTTTAATTAATATATTTTTTGAAAGTATTGTTTACACCAAAAAATAAAAATAAAAACCGAGATTTCAACAGAATTATGTCGTTATCCATTTTGGGAGCTTTTAAGATCATTTGAGTGGTTTTAAAGTAAATGTCTGTCAGTATTATCAGGGTGGCACAAAATGTATGGGAAACTTCCCTTAGCAGTTTCATAGCATCCACAGTATTTAAGCTAAAGAGTTGAAACTGGGTACAAAAATTAGTACAGGATGTGCTGCCCAGAAAATCATAAATTTGTGGTCATTAACCCATTTTTCCGAGTTAGCAAAAATGTCAAAAAAGTCATAAAAAAATCTAAAAATTTCAGATTTCACTGAAATTTTCACCGATTATAACTCTTTGTAGGAAAAAATATTTCTACTGAATTTCGTTTTGATATCTACCATCATTTGGGCAATATCAATTTTAGGTTTCTGTACAAAGTACAAAAAGAAACCTTATATAACGGCTCTGTCTGTCCGTCTGTCCGTTGGTGTCGTTTGTCCGTTGGCTTGTTTCAATTCATAAACTACAATAGCTAGAAACATAAAATTTGGCAAACAAGTGCATCTCGGCGTTTGATGCACCTGGACACATTTTGGAGTTTCTACACTTAATATTTTCAAGATGGCGGCCCAGCCAATATGGCGGGTGACTAAAAAAAAGTTTATAGTTACCATGGCATGTTATACATCATTTTAAAGGTCTTGAAGTGTAGAAAAAGAATATGCAACTATTAAAATAACACACGTAATATTTTCAAGATGGCGGNGAGACACGTGGCAACGGGCTTAATATTACATTTAGAATAAAGTAAAATTAAATAAATGAATTTAGATCTCCATTTAGATAAGTTATTATATCTATTTGAAGACCAACAAATCAAAACAATAATCAAGTTGCCTTAGCTTAGCAATAACTAAATCATTTCCAAGTGAGTCCTCGGGACACTACTAGATTATAATAAATTATTAATACCTAAAAATTATTTTTAATAAATTTTGCACTTAATGAAAAAGCATTCTTTACAAGATCGCATAACATATCCGCTGACTATTTGCAGAAATTCAGCGTAAGCTAAAATATCACTTTATTACCTTTCGCGTTTATTAATTAAAAATAAACTGATAGCCATTTATTGCAAATATCAAAAATTAAAGTATATAAGCATTTTTCGGTAATCAATTTATTAAACTTAAAGAGAACATCATTTAAATTGTTATTATAAGACCAGTAATTTACAGAATCAAAGTATAATTTTTCTTCTTTCGTCTTCCTTATCGGCACTGGTAAGGTTATTCATAAAATACCTCAACCACTTTATCATTTATCTTAATGTTATAATTACTTTGTGATGTAAGATATACTATTTAATGAAAGGTATGGTATAATTATATACTTACTATCACCTATATGAGAGCTTAGTAATAGTTAATAATCTCCTCATCAATGTCAGTAGTAGTATAGAGTATATATATATATATATATATATATTGTATATATTTGATGTTGCAATTCATTTTACTGGAGGTGTGTGGTGAAGTTTAGGAAGTATAAGATTTGAGTTTTAGAGATAAAGATTTATTATCAGATGTATTGCTTGGAAACATGACTAGAAATTTTAGTATACAAAAGAAATCTAAAATATAACAATATACATCTGTAACTTTTACCATCATTAAAAATATTTATAATACATAATCAGTAAAGGGGGCATACTCAGCGATGATACTTAATATTGATACATAGCAAAAGCTCTGATAATAAAGATTTATCTCTATATCATTATAACTATCTAATGCAACATTTATTAAATGATTTAATTTAGTCCCCTCTCCCTTTCAAATAGTAAACTCTCAAGTAAATCCTCAAGCACTATTATCAGTAAATAAACTATACTTTTTAAGTAAAAGGCCAAATACCACATAGATGCATACCATTTGGCTACAACCATCCTCAATCAAACACATATAAAGATTTAAAAGGATAAAACCACTAATTTTTGAATAATTTTAAATAAGTGGTACCTTAAAAAAAGTAAATTGCATCTTTGGCCCACCACAATAGAATGTCTACATCTAAAATTAGTACATATAAATCTCAAAGAATAAACGTATTATATTTTTAAGTGGTAGGTTAAAAGAAAATACAAGAATTAGTAGTTAAAAATTAAGCAGACCGAATTATTAATCTTAAACGTATAATATCAGAAAATTGTGAAAATATTTGTAAGAAAAAAACAAACAGATAGTTGTCATTAAAAGGAGTTAAAATAAGTCAAAAAAGCCAAGGTCATTGACTAAGGTTCTGCAGTGTAATTGCTAAGTGATTTTATTTTTCCATTATTGATTTATATTGGAGCTAGTTTGGCACAAAATAGATATGAATGAGAATATAAACTAAAAATACTGCTGTAACCTTTAAAAACAAAATGTCCCTTTGTTATAAATTGCATGGTAATTTGAAGCATTATCTCCCTCTACAAGAGACATTAGAACAAAAATATGCAGTAAAAACCATTAGCAAAAAGCATATAATTAAGTAAGTGATACAGGAAATATGTTGTCTAATACAAATTAGATCTATTAAAAATATAGAAATAAAAACTGATAAAACTAAAAAAAAAAAAAAAAAAAAAAAAAAAAAAAAAAAAAAAAAAAAAAAACCTTTTCATGGAGATATTAATGTTGTATTTGTCCCAATTTTCAAACATCTATGTGAATCACCTAAGAAACAAGACTTATAGGTATTTTGCTCAGATGAGAGACAGAGATTAATTATTTTTGGACCTAAAACTGTCTTTCAGTCAAATTTTTCCATCATAATGAAGTGAAAATAACAACAAAATGTTTGAAAAACTATATTTTTAAATGATCAAGTAGCTTATTTTGATTAATTTCAGGCTTATCTTTAATTTTTCACAATGTTTAAATTGAGTGAAGTTAACGAAATTACAGCAAATTTATGCTGCCTTATAAAGCTATCAAAGTGTCTGATAAGAAAACATTTACACCACATTTCAGCCAAATTGGTCAATTCTTACTCAACTCATAATTAGATATCAGTAATTCAACAGATAAAAACACAAAAAAGTGCTGTAACTTATCACTAGCATTACTTTCAAAAATGTATCACCTTAATTCTCACCCTCTCATTTTTCTTATTAAAATAAAGGTTTTTTGCAACAGCAAAAGTTAAGAGGTGTAAGAATAATCAGTGTAGTAATCATTACTGGGTTTAGAGATTACTTATCAAACCAATTTTGAGGAAAAATAACATTTTGAGATCAGGGTTGCTAGATTAAACTACAATAGAATGAGGGATCTGATTAGAGCTAAAATTTGATATTGCGTTAAAGGATGATAAGTGTGGTTTGAATAGATCTGGTTTGTTTACGGCGTATCCCCCTTCCTAACTTTGCAATGCAACCAAACTTTGGGCTAATGTACATACAAATGTAAATACATAAATTTTGCCTCTAGATATTCTAATGTATTTTCTATATCTACTTCTACAGATGACATACTTAGTGACAAATTGTTTGGAAAACTACTTCTTTGAACTCAAAAGTAAGTTGGACGATGAAAAGAAATTACTTATACAGAGTCATTAGGATATTAAATTTGAAGCTTACCTTTACCTGGACCACTCAGAAAGCCATCAGTTAGTTTGTTCACTGGGGAATATTTAACTATAGATTTGTGACAAAACTGGGCAAATTTATATGCTTGCCTTAGTGTGCTGAAACAACCAATAACAAAAATCAACAATTAATAATATATGTATAATAGATACTGCTGTTTTGGAGGGAGTAAATGGAGCCCTAGTATTGAAGCTCTCACTCTTTATTCTATTTCACAAACTTAACACTTCAGCCTGCTTACCCACAGGGTCCAAATTTCGTGCTGTAGGACCGAGGTTAAAACATATTTTAGTAAAAGCCTAATATTACAAGAGATGTGGTTTCTCCATTGTGCCAACAGCTTAAATTTATTAATTATTAAAAATTTTATACAAGGCATTTTTTTTTCCAGTATAAAGGCCCCCATACACGGTCAAACATTTTGCGCAAACATCATGTTTGTGCAAACATTTTGACCATGTATGGGGCTGCTTGATGTTTGAGCAAACATGATTTTTTAACTAAATTCCCCCGACATCAGGTTGGCGCAAACTTTTGCACAAAATGTTTGATTGTGTATGGCGGCCTTAAGAAGCTTAAAATTTGCCATATTTATATTGATTGGAAAAAACTAGGGGTGAATCAGAACTACAGTCTATAATATTAGAGTTGGCACAATCGAAGGCAGGAAACAACAAACATGGATGTAGTTTTGGGGTTATAAAAAGGTAAAATCGGTGTTGCCATATTATATTTTTTTTTGTGGAACAGGGGTAGAGAAGAGCATTTTTTTTCTGAAGTTGCATTCAACATGGGGGACCAGTAAAATCGTTTCCCTCAAAATTTTCCCGCCTTTTGATTGTGCCAACTCTAATCTTATAGACTGTAGACAGGGAAAATGAAGGGAAATATTTTAACTTTTAAAAAATGAATACATTTTTGAACTAACTTTTGGTTAATTTTACATAAGGATGGGGGTCACCAAGTAGTATCTGATAGAGCTGAGAAAGTGAACAGACAGTGTTAACCTTGTTTAGAACAGAATTAGAGGAGGGAAGGGGGGATAATTTAGTAGCAATATGTTTTTAAAATTAACAACATTTGCAATTAACTTTTAGCGAATTGTATTCAAGGCTAATAGGGATAACTTTGTAGTTGTTAGATTGTCCTGAGAATTAATTCACACAGCCTGTGTTCATCTCTATTGGAAAAGAACTAGACTGGAAAAGCAGTAAGTTGTTAACTATCTATCTTAATGAAAAGCTTGATTTTCAAGTGAAATTTATGTCACAATGGGTTTGAAGTCTGATTTTTGGCTTCCACTATTAAAAGTATCTTCAGGTATGGGTTAAGAATGTGCACAGCAATCTTAAATCAGAATGGCCTATTGGAAGTTCTTTTTAAATAAGTTTTATAAGTCATAAAAGGAAGCGAACTTCCGAACTTCAAGGTTCTAGTTCATTTGACTCTTGAGATTTTGTTGAATCCCAGATGGCAAAAAGATTTCTTAGCAAGCAACCAGAGAACGGAGAAACCAACATGCAAAATTTCAGCTTTATAGCTACAGTTGTTCTAGAGATATTGTGATAAATGAGTGAGTGGTATTTGGCTATATTGCATAATAAATTTAATTAAATCAACTATTAAATGTATAAAGGCCATTATATTAATTAGACTTACAAAAAATTACCCAATTAATTTATAATGATAAGATAATAAATTGGAAATCAACATTGATAAGTTGACAGCTGTGCCCTAACAATGGCTTAACTTGATATCTTTATGAGGTTGTCTTTATAGCCCTAATACAGAACAAGTTTCAACACGTAAAATACAAATTATACTAACACCAAAGATTTAGCATAATGCTGCTAATTAAAAAATAATAAAGAAAAAATGTAATAAAGGACATTTAAATAATTTAATTTTTAGAAACTGTTTGCAAGTAATTCAACTTTCTTAATTATTCTCGAAATTAAAACAAAATGTTCACTTATCTTTAATTATGCATTTGTCAAAGGTTTTTTTTGTTTCTTTTAATAAATAAAATAAACCATATGCATTCTCGCAACATAAGAGTACACTACTTATATGAGAAAGTAATGTTGGGAGAAGGGAGAGAAAAGCTCCTTATTTCTGTAAAAATCAAAAACCATTGACAAAGTAGGACAGATACCATTGCCAGGAGGATAGACTTTTTTGGATTCGATGGACCTTTATTAGTTGACCACTTCAATATGTTATTGACAGTGGAGAAATGGATTTGTTTTTTAATTTTTTTTTTTTTTTTTTTTTAATCACAAGGAGCTTGCAAGATATATTTATGGGATCATTGAACGTTAAATCCCTAGTAATACCACTGCACTTAGGTAAAATGCAAAAGTCACATAAAATGCAATTCATCATCAGCTTGATAATTTTTATTAAGAAATTCTGTTTTTTAAAAAAACAAATTTAATCATATATTGATTAAACAAAACAATTTAGTGTCTAATATGGAAAACAAAAAAAAACTGACAATGCTAAAAATCAAAATTACAAGATAAAAAGAACTTTTTATATACTACGTTTATAAATTTTCTGTCATAAATCATGCATTTGAAAGCCGTCAAAATGAAGATCGTGAACATGGCTCATGTCAAAACAAATAAAATAATTTGCGGATTTTTTCCATGCAGCAAAATTTGCTGAAAACTAATTAAATTCGGGTGAAAGATGGCTAAAAGTATTAAAATAATGCATTGTCATCGTGTTCTGAGCTATTCTAAAAGTTTCAAATGTCTAGCTACTCGGGAAGTTGATTTCAAGATTTGTACCGGACAAACAAGAAACCAAGTTAATAAAAACGTAGTAAAAATGAAATGTAACCAACACTTTTTAAAAATATTCAATAATTCTTGAAATAAATAAGATATCAGTGGATTTAAATTTGGCATCACTCCTCTCATTTGAGAAAGTTTGAGTCTGTAGGATCAATTTTTTAACTATATTTCTTCCGCAAATATATATTGAGAACGTAGACCTCACTACCACTTAAGGTCTAAGATCTAATAATAATTATAAATCATAAAATTATTTTGAAGTGTGTAAATTAACATAGCAATATAATTATCATATTAATAATAATGAGTTTTGACTTTAAACAAGATTAATAAACTATAATCTATTCTAACCTTGAACATTTAACTTCATTTGTCTGCTTGTAATACATTTGTCTAATTATAAAATCAAAATATGTGGTCTAAAGTCAGAAAAATGTGTGAAGTGATGCTAAAATAACAATAAGTGTGAATTAGAGTTTTAAAAGAACAAACTATTTAACAGACAACTTCAAGGAGAGTAATTTAGTAGCCTAGTCATCAGTCAATCTTAGATTCTAGAAGTTAAATTTGAAATAAAATATTTAGACATCAAATGCTTTATTGCGTTATTAATAGCTGAGTATCTCTAATAAAAATAATCTATAAATAAAAGTTAATATAATATTAGAGGTGGACTCAGGGCCGTCCCTAGGGGGGGTCAACTGGGTCAAACTGCCCCGGGCACCACGTCAAGTTGGGCGCCTTCATGCCTCCCATTTTAAACTAATAGGTAAATGGCATAGGGGAGGGGGGGGGCGCCACAGATGACTTTGACCCGGGCACCTGAACCCCTAGGGTCGGCCCTGGGTGGGCTTTTAAATCAAATTTAGAATATTGAATGCATTTCAAAAAGCCAATGGAATTTTATTATCCCAAAAAACTCAGTGGTCTGCCCCGTTGGCTTTTAGGGTTCTTTGAGGGAGGGGGAGGGACCATATCAGAGATTTTGAGAGTCCCCTCCCCATGTTTCAAATCCATTACATCATCCCTCAGATCCATTGTCATCTTTTTCAACCACATCAGATTTTTTTAGAGTCCCCACGTTTTGAACCCATTACATCATCCCTCAGATCCATTGTGATCTTTCTCAAGGGAGTTTCTCATGAAGTCATTTGCAACTGTGTTCTAATGGGTTCAAACGCTGGGATTCACAAAATCTCTGAGGTCACCTCTGGAAGGACGAAATTTATTAGACTCTAGCCATGGAGACCTATGCTATAAAATGTTTTAGAAATTGATTAAGTAAGTTAATTTATTTTTCTCAAGTTGTAAATTTTACTGCTTTGATAGGCAAGCAAAAGGAAAAATTGCATTAATTAAAAATGGCAATCATGATTCTAACATTATCAATCAATGTAATCCACAAATGTTTTAAACAATTTATTATTTCTCAGAATTTTTAACAAATTTAGATTTAACAAGAATTTTTAGCTTTACCTTTTTTTGTGCTTTTGACTTCTATTGCGCCTAAGTATTCTGCTACGTGTTCTAGGCGGTGTAGTTCCAAAATCACCAAAGTCTCTAATTAATGCATCTACCGAACCTTCCTCAGTTGTCGGAGTACTCTTACTACTACAGGAACCATCTACCTCGATCAAACCTCTTTAAACATAAAGAATAACAATTAATTAGTTAAATTACATATGTATATAAGCAAGTTAAGACAAAAAAATTATAATTATTTAATGTGATGTATAAAACACTATTTTAATAAAAACTCTGAAATAACACCAAACCAAAAGGTTGATAAACAACTTTTACAATAATTGATAGGTTTAAGTGCAATGATTATCAATACATATTAATATTATTTAACATATTACTCCATTCTTGAGTTGTTAGATTTATAAGGGATTAAATGCTTCCATTTTATACTTTGGTAAAATATATCACTTTTTATCATATTGTATTTGAAATTAATCGTAATTTCAAACGATTATAGCTTGAGAAACACTCAAGTAGGGGTCAATAAATTTGTTCAAGTGAGAGTACAAGTGACCACTCCAAAATAAATTTATAAGTACTTGCATTTTTCTGACACTAAATGATTATTTTGATAAATAATAAATATAACACAAAAAAGCTAATCATTTTAGCTCTTGAGATGAGAGAAGGGAATTTAAAATAAAAATGTTAAATAATATAAAAGTGAAAAATGAAGTAGCATACATGATGATAATATTTATTTACATTAATAACTAAATATATAATTCAATTTTATTAAACCTCTGATAGTTAAAAATAATTTTGCATGTAATCTGAAACTCTTCCAAGTTGATTACCTAATAAATATCTAAAATGATAATTTTACAGCAAAATATTTAATTAAATTTATAAGAGGGATTAGACACTTATAACTATAACCAACAAGTAAACATTTTATTTATTTATTTTTATTTTTTAAAAGGAACATTAATCAGTTCATAATAATTCATAACTAAATTTATCAACCAAAAAAACTCTACACTTATACCTTACACTTGATAGATAAGTGCCCTATATATATTCATCAAATATAATCCAGGTATAGAGCAATCATTTCTCAATGTTATTAAGAAAGTTTTGAAAACAAATGAGTCCAGGGAGTAAGAAAGAGAAGGGTAGTCTAAACCAGGGGTTCTCAACCTTTTAGACACTGCGAACCCCTTTTTAGGTAGAGTATTCGCCGACCCCCTCTGAATTATTATGTTAAAAAATTTGTATTTACTCGTAACAATCACGTGTAGCTTGTGATACCTAGTCCCGAATTAAGTTTTCAAATTTTTCCACAACTTAATAGTACTAGACCGAGAAATAACGCTTGTAATTATAAAGTACCCAATTAGCACCTGTACCTAGTACAATCAATTAGAAATTCAATTTTTAAGTTTTTGGTAGTATTCATACTACAGAAAGTTTAAATTTTAATTTAAATAAAATTATAATTACTATTTACCGGGGACAGAGAAAAATAGACTTCAGCGCCGGGATTCGAACTACGGGCCTCCTATATTTCCTGTACAGACGTGCTAGCCAACTAAGCTTCACTGAAGAATAATTTCCTTGTCGATAAAGATACCTAGTCCCAAATTATAATTACAAGCGTTATTTCTCGGTCTAGTTTATCGTCGTAAATGTTGACTTCTAGACTTGTGGAAAAATTTGAAAGCTTAATTCAGGACTAGGTATCGTTATCGACATAAGAAATTATTCTATCAGTGTAGCTTACTTGGCTAGAGCGTCTGTAGTCTTATTGGAATATTGGAAATATAAGAGGATATTGTTTTGTTGTTTTCTATCACACTTAAATTTTCAATTTTCGTTTTGTTGTCTGGTAAAACATATTGTTACTTTATTTTTTTTTTCTTTATAGTTTATTCTGTTGTATTTGTATATGATTATATTTGTTCATATTATATTATAATGAATTTATTAATTATTAAGTTACACCAGGGATGATTTAAATAGGCTAAAAGCAGTACAGCTTTGAACAAATGAGTCACTTATATTTTNACGAAAGCAACAAGTAAGCTACTTGAATTTTTAAAGCAGGAGAATGAGGCGCCCGTTACTGAGGAAAAAACCATCCAGGTAAATAATTTTTATACAGTTATTGAGAGGAGGTTTGAAGAATTAAATCTTGTAAACGTGGAAATTTTTAACCTTATTACGAATAGACCGGAAGCTACTGAGGATGAAATATCTGAGGAAATTGAGAAGTGTGACACTTACAGGGAAAAATTGTCAGATTGTACGCAAAGGAAAAATCTTTATATTAATAAAAACGTCAAAGAAGAAAATCGTAAAGAAATTGCTGTCAATCATCATAAATGTAGTGGTCACAGACTGAACCTTCCTCAATATAAAATAAAGCCTTTCAGTGGTGTTTTATTGGAATGGTTATCGTTTTGGAACTCCTTTAAAAGAATTCATCTGGATGAAAGATTAAAACCGGAAGAAAAATTTGCATACCTTATAACATCGCTAGTACCGGATTCTAAGGCATATAGGGCGGTGGAAAAATATCCGCTTACAGCTGAAAACTATCCAAAAGCTGTGACTAGTCTAGAGACAAGGTTTGGTCGTACAGAACTGTTGACTGAAGTGTATACTAGAGAAATCTTGAAACTAGTTCTCAATCGGAACAGTGACGTAACTAGTCTCTATGATAGTTTGGAAACTCAGCTCAATGCTTTGGCATCGCTTGGGTTGACTTCGGACAAGTATGCACCTATGCTGTACCCACTTGTGGAGTCATGTTTGTCGGAACCCTTGCTAAGGGTGTGGCAAAGGAAAAGAAGTACGGTCCGTGATGATGGAAGTACTGGGAGTCAAAAAGATAGCCTCAAGACTTTGATGCAGTTTCTAAGAATAGAAGTTGAAGCAGAGGAAAGAGTTTCCATCGCAACAGAAGGTTTTGGAAAAGTCAAAATGAAGACCGAACAAAAATCTAAAAGTTCAAGCGAGTCATCAGTGGTTCCATCGGCGACTGAGTTGGTTAACGCCCATAAGTATTCTGGTAACAAATCGTCTAAAGAGAAGGTCCCCCCTTTTTGTTCCAAATCACATTTTGTGGTTAAATGTTATAAGGCTAGGAATATGAGTTTAGATGATAAGGTTAGGTTACTTAATAAGGCTGGGGTGTGTAAACAATGTTTGAGTGGAGTGCACAAAGAGGATGATTGCTATAGTNCAATAGAACTCTAGTTCTATTGAAATAAATAAAAAATTCTCTAGAAATAACGCTTATAATTATAGAGTACCCAATCAGTTCATGTACCTAGTACAATCAATTAGAAATTCAATTTTTAAGTTTTTGGTAGTATTCATACTACAGAAAGTTTAAATTTTAATTTAAATAAAATTATAATTACTATTTACCGGGGACAGAGAAAAATAGACTTCAGCGCCGGGATTCGAACTACGGGCCTCCTATATTTCCTGTACAGACGTGCTAGCCAACTAAGCTTCACTGAAGAATAATTTCCTTTGTCGATAAAGATACCTAGTCCCAAATTATAATTACAAGCGTTATTTCTCGGTCTAGTTTATCGTCGTAAATGTGACTTCTAGACTTGTGGAAAAATTTGAAAGCTTAATTCAGGACTAGGTATCGTTATCGACATAAGAAATTATTCTATCAGTGTAGCTTACTTGGCTAGAGCGTCTGTAGTCTTATTGGAATATTGGAAATATAAGAGGATATTGTTTTGTTGTTTTCTATCACACTTAAATTTTCAATTTTCGTTTTGTTGTCTGGTAAAACATATTGTTACTTTATTNTGATCAATAGTGAGCCATATAAATCAGAGTGTCACGCCGAGGAATCGAACCCCATCTCGTTCCACTCATGATTCAGTGATCGCCGAGCAGAGGTGCTTTTACCACCAAGGCTACGCTACCTCCCTTTTAGTTAAGCTTAGATAAGATAGAAGGAGCAGAGAGTAAAGTTTTGACTTTAGTTCAGAGAGAAGCCTTCTCCGGGAAAAGGTTTGAGGACCTAAAGTCACAATCCATTTAGAGATGAAAATGGGGTCATAAGGTTAAAAACAAAAATTTTTTTCCGCACACCAGCACTCCCTGGGAACCATGAGGTGGTTACAATTTTGATTAGGGACACTCATATAAATAATTGTCACGTGGGAGTACAAGGGGTGTTGAGTATTCTTAGAGAACATTACTGGGTGCTGGGGGGAAGGAAAACTTTAAGACGGGTTTTAGGAAGATGTGTCCGATGTAGGAGATTTGAGGGAAGACATTTTACAGCACCAACACCACCTTTACCAATGGACAGGGTGCGGGATGCACAGGTATTTGAAATTACAGGTGTTGATTTCGCGGGACCTCTAGTAATTAAAGGAGGAGCGAAAGTCTGGATTGCATTATTTACCTGTGCTGTCTATCAAGCTGTCCATTTAGAGTTGGTGCATGGGTTGTCAACTAATGATTTTCTACTAAGCTTTAGACGGTTTATTGCCAGAAGAGGTAGACCGCGAGTTGTGTACTCAGACAACGGAAAGAATTTTGTTGGAGCAGCTCGGGTATTAGCGGAACTTGACTGGGAAGATGTCCAGAAGACAAGTGCAGCACAGCGAATCAAGTGGCTGTTCAACCCTCCAGCAGCTCCCTGGTGGGGAGGATGGTGGGAAAGGTTGATCGGCCTCTTGAAACGCTTATTGCGGAAGGTTCTTGGGAGGAGTTCACTAAACACAGAGGAGCTACAAACAGTGTTATGTGATTGCGAAGGAGTATTAAACTCGAGACCTATCACTTATGTATCAGAAGACCATCAAGATCTCGAACCACTGACACCGAGTAAATTTTTGATTGGTGTTACGGAAAGCGGGGTTCCTGATCTTGATGCAGTTCCTCAAGCTGATCAAATCAGAAGGCGATATAAACACCTAAAGACCGTCAGTCAAGCATTGAGGAGACGTTTTAGGTCTGAATACCTCGGGGCACTACGCTGTCGAGGAAAACAGAGTAAATATTCTCCTGTTGTGGGAGATGTAGTGCTCGTCGGGTCAGACAAGAAACGTCTGGATTGGCCTGTTGGACGGATTATGGAAGTCCAAGAAGGAAAAGATGGAATAGGACGGGTACTCCGATTAAAAACCGCAAATGGAGAGCTTGTTAGAGCAATACAAGCTGTGTATCCATTGGAGGTGTTAGAAGTGGAGCACTGACTGGCTTCAACCTTTTTTCTTGATTGGCACTATGTCCAAAGTATATGTCAATTTGGACATTTTTTTTATTATGTTTTGATTTAAAAATATTATTTTATATTTTTGTCAATTTTTTCATTCAATTTTGTGACTTTTGCTTAAAATCATATTACAACTGTTAACGAAGTTATTGGAGTGTTTTTCTTCTATAGAATCTATATCATACATCTATCGAGTATTCGGAACAATTAATATTTGGATAAGTAATAAATGGAGATGAAAAAAATAATAATATATTAAGATCACTGAAGGCCACACTCAAGTTATGCTTCTGCGGTTAACCAAAACTTAAGAAAATTTAAGTAGGTAATTGGAAAATTAAATTTTTAAAAAAAATTGTTTTAATTTTTTTCTCCCCGGATTTCGCGACCCCCTTAGACACGTGCGACCCTCCAGGGGGTCGCGACCCACTGGTTAAGAACCCTGGGTCTAAACTAAGCATTAGTAGGAGTAAGAGATGTCCTCCTCTTTTAAGTTAGAAAGGGAAGGAGATATCTCACACTTACACTGCAGCTTCCCAGTACATTTTTTTTTTAACATTTCATGTAAAAGATAAGACATTCAAAAGTTATTTGACTTAACATTTTTTCATTATACTTATCTTTAATAGATGTTTTATTTATAATTCTAAAATCTACAAAGTTGCACATTATGAAGTTAATTTTTGATTAGTTTATAAGGAAAACATGGTGGCAGTCTAGTAGATTTTCAAGGGCGGTTTTAACTCATTAAACCAATTAAGAATGCAAAATTTAAAAAATAAAAATGTTTGAGATGCCACATTTTTGTGAATTGCACATGCGCATAATAAATTTTTATTTTCTCTATATTTTCTTGAGCGAATCAAAAAGTTTCGACAGTATTTCAAATTTCAACTTCTAACCTTAAACAGTTCAGGAGATATGAACCAAAGAGCAACGGACAGCCAGACACTTCACCCTTGGCATAAGAGTTTTGAGAAGGATCTACGAAGTCATAAATAAATCATGACCAAGTTTACTCAACTCAACTGATTTATATTCACTTTGATCAGTGGAATAATTTGATGTAGGTTTTTTTTTCCAATACAAAAAGCACATGACAATAATTAAAATCAGATATAAAAGTTAAAAATGACAAGGCCCTGGTATAATCAAACCACAGTATAATTTAAACAAAAAATGTTTTAATAAAAGCAATATTTCCTTCATTCATAACTAAAAAATAAACAAACAAAAAAAAAAAACCAGACCCTAGTAACTCTATAGTCAACTGTGTATAGACTCTTAGATAAGAATGGGAATGTCTACTTTTATTTCAAGAAATGAAAAAATTAATTAACATTTTTATTTCAACCAGGCTTATCCAGTTTAAATCAGTTTACTTGAAGATGTTTGATTATGGAAATAATTCTTTATACAACACCAGAGAAGAATTTAATAAAATTTAATTATAAATGTATATCATGAGTAAAGTTGAGTTCTGTTAGCAAAACTCTACCAATGAAGAGTGTAAATCAAGTCATTTAGTTAACTAAGGGTGCGTTCAGAATCACTAACCAAGCCAAACGAGAAGTAACCGGTGTATCTGGAAAGACCAACCTAAACAACTGACCACGTTTCTAAACCTTTGGTCGAATTAGGGGTCTACTAGGGTAGTTGCGACCACTTCGACTGGTTAGTTAACATTGGTTAGTTAACTATAAGGTTATCTTCATAGCACTTAATTTTAAAGTTAAAAAGTATTGTTTACTTCACCATGAAGTAATTTTGTACTCATAATAGCTTCACACACAAACAAAACCTATTTTATAATTACAACCTGATCCACCGCTGCCTTCCTAAAGCCCCTAGGTAGCTAGAATTATTTAAAGCTGCCATGACTAACCACTTAACTTACCAACCACACGTAAACCAATTAGTGATTTTGAACGCACCCTAATAATCATAAAGGGCGCAGCCAANTTTTGATTAATTAAATAAAAATACAAGAAAATACAAAGGTGCTAACTAAACTAATTTTAACACAATGTGTAAGTATAACTTTAAGTAAGTCAAAGAAAGAATGGAATAAAAATAGATAAGAAAAAAATTAAATACTTTGCCTTTTTTCCCCTATTAAATTCGATCAATGTGTTTTTCAAGAATTCTAGCAAATAAAAAAATGATTGAGTGAGGTCTTGACACTATCAGGTAGATAATGCTATACTGACAAGCAAACTATAAATCGTGGGGAAAAACTCTACGACTTCTTACCTGATATTAAACAGCGGGGGAAACAGCAATTACAACTGATAACAAGTATTTACACTGTATTAATAAAAATAGCAGACAAAACAACCATCCTACTATTATCTTTTCTTTATTTTAATTTATAAAAAAATTGTGTGAGGGTCACATCAAGCAATATAAGGGAGAATGGCACATACTCATAATTAAAAAATTATATAATAAATAAAATAATCAAAGTAATTGAAGTTTACATGACAATATTTTTAAATATTCATTGTTAACATTGGTTAGTTAACTATAAGGTTATCTTCATAGCACTTAATTTTAAAGTTAAAAAGTATTGTTTACTTCACCATGAAGTAATTTTGTACTCATAATAGCTTCACACACAAACAAAACCTAGTTTATAATTACAACCTGATCCACCGCTGCCTTCCTAAAGCCCCTAGGTAGCTAGAATTATTTAAAGCTGCCATGACTAACCACTTAACTTACCAACCACACGTAAACCAATTAGTGATTTTGAACGCACCCTAATAATCATAAAGGGCGCAGCCAATCTGAAATGTTCTGTAGAACCAACCAAAACAGGAAAGTTAACAAAAATGGGATAAGAGCCACATTTTAGACAATGGAAAAATTTGAATTTAAAAAATTAGTGTTAAATATAAAAAAATAGTTTATACATCTTTAATCAAATGTCCATCTATTACAATGGCTAATCTAGACTGTTTTAATATGAACAATAATCCATTGAATCTTAAACAATATTATTTAAGAGGAAAGGAGAAAGCCTTAAAAATGGACCCATTCAGAAGATTTGTTAAGTGCCTGATTCCCATTCCAGAAATATCCTAAAGCTGGGTCGATCATGATGTAAAAGAAATGGCAAAGAATGTGAATGCAAAAATGTTTAGATTACTATTGGTCTGCAAAAATCTGAAACCATAATTATCTACAAGCAAATTTTGAAAAGCAAAATAAAAAATGAAGAACAAAGAATACAGTCAACATACTTCGACATAGAATAAAAGTATTACTTACAGTCCGTCCATAAAAATATCAATTGGACAACTTTTATATTCACAGCTAATTAGATTTTTAATTTAAAACAATATTTTATGGTCAATTACAACTTTAACTGCACACTTATTTAAATATAGTAATTAAAATTAAATTAAATAATAAAAATTAATAAGTAAAAAATTAAATTAATAAGTAATTAAATTAAAAATAGTAATTAGACATACAAAATAAACACTCAAATATTTAAAATATAATTTTGATTAATTAAATAAAAATACTAAGGTGTTTACTAAACTAATTTTAACACAATGTGTAAGTATAACTTTAAGTAAAAGAAAGAATGGAATAAAAATATAAAAATAGATAAGAAAAAAATTAAATACTTTGCCTTTTTTCCCCTATTAAATTCGATCAATGTGTTTTTCAAGAATTCTAGCAAATAAAAAAATGATTGAGTGAGGTCTTGACACTATCAGGTAGATAATGCTATACTGACAAGCAAACTATAAATCGTGGGGAAAAACTCTACGACTTCTTACCTGATATTAAACAGCGGGGGAAACAGCAATTACAACTGATAACAAGTATTTACACTGTATTAATAAAAATAGCAGACAAAACAACCATCCTACTATTATCTTTTCTTTATTTTAATTTATAAAAAAATTGTGTGAGGGTCACATCAAGCAATATAAGGGAGAATGGCACATACTCATAATTAAAAAATTATATAATAAATAAAATAATCAAAGTAATTGAAGTTTACATGACAATATTTTTAAATATTCATTCACTAATTATTATAATAATTACTATCTAATTGCATAGAAACTAGAGCCGGTACCACACTTTCAAACATTTGAAAATAATAGACTAATAGCATTTTAATGTTTAATTTATAAGTTTGTCCTTCAGTTTTTTGATGCTATAATAGAAATATGCAACCTTTTTTTACACCTCCGATTCTATTAGGAAATGATGCTAAGAAATAAGGAAATAATACAGTTTTCAGATCTTTTGATTCTTTTTGATTAGCAATTAATGGTTTTTGATAGGTCATCGTGATTAAAATGATTCATACAACAACCAAATTTTATCTTGATACAAATATACCATTAATCACTTCTGATAGGGTGTGAAACCCAGAAAACATGAGGGACATAACTAGGGTTACCATATGTCTGGATTTGAAACATCTGTCTGGTTTTGCATTTTACTAAGATGAACGGAAAACGCATCAAAAGCAGTAATATTTATTTATTAATAAAATTTTCAAAAAAGGTTGAGAACCACTGGTTTAAAGGACTGGCAACAACATTGGGGGGGGGGGATTGAAACACAAGCGCGATGCGGCTGCAAACAATCTACCCTTCAGCCTGTATCCTCCACTCCTCACCCGCTAGCCTCTCAGCCACAAGAGATAATCAATTTTGCAAGCAAAAGAGTAATATAGCCTTGATTTATGAGATGTAAACCCTCACATTAAACATAAAGATTTAATCTCCCAAAAAAATACATCAGGATTAATAGCCCCAGGTCTCATAAACAACATAAAAACCATCAAAAATATAATAATAGGTATTAAACTCTAGTTAGTTTCTTGGTTGAATAGGGAGAAAGAACCAATTGTTTGAACCTAGGAATTAGGCCCTCATTTGGGCCCACAATCGTTATAGAGCACTTATTCCCCAATTGGTGTGATAAATAGTGAGTCATGTGTTAGAATGTCAAAATGATCTCGTTGATACCTTTGATTTATAGATGGCCAAGCAGACAGGACTAGTGCCTTTAGCACCACAGTTACACTGGACTCGTTATTATACTTTAAAATTCTAAGTTGACTCAAGAAGTCTACATTGAGGAATGGAATGATGACATTTTTCATCCAAGATCATTAATAAAATATGTTTGTCAAATAACTTTTATAGTATAATGTCAGCTTTAGCAGGCCTTTGATCTTCAGATCTAGCACACAAATCAAACTCTTCTAAAATTTGTAAATAAAATACAATTGAAGGTCAGATAAGATGATCTACTTATGTGTACCTATAGCTCATTTGAATGTTACTTAAAGTACTACAACATATTTTTAATCAAACAATAAACAATTAATAAAAAAAAAAAAAAAAAAAAAAAAAAAAAAAAAAAAAAAAAAAAAAATCAGATACATGATAAAAAAGTTTAAAATTAGACATTAATAACAACCGTGTTTAACAAACAACCTTTGTTATCATCATATTATTTTTTATTTTATAAAAAAAAAACATGATTTCATTTTTCAAGATTAAAAGTAGATATTTAATTTAAAAAAACAAAATTGTCAATGAAACACATATTATGACTAATAGAGGATTGGCTACTTGTTCAGTCAGAAGTTGACTTAAATACGATTAGTGTGGCTTTCAGCGTTATCATTATTTTTATCTGTTACACACCAAGTGTTTTTCCACTGACTATAAAATAATTAAAGCAAACAAAACATAAATTTAAATACGTCAGCTGGATATTTCACCTTATCATTAAAGCCTCAACTATTAAATAGCTTAGGATTAGAATAACCCGTTAATTATGCAATAAAAAATTAATACAATTTAAAAGACATTATTAAAATGCTATCATTTTATTAGTACTTAACACTATTAGTAAATCAGTTTAATGTATTTCCAGATTGTAGCTACACCTGCATGAAACTAATAATAGATTTTTAAAGGAGCAATGACAAATGTAACAAAATTGCAAGTTATAATAAGAAAATGTAGTGTTAAAAGTACAAATTAATTTAAGTTGGTTGAAACCAGTTTTTATTAAATATTTTGTATTATTATGGTAAAGTATTTTGTATTATTAAAGTAAATCATTTTAAATAATTTTTTAATAGTAAATAATTTTTTCTTCTATTAAATTAATTTTTGAAATTTATTCAGAAAAAAATTGTTTGTACGCAGTTGACTTTTATTAAAATACAGTAGAATCCATCATGTCGGTAACCTACGGGACCAGAGCATGGTAGGAACACAAAAAAGTACAGATTTGCAATAAAATATACATATACATACTAATCCTGTCATGGAATATACAGTTAAGTCTTTCACACTCTTTTTCCAATCTTTAATAATTGTTGTTACACCAACTCTTAACTTAGAAGCTAGTTTTAGAACGGAGTCACCTTTGTCAAGTCGCTGAAGAATCTCAAACTTCTACAGAAATGTACACTCAACCCGTTTTGATTTAAGTTAAGCCACTATATTCACTAAAGATATAGCGCAACACTGGATTGTAAATATATAATGACACGCACGATAATAAGAATACAAGTGTCAGTTTTTGTATGATAGCAAAAACCGACTAGCTGCTTTTATTGCTTTATACTCAATATTTTGATAAGGATAAAGTTCAGTCATGTCAGATTAAACTTATTATTTCTTTAGAATAATGAAAAACTGGAAAGCCTCTCCACCGAATAGTATTTATTTCACAAAACTATAGCTTTCAGCCTCTTTGCCAGCATTAGAGCTGGTAAAAGGTAAAGGAAAAATTGAAAGACAAAAAACGGACCTTTTTATTACTATATTTTTTTAACCAAGGGGTGTCATGGTCGGATATGAGGGGTTCTACAGTACATTTATCAACTATAATAGTGATATAAAATATCTCTCATACACAGAATAATGGCTAAAGAAATCTTATTTAACTAACTATTCTCTTAAATTAATCATATGAAAATTTAGGAAGAGTACATTAAAAGTTGTAGGTCACTCTCATTTATGTTTCAATACACTTGGACAAAGTTTCCAATAAACCTCTAGAATATTAGAACAAAATTTCCACTTGGAATTGTTTTCAAGAATATTAGAAAAAAATCTCCACTTGGACTTGTTTCCAAGAAACCTCAAGAATATTAGAAAAAAAATCTCCACTTGGACTTGTTTCCAAGAAACCTCTAGAATATTAGNACTTTAAAATTCTAAGTTGACTCAAGAAGTCTACATTGAGGAATGGAATGATGACATTTTTCATCCAAGATCATTAATAAAATATGTTTGTCAAATAACTTTTATAGTATAATGTCAGCTTTAGCAGGCCTTTGATCTTCAGATCTAGCACACAAATCAAACTCTTCTAAAATTTGTAAATAAAATACAATTGAAGGTCAGATAAGATGATCTACTTATGTGTACCTATAGCTCATTTGAATGTTACTTAAAGTACTACAACATATTTTTAATCAAACAATAAACAATTAATAAAAAAAAAAAAAAAAAAAAAAAAAAAAAAAAAAAAAAAAAAAAAAATCAGATACATGATAAAAAAGTTTAAAATTAGACATTAATAACAACCGTGTTTAACAAACAACCTTTGTTATCATCATATTATTTTTTATTTTATAAAAAAAAAACATGATTTCATTTTTCAAGATTAAAAGTAGATATTTAATTTAAAAAAACAAAATTGTCAATGAAACACATATTATGACTAATAGAGGATTGGCTACTTGTTCAGTCAGAAGTTGACTTAAATACGATTAGTGTGGCTTTCAGCGTTATCATTATTTTTATCTGTTACACACCAAGTGTTTTTCCACTGACTATAAAATAATTAAAGCAAACAAAACATAAATTTAAATACGTCAGCTGGATATTTCACCTTATCATTAAAGCCTCAACTATTAAATAGCTTAGGATTAGAATAACCCGTTAATTATGCAATAAAAAATTAATACAATTTAAAAGACATTATTAAAATGCTATCATTTTATTAGTACTTAACACTATTAGTAAATCAGTTTAATGTATTTCCAGATTGTAGCTACACCTGCATGAAACTAATAATAGATTTTTAAAGGAGCAATGACAAATGTAACAAAATTGCAAGTTATAATAAGAAAATGTAGTGTTAAAAGTACAAATTAATTTAAGTTGGTTGAAACCAGTTTTTATTAAATATTTTGTATTATTATGGTAAAGTATTTTGTATTATTAAAGTAAATCATTTTAAATAATTTTTTAATAGTAAATAATTTTTTCTTCTATTAAATTAATTTTTGAAATTTATTCAGAAAAAAATTGTTTGTACGCAGTTGACTTTTATTAAAATACAGTAGAATCCATCATGTCGGTAACCTACGGGACCAGAGCATGGTAGGAACACAAAAAAGTACAGATTTGCAATAAAATATACATATACATACTAATCCTGTCATGGAATATACAGTTAAGTCTTTCACACTCTTTTTCCAATCTTTAATAATTGTTGTTACACCAACTCTTAACTTAGAAGCTAGTTTTAGAACGGAGTCACCTTTGTCAAGTCGCTGAAGAATCTCAAACTTCTACAGAAATGTACACTCAACCCGTTTTGATTTAAGTTAAGCCACTATATTCACTAAAGATATAGCGCAACACTGGATTGTAAATATATAATGACACGCACGATAATAAGAATACAAGTGTCAGTTTTTGTATGATAGCAAAAACCGACTAGCTGCTTTTATTGCTTTATACTCAATATTTTGATAAGGATAAAGTTCAGTCATGTCAGATTAAACTTATTATTTCTTTAGAATAATGAAAAACTGGAAAGCCTCTCCACCGAATAGTATTTATTTCACAAAACTATAGCTTTCAGCCTCTTTGCCAGCATTAGAGCTGGTAAAAGGTAAAGGAAAAATTGAAAGACAAAAAACGGACCTTTTTATTACTATCTTTTTTTAACCAAGGGGTGTCATGGTCGGATATGAGGGGTTCTACAGTACATTTATCAACTATAATAGTGATATAAAATATCTCTCATACACAGAATAATGGCTAAAGAAATCTTATTTAACTAACTATTCTCTTAAATTAATCATATGAAAATTTAGGAAGAGTACATTAAAAGTTGTAGGTCACTCTCATTTATGTTTCAATACAAATCCACTTGGACAAAGTTTCCAATAAACCTCTAGAATATTAGAACAAAATTTCCACTTGGAATTGTTTTCAAGAATATTAGAAAAAAATCTCCACTTGGACTTGTTTCCAAGAAACCTCAAGAATATTAGAAAAAAAATCTCCACTTGGACTTGTTTCCAAGAAACCTCTAGAATATTAGATGAACCTGTCCACTAAAATAATTGTTGCACTATCACAGTCAGAGAATCTTGTAACTGATCTTCAAAAAGATAGAATGCAATTAACTAAATAATACTTACAGTAATATAAAGCTTATATGTTGTAATAAAATAAAAAAATAGTTCATATTTTTTGAGGAAACACAAAAAATAAACAACAATTTATTGTTTTAACTAAAGTACACATGCAAGCTACAGTAGTTATATTTAATTACTAAGCTATAGAAAAGTTTCTTTTACGCAAAAACAAAATTATGAATATAAAATATACAATTGTACTGAGTCAACTCGTATAGACTTCAAAAACTGTGTTTTTATTTTTATTGGTTCTGTAGTTATAAAGCCTAGATATTATCTTATTAATCTCTTATTATCTTGTTTGGTGAAAAAATAGTTTCTCAAGGTAAACCAGATTCTATGGAATTTCAGGTAGTCTGACAATTAGATCTAAAAATTAACACCAAAATTAATGGTCTCTTTTTTTTAGAACCTTGCTCTTTTTAATGCCTGGATATAGTCTATAGAAAAAATAGAGCTTACAAATTAAAAAAACATGTTATAGGTACTTGAATTTCTTTACTTTTAAATTAAATTGCATTTAATTTGACTTTTTGTTTTGTATAGATATTCCGCGAAATTAGTGATACATATTCTAAAATTGCATGTTTAAAATCCAATGAATTTTATTTATTTTGATTCATACTGACTGTGATAGTTAAAAGCCAACATATTTTTACCGGTATATTTTAAAATCCTGATCAACATTTGGCTATTCTGAAATTCAATAGTGATGAAAAAAATTCACTACAAGATAGGGTATATATTTGTTTAAATCACTTGGTGTAGCCAAGTGGTTAGTGCACTTGCAACTCAACCTAAAACCTAGCTCTGAACGCCAATGTATCTGGTGATTTTGAATTCGAGAGAGGTGAGACATGTCTCACACTGATGATCATATCAAGGTAAATGAGTAAAGTAGACAAGTGTCTAGCATTAACTCAATCATGTGTTAATCAGGATGTATTTTAGTGCATAGTGGGTAGTGTATTTTAGTAGACTTTGAACACTATTTATAAACACTACTAGCATTTTCGATATACTATTTTTGGGGGAAAAAAAAAAATAATATACATAGGTATACACACTAAAAACTGCTCCACAAAGTGATATTAGGAGAAACTTTAAGATATCAATTGTAAATATCAGTGAAAAGTGATAAGCTATCTGCAATATCAAACTAACTATTTATTTTATTTTTAATTTTAAATGAGTAATATTAAAAGAAAAATATTAGGTCAAGATGCAAGTTAGATTTATAGTGATTAAGTACAAATTATATAAATATATGACAAGTGATGATAGTTTCATAATGAATTGAGAATATTGGTAACTAAGAAAATGGGCAAGATGAAATGTTGAAAAAAGTAAAATCAACATAGCCTTAATTCAGGTAAACAATATTTAATCTCCTAGTTAGTCAGCTTGAGAATGGCCATAGGTAAGATCAAAATATTGCAAAGGGGAGCCTTCTAAAATCCTAGACCCAACTAAGAACTCAAGAATAGAAAATTAATAACAAAAATTTACTAATTTCATGAAAGAAAATATTCAACTGCGTACTCTATAACAACTCCATAAGTCGATAATAAAAGAGAAAAAATTATACATCATAGGAAATCTTAGTGATCAGTCACCTGCAACTTAAAACTGATTAATTTAAAGTAAATTTATTTTACTTAAAACTTAAATTAAAATGTCAGCTATGAATGAAATAGAACTATTCAAGGATTATTCCAAAAGAAAAAAGATAATACCAACTACTTTAACTAGTTCATACATAAAAAAGGGGCACATGCAACTTCATATTTTCTTGTTGGTAAATAACAGTAGATCATCAGAGTGCTTAACAAAAACAATACAACCAAATGGTACTCACAATTTTGCTTCATCCCAAAAACTAAATAAACTGTGACACACTTCCAGCTAAGGCCATTGAAATGATTTACGAACTACCATGCTCGCGTCAATGATCATATCAGTAGAGGTGTAAGATTGTCAAACGACAGAGATACCAACAATAAAGCTAGTTTAAGCCCTGACGGTTAAATGTAAATAAAACATGTTTACATATGATATCCCTGACCTAACACACCTACTTGAATGTTAAGCTTAAAACAACAACTCAGTCACAAGTTTCGTCTTCCAACATAAAGATAAAATTATCGATTTACTCACCTATAATACAGCAGGAAATTGAGCAAAATATCGCAAACGAAAATCCAAAGTGAGTAAACACTTTGATTAAAGCGAACAAGTATGTAAGTCATATTAAAGAACATAATTTATCCTATAACAGCAAAGGGTAAACACTACAATTACGCTATAACATGAATCAAAACAAATACGTTAATTTACATTTTACATCACCTTTCGTCATCGTCGTCAGGGATCTGGCCGAAAGTAAAATCCATTTTTAATCTATCCATAGACGACACTGATTTCAAATAAAAAACGCGGCACTTTAATTCATTTGAAGTCAACTCAGTACTCCTTAGTTCGCCTTTAGACAATTAACAGTATTAAATGCGAGTAAACTAAAACAGATAAAGCCGAACTGATAAAAGGAGACTGAAAAAACAAATACCCCTTCCAGGGATTAATGCCCTCTTCAAAACAAACCGGCTTTTTTACGATATATAGATCTTTGTTTAGAAAAAAAAATGTTTCTTCTTCTGCATGCTTTTTGTTTATAAGTAGGGGGGGGGGGCATATTTAAATTACGATTTAATATTTTCATACTACTTCTCCTTTCTTTAATTTCATTATTTAGCATTTAGCTCTATAAAGGAATATTCTCCTACAGAGCGTAATTTTGAAAGTAGAAAACAATTAAAACTACATTTTACATTTTCTTACACCACTTAATAGTGATAGTAACAGTAATAGGCTTGTTATCCCAAATTTAGAATGATCAGATATAATATTATTATGTACAAGCAGATTCTTCTTAATAAGCAATTTTAATAATGCACAACGTCATACATATAATATATATGTATATAAATAATAGATTTTGGTTTTGGTGTATTTATACATTGCTATGTATCCTGAGTCTGAAAGCATTATTTTAAAAAGTCCCTGTTAATTGTGCATACTCATAGAGCCTTCTAATTTAAATACTGAACCGATTATGATAAACATTTATATTCAATTTATACCATAAATCATACCCTTAAGGCCACATTGATAAATTGGGGGGGTTGCTGCCCCATAACTGAGAAAAAGTTTCTGAAATATAAGCATAGATCCATTTATATATCATCTTAAAAGTATAACCACCAAAATATAACCACATACCTATAATTTTACCAGAACAATAAATCTAGTCTGAGAAAATAATTATTTAATAATTAATTAATTACAGCGGAATGTTAGGGTTTGATACTCCTCCACGAGTATTATACATATTAATTATGGTAAATTTTGATCCCAATAAAAACACTTATGTAAAATGATAAGCCAATTCTTGCGTAAAACATTATGAAATCATTGGTTTAGCCAAGTCTCCCCCTGTCCAAGAAAATTCTACTAGGTATGAGAATACCTTCAACACAAGTAAGGGATGTTGTTTGTCTGCCCCCTCTCTCTATTCTCTGTCCCTCACAAACTTTTCTTTCCTAAATCACTCCACACGTTTTAATTTTAAAACATTTTCTTGGCAATCATGCAGCTTAAGGATAAAAAGTTGTACGCGACGCTGCATAACATTTTATTTATTTTAAAGAAACAAAAAAAATTCCTAATATGAATCATAGGAAAAATATAAATTAAATAACAAAAAACTGTTAAATCTATTTGTCTGAGTGATTGCCAAGTTAAAAAATGTTTTATATTTAACATGTAATGTGATTTGGGAAAGAAAAGTTTGAGTTTGTGAGGGACAGAGAATAGAGGAGACAAACAACATCCCTTACTTGTACTGGATGTATTAGACCTATTAGAACTTATCTGCAAAGAGGCGAGAGACTTGCTAAACCAATGATCTCACAATGTTTTATGAGATACTTGAGATATGTTGTGTATTGCAGTTATTGTAATATGTTTAATTATCCATTGCATTGTAATTTACATCTATTTGCTTCGTCTAATTTGTTCCGTGTTTTTCTCTCTATGATTATTTGCATTATGCTTATTACAGTAAATGTTTTAAAATCTATAGGATAGCCTCTAGACATTTTATTGCAACTCTTCTATTTGTATCAACCCATATCGCCAGGCCCGCGGTAAGCATATGATGCGCTCTGGGCCCAAGAGACACCCACGCCCTTGACCCCCCCCCCTCCCGNGTTTTTAAAAAATGCCTGTCTGTCTGTCTGTGCAGACGCGTGGAGCCTAAACTACTGGGCCGATTTTGACGAAATTTGGCATACATGTTCATAAAAATCATACCCCGAGGCAAAATCGAGAAATGAATTTCAACTCTAAAACCCCTGAAAAAACGTAGTTTTTTTTAACTGTTTCGACGATTTTTATTAAATAATTCTAAAATGTAGTCCATTTAAATTCGAATGCGACGACATAAGCCGTTTTCCCGGAAAAAATCTAGTTCCTGAGAAAATAATTTTAAACGTGGACGGATTCCCCGCCGAGAAGAAGTTATGTGTATGATACATTTTGATGAAATGTTCAATAATACTTAAATGTAACTATACAAAAACTAGTAAATGGAAAATACTGGGCTAAGTGTTATGAACTCATATATAAGAAAGTTTGTCTGAGTTGTCTCGGACCGATTTTTTCATAGCAAATTCATTAATTATATTTTCAAAATCTGTCCAGTAAAAAGAACCCTAAATTTTTGTTGTTTAGTTTTGCCTCATATAAAGAGAAAATTAGATTTTGAAGTTTGTACCAACGTTTAGAGGTCCCCTGAGTCCAAAAAAGTGTTTTTTTTAAAAAATGTTGGTCTGTCGTCTGTCTGTGCAGACGCCTGGAGCCTAAACTGGGCCGATTTTGATGAAATTTGGCATGTTCAGGAGAATCATACCCCTGAGGCGAGAAATTAGTTTTAGCTTTAAATTTGGGGGCGCTACCCCCCAATAACTCTGAAAAAATGTGATAAAATTATTTCTCAAAAACGATTTTGATTAAAAATGCTAAAATGTGGTCAATACAAATCTGACGATATTAGCGGTTTTCCCAGGAATAATCTAGTTCCTGAGAAATAGAGTTTGTTGGGCCTAACCTCGTGCGCCCCAAAACCTCTGCGCCCCTGGGCCGGGGCCCGTTTATTAAATAGGCCCTGCATATCGCCCCTTCTATTTAACTCTACCATTCTTGTTAATATTTTAAAAAAAGAAATATAGTAATACCTTTGATATCTGTGTTAGTTATGTTCTAGGAGAGCCAGTGTGGCCGAAGTTGCTTTAGGCGGCCTGTCCAGCTATCTATGAGTCGGGCAAATCTAGGTCGTGGGTTCGATCCTGTGCCATGGTACTCTGAATAGCACCTAGGAATCGTGGACGGAGGACACCCTCCGCCCTTATGGATGGCGAGGGACACCCCCTGAGGGGTTCTCATCCCCCACGTTTGGATGTGGGTTTGATCCGTGTCATGAGATGTGACTTTTATCTACAATTCGAGGATGGAGCAAGGCAAGGGACACCCCCTGAGGGGTTCTCTTCCCCCATGCTTACATAGTTTACTAACAACCCCACTACACCCACTTCGGCGGTACAATATACAAGTATGATGTGGGAATAGTAAAATTGGCCTAGTGTGGCCTGATTGCTAGGTTCGAACAAGTGGTTCATCCTTCCCATGATATAACTGATAGTGATGTTTTGGTCTTTTTGCAGATGATTTGCTAGCTCAAAGAAACCTTTTTCCTTGCCTCAACCTCAACCAAAAGTTCAAGATTTTTGCCATGCTCTCCAATCTAACATCCCTGGTTTTTAAACACATTTCAGAGCAGATTAAACACTTTTCGTGACACTTTATCATACATAATATTTACTATGGATAATAATCAAAGCCTTAAATAATTGATATCACGGCATACAGTTGATAATCTAAAACTTTGTTTTTTATACTATTCCAAAATTGTATTAATTAATTTCAGTCGCATTCCAGTTCATTGAACATTATCATCTCTGTTGGTTTGGAAAAGTGACAAAAAGAAGGTTCCCTTGCATAGTTGTGCAGGGTGGAGTGCGGCAGACGTATGAATTTGAAAATGTAATAAAACACAGAATGTTACAAAATAATTTTATCCCGATTTAATAAGATAGGAAATTTAAAATTACCAAGATTTAAACGAAGTATCGGATAAGTGGTTCCCCTCACACTCCAAGCACTGATTAAGCCTTTTTTCGAAGTTTTTGTGCACTCTTTTGAGCATTTCTACAGGAATATTTAGCAATTTTGGCTCGAATGTTGTTCTTGAGGGCTTCCAGGGTTCTGGGACGATCGCTGTACACCAAGGATTTAAGGTAAAGGAGCCAAATCAGGTGATCTTGCTGGCCAGTTTAAATTGTCTCTTAAAGAGATGAGACGCCCGGGAAATCTGTCTTGCAAAAAGTTTACGCAAACCCTTGCCATGTGGGCTACTGAACCCATGTGGAACATAAACTTCCCGTCCCCCTCTTTCAAACAACCCTACTCTTAACTGTCTCCAATAGGAAGGGAGCAATCCCCTCTTCAAATTCATACGTCTGCCGCACTCCACCCTGTATTATGTAAAATACTGAGTGGTAAATCATTATTTTATTATTATTTATATATTAAAGTAGAATTATCAGAATATAATTCCAAAAGAGGTAACTAAATGACAACTTAATATACTTAAAAGTCCACACAATCATTGTACTTTTGTATATTTATTTCACAAATAAAAAAAAAAAAGTAAATAAATAATAATTTAAAAAATTATGGAAATATGTATTATTATAAAAATATATTAGTACAAAGGAAGATATAGTCCTCACGTTTCTATTTTTCTATTTTATTTTTTTTTATCTTCACAAATAAAAAAAAAAAAGTAAATAAATAATAATTTAAAAAATGATGGAAATATGTATTATCATAAAAATATATTAGTACAAAGGAAGATATAGTCCTCACGTTTCTATTTTTCTATTTTATTTTTTTTTATCTATATACATAAAAACAAACAAACATAACAATAATGTATTAAACATATATTTTAATTATAAGTACACAAAAAACATTAACATAAAAAAAATTATAACATCAATAAATTAAATATTAATTTTAAAATCACAAGACAATTAGGTAACTATTCTAGTACAACTTTTAAGATATTTCTATTAGGTTCTGAAAGAATAGAGGATATAAGAAGAGTAAAAAATTGAAATTGGCACAGTGTTTTATTTAAATTATTACTAAAGAAGAAGTGGGGGGAGGGGAGTTTATACAAATCTACCACACCACTGGATAATAAATACAGATCACGTATCATGGTTAATGATTGTTAGCTATATTATGAGTGTAGCGTTTATTTAGAATATTAAAAATGTAGTTAAAAAATCAAAATAGAGCTATTTTGTAATAGTTTTAACATCAACCACTGATGAATAATAAAAAGAACATTTTTATCATATTCTACTTTAAAAGGATCTAAACCAACTATCTTAAATTATTACGTGTCATTCATTTCTTAATTTAATCTACTAAAAATAAATGTTATGAATAATTGAAAAGTGGGACAACTCTATTCGATTGAAGACTAGTTCTGCAGATAGGACAGGAGTCGTGTGCCTGAAGCCATGAGTGGACACATGACCAACAGAACACGTGTCCACATGGAGTGATGCTCGGATCAGATACTCTATCCATGCACAAAGAGCATGAGCTCGAACACATGTTAACAGATGCTGAACTCTCAATTACTTGACTACTTTCACTCTTCCTGTAACTTATTACAGAGTACAGCGCAGTCACAAGTAAATGTATGGTTGTAATTGTAGATAGTATCTTAAAACCATATAATGATTCTTTATCTTTTAACCAAAATCTTGACAACACCTAGAAAAAAAAAAATTAAAATGCATTCTTTTGTTCTTGAGAAAAAAAATTATTAATATAAAAATAAATTCAACTAACAATAGAGCTTATTAACAATTATTTACTTTTGGCCATCATCCATCACCTACATTCGCTACTAACTAAAAGTTACAGAGCGGAACTTTAACCAATATTAGTTTTACCTCCTTTAGTAGCATATCCCTTTGTCCTATTTTGTCCTTGTGAAGGACTCGTTTGATTGGCCAATTCAATTTTAAAAGTGACTTTCTGTACCTTTAAATACAAACTTAACTTAAATTGTTTATTTTAAAAATGTTATAACTTTTAAAATAAATCAGGCAAAGACTCAATTACCTATGAAGAAAAGGTTTTCTGGAGTGTTGAAGAGTAGTAAAGCCATGTTAATTAATGACTATGTTGTCATTTTGTAAAGAGTTAAAAATGAGATCAGGGCAACTGCATAAGTAAAAAATAATAAGTAAGTATGGCCATCTAATAACCTAGTATAATATTGATTTTTATAGTTTACTTATATATAAATGGGCTAAATTTAAAACTTTTAAAGATAAATCAAAAGACTTACTTCCTGTTAAGACCTTAAGAGCTCATAATGATAAATAAATTAATACTCACATAATTGATTCCAGTAAGACGTTTAGACATATGATAAGCACCACCCTTGTAGTAGAAGATAGCCTTGTGGAGCCTGTCAATGAATGGAATAAGAGAATTTAGAAACTTAATTGCTAGAAGTACTTGTTCTTTGGCTTCAGGAAGTATTTCACGGTTCCGAACCACACGTCTTTCAAAAGATTTTAAAAGAGACTGAAGAAATGAAGCTCCAAAACAATGAAATAAAATCATCAAAGCTCTCACCTGGAAAAATAAATTGATAAAAATTAGTAAACCAACAATTCAAGTAGAAGGCTGCTACTTACTAAAACACATCTTGAACTAATTTCATCATGGAACTATTTTAATAATAACTCTTTGCCCTTTACTATTTGTCTTTAAGGCTCTACTGCTCTTTGAGGTTAGGAAAACAGTAAAATTACTATTATAGTGGTTCTAAGCAAGATATAAAAAATCGAATCACAGGCTTCATTCCTAATTCTAATTCTGCACAATTTGAGCCCTATTTCAACTTTCTATGATAAATAGTACTGGTGCCATTTCAATACGAGTTTTATCTTGCATAGAACCACTATAATAGTAATTTTACTGTTTTTCCTAACCTCAAAGAGCGGTAGAGCCTAAATTATTAACCCTTTAACTTCCACAAGGAGGAAATACCACAATTTCCCTGGTTGGAAGGATGTTGAGAATCTCCGCAGCGCCACCGTCAAATATTATTTATTTTTGTTTTTTTCGTAATTGACAAGTTGACATATTGACATTATTCGAGTCTGATATTTTATCGCTGTATTTTTGTATTGTTGAATCTGTCTTATTACATAAATTATAGACGTCTTCCCTATTCGTTAGAATCTTGCGATTTATTCAGAACAATTGGCAACCGTGACTGGATGATGGGCAACGAAGACGAGATTAACTTCGAAAGTAATAAGCGGATGCGAACAGCGATTAGATCGACATTCACCCGACTTTGTGATGAATTGGAGAAAATAATTACGAGTGAACCTATTGATAGTGTAGCTGCCGAAGGAAGATTCAATCAAGTTGAACAGAAGGCCTTCGCACTGGTGGAACTGGATGAAACGGTGATGAGGTATCTTGCATCGTCACCTGATGCGATGGACCTAGGAAAAGACATGGAGAAGGCAGACACCCATATAAATACTTATATTTATGACATAATAAGCTTACACTAGTTGATGGTAGATGTTTGAAAGTGCCATCTGTTTGAATAATACCAGTGTACTCCTCTCCCAAGGTCTGATACCCAGATAATGTGGTCACAGTGTAGTAAATTATACCACCAAGAGTGTCTATCACATATTTGTATTTTATAGAAAACCTAGTACCTGAAAAAAGTAGAACATTGCATCAAATAAATATTAATCTCTAACAAAATTTATGTTATGCATTGTGGGTTTAGCATTTTGCTTATATTAAACTTTTTTTTATATTACAAGCAACGACTAATAAGCAATTTGAACATAAAGGCTCAAGTAGTATTATTGGTTTGTTTATAGAGGCTATAAATTGCTAAGGGAAAACGAGTGTATGTTCAAAAGGATTCTTTTACTGCTACACTAGCAGGTTTGTTACCAACCAGTGCAAGAACAGCAAAAGGATAGGGTACCCATCACCATCATAAGATGAGCTTGGAAGGTTAAGGGTCAAACTGTACTCATCGATTCGACTACCACTAGCACTCCAGGGTTCAGTAAAACTTACTTTGTCTAAGCTTTGTACATAGATATAATACAATTCACTCTACAAAAGACATTACTTGTGAGAAGGAAGGATACATTTAAGTTCTGTTTCAACTTCAAGATATGTAGGTAAAACTAAAAAGAAACGAACTTATTAGATGAAAATTGTTCATAGAAAAGTTAAAATGTAATAATGAGAAATGCAGAGGTCTTCGATACTAACTTTCCAAGTTTAACTTTTTCACAGAATGTATATTTTACATATTTACCGAATAAAGTAATAATAGAAACCTTTTAACTGAAGTAAGATATCAGATATAAGAAGCTGAAGTTGATTCGTGTAATTATCATCTTTTTGGGAAGCTCTTAAAATTTCAGCAGGACCAGCCTTCGTGAAAATCATTTCTGTATTTGTAGCAGTTTAAAAAGTTTCAAGATTTAATTTTATTAACAAAAACCAAAACAGCAGTAAAACTATTTCACGAAATCATATTTTAAAACTTATAGGACAACGATTTTCCTAACGATATAAAACTTCTCTTATCAAAGTATTGTAACGTATTGTAGAGTAAAAAGAAGATTCAATAATATTATTATTTATACAAAAAAAATGTACGATACGATGCGATTGTATTTTTTTTCAGTAGTAAATGTAAATGAGAACTCCTCAAAGATAAAACAAAATCAAAATACAAAACAATTCAAAACTTCAAAACCCAGGTTTATTTAACAGGTGAATAAATCGTGAGGGTTTAGTCATCCTATTTTAAGATAACTACCAGAATCCAGAATAAATTCTTTTTTCCTTAATATTTAGATGGAATTTTAAGTAAATAAAAATATGTATACTCATTTTCTCCTTTTCATGGAACCCACTAAAAGTTTGCAGGGGGAAGTGGCGATCCGAAGGGGGGGGGGG
>KZ651114.1:1363410-1421334 GCA_001010745.2 Gerris buenoi
GGTTGAAAACAAAAAAATCGACGATCATCACTTTGATCACAGTAAACAAAATATTGATAACAGCAAATAAAAAATTGTTAAAGCATTGGTATTGGGTGGGCCAGTTCCAAGCTATTTTGATCACACTATGTGGTAGATAAAATTAACGATGGTTACATTAAGCGGCATCCACTGTACTGTGATAAAAATAAGAAGACAATTGTTCTGAACGGTTCATATTTCAATGTCATAATAAATCATTAACAAATAAATAAGCTTATAAACACATAGAGTGTGCAGCCATAATTAAAGGTGAATTCTATGAAGTTTACAACATTAAATACAAAAAAAATATAGCAAGCGTTAATATTGAGCAAAAGCAAGATGTATAAAAGTTGAGAGAAAAAAAAAAATCAATATTTTTATACATGAATTACATGATGATAACATTAAACTTTACATACAGCATCTCTGTAGTTCACTGGTCCCGTCTCTTACTTGAATTTCATGCTCAAGCTCATTGAATTATCTAGTTTCCCAAAAACAATAAACTAATTAGTCCTTTTGTACAGGGAAGCGATTAAAGATTGGATAATTACAAAGAATAATGCAAAAAAAAAAAAAAATCAAATTAAAAATTATTTTAGAGAGAATTCCTATGTAGAATAGGTAAACAACAATAGAATATGTTCTACTAGTAATTAGAAGCTAACTTAAAGTAAATGCCTTTGTTTTCTCAGCAAATCCCAAGAGAAGATACTCCACACCAACTAAAAGCAACTTGCTTGGAGTTGACATAATGTTATCTAATCTCAGAGCAAATTAATTTTCTATTAATACTTCCATATACTTCTATTAGTTACAGCCAGATAAGCAAGCTTCTAAGTTTGTTCTTTTTTATCCTATATATTAGGAACTTAAACTTTCATAAAAAGGAAATAGACATTTCTACAAAAGGGTTATCGCACTTACTCCTAATTCTTGATATAGACCTTGAATGTGTTAGTATGTAAATTATTAATGTTAATTATATAAAATTTGTTTAACCAATTTTAATTTTACGTCACATAGCACTCATGTTTAGAGTTAAAATTAATTTCTCAATTTTTCATTGAGTTATATATATTTTTTATTTTTTAATATTTATATGAAATTTCATTATAAAGTTAGATTCCACACATCTACGCAGACCGCAGGCAATAGACAAATATTTTTCAGAAAACAAATCTAAAAATTGAATTTTTGCAGCATCACAATACTTTCTTTCTATTTATAATATGTATACAAGAAAGAAAAAAATAGGGGATTGGTATCTTAAAAAAAAAACGGGAAAATAATCAGCTGGTGTTCAGAATTGAACTAAAACTTCTATGAAATTGAGACTCGATCTAACTTAAGCTAAGAATAGGGAATTATATGATTATGTCTGTCTGTGAATCATTTTCATAGGCAGCAACAAAGAAATACAGCTATTTTAAATTTGGCACAACAATTTTAGAGCTCAATTAGTAGAGCTAGCAAAAAAAAAACAACATCAATTTTAAGTTATAGGGGACTAATAAATAAAAAAATTGAGACATTAGCAGCATCCATATCCTTTGGATAGAAATATATCATGTGGAATGCAATAGAAAGTTAACAGTATAAAAGGATCTGTTTTGATATTTACAACTTTTAAAATTATCCAACCCATATTGCACTAATAATTTTGTTTTTCCTCACTGTACTCTCCAAAACATATTTGGTATTAACCAAGAAAAATTTTTAATAGAAGTGAGCGGTAATACCTAATAATACCCTTAATGAGTATCAATTTTACAACAACAATACACAACATATATAATTTTACATATTAAAACAAGTTTCACAAATAAATTAAATAACTATACATAGCTAATACTACACAAAAAAAAAACTAATAAGACAATAAACAGATTAAAATTGTCTGACAGAGAGACTACTACAGATAGAGGGGTCTACAGAGTCACCAGGACTGACCTTGCATTGTTCTCTATAGGTACTCCGTCCTGTGGGAGGGGGGGAGGTCTGGTCGCAACCTGGGAAGGGTCGCTACCGACCTGAGACTGCGCTAAATCTCTCGGTATAACAATGTTACCAGATGAGTCTGATTCCTTTTCACTTATCTCCTCACCTCCAAATAGCACGTGGGAAGCTATACCTCGCCTACATAGTACACCAGGTGAAAATAAAATATCGCCTACATATAGAATCCTCCACCATCTACAGTTATCACTTTTGGTTAAAGCTGTTCCAAGCAAACTCAAATTTTAATAGCCACCAATATGGGTTTTTTTACAAAATTTTAATTTGATAAAACATCAAATCTAATTTTAAAATAATTAACATTTATTTAACAAAAGTCAAAAATATTTGACATTTTCATACTTAAAATGTTTATTTGTTATATTTATTAATAGTTACAATTTTCGGCAAATCTCAACAAAAAAATTGTAGTTCAAACTATGAGTTTATAGCTAATATTTAAATAAATATAGCTAAATACCAAAATTGTAAGCACTACGCAAAACTTAAGTAATTAAGTAGTGTTGAGGGAAATTGCAGGGCCAACTTATAACAGTTAGCAAGTTTAAATCAGATCTCTAGAAAAATTAAACCCAATGTTGATGATGGGCCTATGGCTTTGGGAAAATATTTTATTATTTTTAAAACAAAATGTACTAAAACTACAAATGTACATTCACCTTTTAGTTTTAAAAAGCCAATGAAAAATATTTGGGAATAAAGCATAGACTTTGGAACAGCTCACTTAGAAAACTAAACTATAATCAACATTTCCCCAGGTATTAAACGATTATTATTGTAATGTTTTATTTTCCACTTTGGATTCAATCCAATATGAATTACCTTATCTTCAAACAAACAATATCTATTATTAATTAAAAAGCTCCTGTAATCAAAATTTTTCACAAAACAAGAAAAAAGTGAATAAAGATTACAGATTCTATGAATAGTTGAATAGCATTTTTTCACATTTTTACAATTAATTCTGCAACAGAATAAAAGATAAGGAAATGCCCCTAAAGTGAGAAAGTAAAAAAAATATTTTTTATCTGAAAATAGAACACTTTTATTGGTAATCTCAAACCATAAATCTGTGGCCCAGCCAACAGCGCTGGCATCACTTTACAGATTCACGTTGACATATTTTACAAATTACAGAATCAACCTCCAGGAGTGATTTATTAAAATAATATATTTATTTATAAATATCATTTATTTATAAATTACTTTATAATAAGAATGTTTAAGATTGGATTGAATCTATCATGGGGTAGATAATGATTAGATTAGTGGAAGATTGTGAGAGTGTAGAGTATATATATTGTTTGATAGTTAAATAGAGACCTGTTATTCTGTACAGTGGGGTCGGTTCTACGAGGCCGAGAGAAGCGTAGTGGTAGCTGTGATTGATCCGTTACGTACTTATCCTGTGGGTGGGGTCTTCTCCTTCTCAGGCCAGGGGTCAGAGCCTGACCAGTTTGACCTCCCGCACCAGTGCCACTCTTCAAATCATCACTTCCGGCTCCCTTGCTTAAAAGCCATCTTTCTGAATCACTTAGTCTAAACATAAAAACTCAAACATTGAAATAACCAATAAAAAGCAATTGTGTCTCAAAAATAACCAGTAAAAAATAAAATAAAAAAAATAACAATAAATCAAAATAAAATGTATAATTCAAAATATTTTACATAATTAGAGAATTAAATAAGCGTTATTTACAACCAGAACTATTAATATAGAGGAAGAATAAATTACTTCAAATTCTTAAGCTTAGTCCACACCGGGACTCAATGATCGCGAGTCTTTGTTGCTCGGCTGACTCGCAGCAGCACTGATTCTGCCTCGCAACATTGAGTCCTAGTCTGGACTGAGCTTTTAGAGTAAACAACACAAAAAGTCAAATTTTTTAAATTACTATATTTATTTGTTGTTTTATCAGGGTGTCAGAAAACTAGGATTCGTTAAATTACTTATAAATTATAAGGTTAAACAATTAAAAAATAAAAGACAAAGAACATTTTTCAAATAAAAACTTACTGATAAACCTCAACTTAAAAATTAGATCGTTTCCAAAACTTAAATTTTTTGTAACTCAATAATATTAATATTCATAAATATCATTAATATCATTAATATTAATTAATGTAAAATAAAACAAAACTCAAGAAAAAATATTACGTTTTGTCTGTTTTTTTTTTTCTAAAAAAAACTAGTTTAAGTTACTTTCAAGTGTTTTTGATTTACATGGGCATCAGAATTACATAATTTGTGAAAGTTTCAGCTTTTTAGGTAGTTGGAACACGTAAAGTTAAATAATAACACATAAACCAAAAGAATTTGAAATCACTTTAATAAAATAATTGTGAGTTACTGACTAATTATAGGATGTGGAATGAGAATTTGGTTTCATCGACCACAGCTTAAACAAAGGCCTGTAATTGAGCTGTAGAAAGTTCAAATATTGTATATTTGTTATAATCACACTTAAAAATCGAAATTATTCTTCTTTTACTTTTGCTTATACTTAGTATATAATATAAAAAGAAAGTATTGTGATAGCCTGTAATAACCTAATGCTGCGAAGATTCAGGACTTAAAAGAAAAAAAGAAAAAATAATAATAACAATAAAACCACCTACCTTATTATGGGAAAAAAGATTTTACTGATGTGACAAAAACACAATGAACAAAACAAAATAATACATGCACCACTATTTAAAACCAACATTACTTAGAAAAAAACAACAATTAAAAATGAAAATAGAAATGTTAGTAAGAAATAAATAGAAACACATGATGAAGCACAGAGCTATTCAAGTCTAAACTTATAAAACCGTATAAAACTTTTTTAATTGTAAAAAAATGCATACTACTATTATTATTAATCAATTTTATAAATATAAAATGTTTCATATACATATATTTTTATTTAAATTTAAATAATAATAATTATAATAAATCATGTTTAAAGAGTAAATTAAAATGATTAATTTATTATTATTATTATTTTTTTTTTTTTTAAATGAAGACTTACTATAGATACGANACATACTCAGTTCTCTGTACATATGTTCTAATCATATTTACATGATACAATTTTTTTTAAAAAAATTAACTGAATTTGTTTTAATTAAGAACAAAGGAGTCAATATATCAAGATTCTCAACAGTATCAGTGTGGTAGTCGAAGTAATTTGGCGTTTTAAAAACATTATAGTTGAAATATTAAAAAATCTCTTTTAATCAAGTCCTCACTGTACTTCTACTTCTAATAACACTTAACCTTTCATAATATATGTTATTGTTAATTTTAAAGTTTGCAGTAACTGCTATGAATAGTGAAATACTGGCAAAGAATTGTAACTCTCCATTAATCCTTTTTCTAAGAATAAATATTTTTGTGATACATATCATAAAATTATTCCTTGCAACCCATAGATAAACTAAATAAAACAACTAATTCTGGTCATAAAACTGAGAAATATAATTAATTTAAAAAATATAATGTTGAGAGAAAACACTTTATTTACAAAAATAGTAATTGTGTGGGCTT
This sequence comes from Gerris buenoi, assembly GCA_001010745.2. Classification (NCBI taxonomy): domain Eukaryota; kingdom Metazoa; phylum Arthropoda; class Insecta; order Hemiptera; family Gerridae; genus Gerris; species Gerris buenoi. The sequence continues at coordinate 1,368,986 of KZ651114.1, forward strand.
TCCTTCTAAAAAGGATTGCTAACAAACACAGCGTTTTTATAATAAATGCAGAAATAAAATATAAACTTGTCCATGATTTTAAAAAGGGAAAAACATGTTTTACCTCTCTTGCAAAGTCAATCATTAAAGCACACAACATATTAACATTACATTGACAAAGTTTAAATCCTTAAATTTGCAATAATAGTATTAAGAAGTCATAAATTTATGTGAAGAGGGGATAAGTGTATGAGATAAAGTTAAAAGTAAAGTTACGTATTCACTCTCCTCTCATATGGCTGACCAGTCTCTTCTTAGTTTACCAAAGACCTTTGTTTTCTTGACTAAGAGGCTTGGAGTCTGGTTCCTTTTTACTGTGTTTAGGAAGAATGGCTGGTTCAATCAACGGAATTTGAATAGACCACATAACTAAAAATATTATATATAACCGGACAGAAAACGAATCAAAACTGTAGTGTTTTATGAAGTGTTCCTTCCTTTCTTCCAAGAAAATATGTGAGGATAGTTGATTTCTCACAATTCTCATTAAAAGGAAGCTTCATTGTTTGTATCAAATTTACCAAATTTACCCCAAATTCAAGTTTACCACAACCCAATTCCCTGCATACATCTTAATAGACCAACAAATGAAAATTTTATTTTAATAAAGCTATTAACGAATAAGCAAACTGAGTATACAAATTCAAAAAAATTAGTCACAAAGCTGCTTAGACAGAGAGAGAGAGCAAGAGAGAAAAAAATAAATAAATAAAGAGAGAGAGAGAGAGAGAGAAAAAAAAAAAATAAAAAAAGAGAGAGAGAGAGAGAGAGAGACAAGAGAGAGAGAGAGAGAGAGAGATTCTTTAAATTCCTTTTATTTTATTGTATTACTTACAAATATCAGGGCCACAAGGCACCTGATATTTAATTTTTTTTTTTACAAAATAGTACTACATAATAGACAATGCAATATTAAATCTACAAATAATTTTATTTAAATTAGATTTAAACTTCTTTTAATTAATAATTTGTAAACTCAAAAATTTTCATAAAAAAAGAGAGAAATAGAGCTCCAAGCTACCTGCCTGAACTAATAAGTAATTATCGTCTCCACTATAATTACAATGTCCTCATACTCAATGAAGATCTACACTCCTTACACAATTATGAAGATCTATATACCAAAATTTTGAGCTTAATTTTTAATTACAATAGGGTAAAAACTTCACTCAAGTGCAAACACTATTTTACGTGATAGGATTAACATAAGTGGGGGTGGGGTGGGGTATATAAAAAACCAAAGTGCTACAACACACCAAGCTATAGTGAATCTACAATTTTGACTCTTTTGTGCCTAAAAAAATTAAAACTTCAATTTATTTCGGTCTTTTATTAAAAAAACAAAGTTTGTAATTGAATTAATTAATTTTTTTTTTGTAATAGTTTGTTTGCAATATGATTTTATTATTATATCTACCTAGGGTCAGTAAGTATAGCTTCAGTAGCACTACATCTTGGACTTTTGGCTCCAACCAGTACCGGAATTTTGCTGCCCTTGGGCGGTAATTTAGACCTGAAAACACCAGTAACATTTCCCAATTTTATACACCAATTTGAAGCTAAAAATGTAAACCGGGAAACTTTGTTTTTCTTTCATTATTTGAATTTTACATTTATTTAAAGGATTTATTATTATTATCAGGTTCTAAATAAATAAAACGTTAATTCATTTATTTTATTTTTTAAAATTATTTAAGAAAATAAAGATTGATATCTTTAAACCACTTTGAACTTTATGGTTGCATAAAAAAATAAAGTAATTCTATAATAAGTAATTATTATTATAAAAAATCTACATCCCTCCAATAAGAAAATTAATCAGTAATTAATTGAAGCGAGCGAAGCAAGAACCTTAAGTTAAAAAAGATGCACTTAATATGATGATCTGCTTAGTAAAGTTAAATTAAAAGTAGACTAGTTTGAATTGTCACTTAAAGTCTATATTACGTTGTTCCTACTACCTTTGAAGACTAAGTGAAGAAAAATACACAGCTTACTATTAAAGCCAAGACGTAGAAAAGGAGAGATTTGTTTTAATATCCCTGTATGACCTTTTAAAACACAGTTCTTCTATTAATTAATAAGGGATCACTATAATCAGAATTATTAAATAATGTTCTTCTCTTTGCAAACAAAACAAAGGTTTTATAATTGCCCGAAGAAAAGACCCATCTGTCTCATGCTCACCTGAGGGCCTAGGTACACCACTACGATTTAAGAGTTTAACCACTACAATACAGTACTGCACTATTTTCATTTATAACCGCAAAATACAGTCCAACACCATTCCATATGTTTAATCATCTGTTAAGGATGAATGTTAGTTGTTTTTTTCATAATTAAAAAATGTATTAAATTTTTAATAAATAAAACTATTTTTACAATATTACTCACACTACTTCACTGTCCCATAATTGCCACTGATTGGGATAATATTGAATATTTTATTCAGCTTAAGAATAACTCAAGAAGAGGTTGAAATATCACCAAAGTAAGCTTTTTAATTCCCTTAAAACATAACTACTTATGAGTTAAGCTTTCTTTAACAAAGCTGAAGGATTAAAATATGTATGTAATTTGATACTAATAATTCCAAATTCATAAAGCTTTAACAAAAAACGATAGAGACATTAGATTTAGTAATTTTTAACAAATAATAAGTTACACCAGTACTAAGTTTGAAGAGACATGGCCTAGCAAGATTAATTTCTCTAACTTTGAATTCGCTCGCTTCAATGTTCTTACATTGAGCCTCGCTATGCCTAATTATTTTTAAGTGTGCAAAAATTGAAAGCAGATACTAAACTGAATAATATTATTACGCAAAAGTACCTATAATTTAAGTACATCCAAAATTATAAAAATGATATGATTCTTATTAAAAAGACAAATCGCTTAACTTCCATATTTTATTAAAATTAAAAGAAAAATAAATAAATATTTGTAGAAAAAAAAGTAAGAGACATACAGAGGGAAGATACAGAAAAAAATGAATGGTAAGTAAGAGATAATGAAGGATGAAAATAATAAGGTGCAGCAGTATTAAATTAAATGGGCAAAATTAGTAAAGCCAGCGAAACACTAGCGTTTCCCATCAACTTCCAAGCAACAATGAATTAACTTTGTACCTACAAAAAATAAAAGTGTTTGTAGTTTGTGTCTAAAATAAAATAATATTTATTTGTTTCGATAACTTAGAAAAATTATGATTATAACATAAGTGTACCTTATTGCAGTGTGCAAAAACACGGTATAACATTGCTGATATAACTTCATTAAATTGATCAACAAAAAGTGAATTTCATTAAATTATCACAGATATTATGGTGCTTAGGTGAATTCCTATATTTATCTAAATACCACTAAATAAAAACTAGGATTAAAATTAAAGGTACAATATTATAAGTTCTGTAATTAAAAGTCAGACTAAATCCTAGGCTGGGTTTTCCCTTTCTAAAAGTAATATTTGTATGAAAATATACTTTTTAATAAGGTCCTAAGGGATTCTACTCAGTTCCAAAGCAACAGTAAATCATGAGCTCCAAATTATGTCTAGCCTCTTTTAAAAGATATTCAAAAGAGAAACATATTTATTTAAACTAAAACTAAATTAAAAAAAAACAAAAAACTGTAGCAATTATAGATAAAATTAAAATATATGTTACAGCTTTTATACTATCCAATTAGCAGTGGATAATCATTAAACCACCCCTACTGCTGAGGAAATTGTGATTTTTATCATATAAATTGTCAATTTGATAAATCAAAAAATAGAGAAATAAAATCAGTCAAACATTAAGGAGATTCAAAAAACATCATTTTGAGAAACAAAATCCCCCCCCCCCTTTTTTAAAAAAAAGGACAGAAGGCACCTTGGGACAAATAACCAAAAGAGAAGTTGTATAATTTCTTGGAAGTTGATGGTCTAACTGTAAGTTGAGTAAGTAAAACAACAAGGTGCAAGTTAGTAAGAGGTTAATGAAAAAACAGACAGTCTGTAGGTGAGTTTTAAAATAATTAGTATGAAAGAGTTTTACCTAGAATCGAGTTCTCTAACGGGAGATAGATTATGTTTCTCTCTATTTAATTCTTCAGCTGCGTCAAAGTAAAGTGAGGCTCCATCATCTCTACACGTACTGACAGGGCTGCATCCACTACGACCTGCAACATAGATAAAGTATTAAAAATTGAGACTATACAGCTAACATCTGGATTAACAATAGCCTAAAATATATCATTGGAAAAAGAAAGGAGAGTAAAATATCAATTTTGTTTATCAGTTACTGACTACAAACAATGAGGCTTAAGTGAAATAATTATTTAGTTTTTAATACTGAGTCTAAAACTTCAACTAATTATTAGATTTTGAAAGACTTCCAGGGAGCCAGCGTGTTAATGTGAATTAAATTACTTGCCATGTCTGCTTGGCTCATTGGATCAAAGGCAACACGAGGTTGTGGGTTCGATCCTGCACCTTGATTCTCTGATTTATACGGCTCACTTATGATCTCACCATAATTCCTTTGGCAGTACATAGGATAGAGGTATAATGTGTGAAGTGGCTGGAACTCTCTACTGAAGGGCTAGTAAAAACTAAATAAGGCCTCATTGCTAGGTTCAAACAAGTGTTACCTCCTTTCGGTCTAGTATTAGTAGCTTACTACTACTCCACTTGGATGTCCCTTGGATTATTATTCCTGCTCAAAAGAAAGCTGGTTTCAAGCTTTCTTTAAGTAGAGCTTCTTTTACTGTTGATAGCCATTAATTGCAGCTTAGTAATTGAATGATAACACGAAGGGAGCTTGATTGTTTAATATACTTGATTCTTGTAAAGTGAGAATTTCATCGGAGACAACAAAATAATATAAATAATAAAATAGGGGCAGATGGTGATAAGTTTAGTTCACATCTTAAATCTTTGTTTCAGTGCTCAAAACTCATTTAACTCCATGGAGTTGATCAGGGGTAAACAAACTTCCAGTTATAAATGCTCAATTTCTATAGAATTCTCTTAAAAATCTTTACACATATTTCAGTAAAATAATAGGAAATAATAATAGGTTTACCTTTATTTTCGGAGCGTTTAGTTTCCCTAGTTGTTGGTAGAGTTGTTATTGAACCTTCATTAGACCTATCTACCACTCTGATCTCCAACCTTCCAGAAACAGGTAGGATTTCTATCTCATCTGCAAACAATACATAAGTGTAAAAATAACACAAGAAAAACAATTTATAAAGGCCAATGGCGCCTTTAACTAATAGTTAATCAAAGATTTTGGGTTTGTTGCCATACAAAAATTTTCTCTTAATTTTAAATACTTCACAGTTTTTCAAAAAACATCACCCTCCTATAGCTCAAAAATACTTTTGTTTCATTTTATTATTATAAATTAATACTTTTGTCTCAACTAAATATGGCTATTTAGAACAGTTTGGCTTGTTGTTGATTTATTTAACATAAATTCTCAAATAATCGTGACAGACTACACTTTAAAATCTAACCAGTTAAGTAATTGACCCTAATGGACTCTATAGCCACACCCCTCTAACTCACTCTGATCCATTCAGATCTGCTCAACTATTGCTGGAATCCTTGTATTAAAAACAATGGATTGAAATTTACCAAGCAGCTACCAACATAACATGGAGCCCCCTTTGCTCGGCTTCACATTTAGATCCAACTTACTGTATAGTTCAGCTATAAAATAAGCCGTAGCTTATTTTGCTTAGCTACTGTATAGTTAAGCTAATAAATTTTAACAAAGCTTCAGCTTAATAAATTTAAACAAAGTCTCTGTTAAATAATTAATTTATTTGTTGTTTTATAAAAACTTAGTCATAATTACAAACAAACTATAGACAATTTTTATGAGTGATAAAATTATACAATAACATTTTTCTTTTCTACTATTCAATAAGTAAGTGATATAATTATTTTCATATTCTACATAAATAAAAGTTAGATAATTTCTACTAAGTTAATGGTATTTATACTGTATTTAAAATGCTATGCATAATTTAATTTCCTGTATTATTTACTTATTTTATTTTCTATCTTTTCATAAAACTATAAGACAATAGAAATCAACATTTTCCCAATGTATTATATGATTTGTGATTCCATGATTAAAAAATGATTCTATTAATGTAGTAATGAAAGAAGTAAGTAATTTTTTTTAATTAATACCACAGCCAAATTAGTTAGTTTGACAATGTTAGTAAAAAATCAAGGTTAATCAAAACCATTAAAAATAAAGAAAAATACTCACAAATTAACAAATAATATAAATCCTAATAAAAAATTGGGGAGAGTAAAAAAGATAAAAAAAAGTCAGGCAGCATAACTTCAAGGAAAATCAATGAGAACGACACTTGTCTAATTAGTTTAATTATAAATATTTTTAAAATTATTTGCAAAGTTCTCTTGAATTAAATAATGGAGTAGAAAGAGCATCAACAACTTATGTCAATATATATAAGGAAATTGTGATTTTTATCATATAAATTGTCAATTTGATAAATCAAAAAATAGAGAAATAAAATCAGTCAAACATTAAGGAGATTCAAAAAACATCATTTTGAGAAACAAAATCCCCCCCCCCCTTTTTTTNGTTAGGGGAAATAGAAAAAAAATTAAAAATATCTAGGCATAAACTAAAGATTATTTTAATAATAAATAAATGAAAAAAGAGTTAACTGGAATAAAAGAGACGATAAAGGGAGAGCATTAAATCATTTTTAATAAACCCAACATTTACTACTGAGGAGTTTCCTAGATATTTTACTCCCATGTCCCATTAACCCTAGAAAAACAAACAGAAAAAGAAAAAATAGAAAATGTAACAAAAAAAAGTATAAAAGTAAATCATAACAATAATAAAAGTAAATGTCTTAGTGAAAAAAAATATGGGGAAATATAAGACAGAGTCCATGTAGGGGGGACAGCCAAATCCCCGTCTTTAAGTATTAAAAAATAAAAATAAAAAAATGGAAACGTTTTTTAAAAAATGCATTGCAAAAGATGTAAGGTCACAAGTGGAAATTAGAATACAAGCAAAAAAGTTTCAAGCATTAAATTTTAGACGGTGCCAGCCAATCCTCATCAACTTCGGAAACAGCCTTATCAGTAAAAATGGCGATGCTGAATGGCCTCCATAATCGCCAACAAAAAAGAACAAAATTAAATTTTGGATATTAGTAGTTTAGGATGGTAGCGAACATAATTTTTTTAACAGTAAGAAAGTTCACACTAGCATAATTTTATTATTGAATTTGCACTTTCAAGTCCTGTATTGTTGCTGGACAAGTTTCAAAAACCTTTAGACAGATACTCCTAAGAGTTGAGATCTGGAAATCAAGGTGTTTGCTGAACATCCCCAGTCCTAATGATGTTTGCGAAGTTTTTGAGGGTTAGCAGTGGCCCATCTAACATTTAAGGCTTGAAACTTTCTTCTTGTCTGTGTACTAATAATTCCAACTTGACTTATCACAACTTTTCTAATTTTTTTTTTTTTTTTAATTTTTACATTTTTTGCAATACTTAAAACAAGATGTTTGACTGCTCCACTCTGTATAATAAGATTATACTTTTCCTATATGTAATCCCATTGAATTAATTATTATTATAAAAGAAGGAAGGGCACACTGAAGTTAATAAATGCCCTAAACTTTATACAAGGGTCATTCGGAAAGTAACCTCAGATTGACCACAGTGCAGGAAGTGGGAGTAGCATTGTTGCACTGACGTATGAAGCAGATGTCAGCATCAAGCCGTGGTCGAGTGGAGGTAGTATGAGCGCTAGATTGGTTTTTATAGCATCTTGAAATGTGCGCTGCAATTGAAAACCCCGCCAAATGCAAAGTGCAAGCTGTTATAATGTTTACAGCAAAACAATTTTTCGGCAGCAGAAGTTCTCAATTTCATTGAGAACTTTATGCTGTGTATGGACTAAGTGTTATGAGGAAAGGAGTTGTACATGAATGGAATCGTTTATTTAAAAGTGGGTGAAAAAGATTCATCATGAAGAGAGAAGTAGTAGGCCATCAATTTGTTACCGTTGAACTCCTTTAGAAAATTGATGGAAAAGTTCATGAAAATCTATGTTTCACAATTTTAGAGCTATCTAATGAATTCCCACAGATTTCTAGGACTATGTTATACGAGGTAGTAACAGAGAGGTTAGGTTAACAGAAGTTCTGTGCTTGATTGTGGCTCAAATTCTTACCGAGCACTATAAAATTCACTTAAAACTTGAACTTTGCACATTTCAAGATGATATAAAAACCAAACGACCTTTGCTTGACCACTTCTTGATGTTGACTGACCTGCTGCATGCGTCAGCACAACAATGACACAGTTACTCCTCCCATTACTTCCAGCACAGTGGCCAATCGGAGATTACTTTCCAAAGGGCCCTCGTATTTGAAGTTAATAATCATTATGGTAAAATATAAATGTATGTACATACATCGAGTTTACAATGCCCCTATTGCACACTGAAAATATATTCACTTTTTCACATTGTGTACATAGTGTTCATGATTGATATCCTAATAATAAATGTTTTTTGAAGAGTTTTAATCCCCACTGTAGATTTTTTTAAAAAAATGTGCAGTTATGTTTGAACATATTTAATTAATTGGCGATGTTATGTATGCAAAACTGTAAATGTTATATAGACTAGGCAAAGTTTAAGAGCATAACAAATAAATAAATAATGTAAATAAAGCAATAAGAAGATATGGCCATTATTTCCATTCTTAACACTGACTTAACCATCTTAGGGCAGGGATAAACTTTAGCATTCTCCTTGAATGAGCTTGCGCTTCCGTTAGGCTCGCCCAGTCCATATCTAAGCAAAATGGGGCGAACACATGCTCATTAGGAGTGAATTTTATGCTCATTCGGGATGAATGCTTTAGTGAATCCCCACCATTAAATTCGTTTCATCCAGAATTTCCTAATGAATTTTTGAATAAACTTTTTTTTTTTTTTCAAACAGAAATTTGTTTAATTACTAGCTACTGTATCATCTAAAAAAAGCATGTTCATGTCAATCTGTCTCAAGAAAAAATCTACATATTTCTCAACTTCCATTTTATTATTATTATTATTTATTTATTTATTTTTTTTTTTTAATAATAAAGGGGAACATATGTTTATACTTTAGACAGTCAGTCTGTGGTTAAAGAGGAATAAAAAATAATTCAAAATTTTGTAATACTCTTAAGTAATTCTAATTTTGAACTTTAGTTAAAAATAAAACTGTAGGATTAACTATAAGAAAAACTAACAGATTTAGGCACACAAGATATAATTGCTTAAAAAGCTGACATTTAGAGGTAAGTTTAGGAGTTTTATATAAGTAAAATTGAGTTCTTACCATCATCAGCGGTTGTTTTAGCTGTAACTAAAGATGATTCTTCTTTATCGTGCGATGATCTCTTGTTTTCACCTTCTTTCTTACTGATACCATTGGTTATACATTTAGGAGCATTCAACCACATTGTCTGTAATAAGAATTAACAATTAATTAAAACTATTAAAAATAATAATAACTAAGTAATTCTTATGCTCAATTATTTTATGGGAACTTTTTCATACCTTCATGCTTACAATGTTCTTCTTCATTACTCAATTTTTTGAGAACAAGAAACAATCTAGGGTAACTACATGATGATATTCAAAGGAGGAATTCATTCTAGAAATTCACTAGGAGAATAAGTGATAATTTTACTCATTATTATACATGGGATACACTTCAGGTCATGATAACATAGCTTATAATCAAAGCCAACAAACAAAACTGGAGATAGTATCATCAGTGTATAGTATAAAATGCTACTTCAATTATAAGTGGTAATGTAATGGGAGAGATGTCATTGTTATTATTATAATTTAATCTTTGTTTAGATTTAAGGTCTTTATGTTCGCAAATTGGAACTCTGGAGTGCGGTAAAGTAAAATGAGTGCGGTAAAGTAAAACGAGTGAGGTAAAGTAATAAGTGCAGGAATCTGCTGTTTTGCGTACTATTTTGAGTGTGATAACAATCACTTTATCGGTCAACTGTAGGAAAAGGTTTTTATAATGTAGTTGCGTTAAATTTTATTATAAAATATTATAAGATTAGAATAATACTTACTGGTAAGCTAAGTTTTCGTGGTTGCAAACTTGGTGGAACATTCTTTGTAGCTATATTTCTCATTACATCTACTGTATACATCACATCGTCAAACGCTGCCTGCTGAACTAACGGAGGCTCTAAACCACTCCTAAACATAGACATTACTATTATTAATCCCAAAAATGAATAAATTAATCATTTATTTCTTTCTATTTATTTAATAAATATTTAGTTTTCACTCTAAGTGTTATGAGTGTTTTAGGGGAGTACATGTTAAACTCACTTAGAGATGAGACCTTATTACCAAAACAGCGTTTAAAAATATTATTCAATTACTGTAATTTCCTCACAATACATCATAATAATATAATCATAAAGTGTTATATCTTCAATCCATCCAATAAAAAAGTAAAAGCAACAGCACATAAGTTGTGAGGTTTTAAACTTCAGGGATTGTTATACTTAATTTATGTTTATACATTTATTTTGCTGTTTATTTTACTCACAAATGTACACAACATTAGGTTATCGCAGGACAAAAAGTTCTACATATCTACTCAATATAACACTCAGTTTGAAAGGTGTTTTCCCTCATTAGGATTTTGATTATCAAATGAGAAGTGATAGTGTTTGGACCTTGGCTTTGGGTAAGTGTGAGTAGGCTAAGCACTCAGCTAAAACAATCTCCAAGTTTTATCTTAATTCTATTAAAGTTGAATTCAGTCAGGAAGTATTAGACATCTAATCAAGCAAACTTGTTCACTGTTTCATAGAGTAAAGCCTCGTTCACACGATGACACTAATGTCGCGACATTTAATGCCGTGACACTGCTTGACACTCAGCGTCTTAGTTATAGTGCATTTAGTGCCGTGACATCTACTGTTCATACGACGACACTCGGCGACACTAATGTCGCGACATTTAGTTTCATCGTGTGAACGAGGCTTAATAGAGAAACAATTTACAAACCTGATAGAGTAGCCGATGTCTGGTAGACTCCAAGCTCTGGGAAGAAGAGGGTGCAACTTGTGGAAATATTCTATGCCTACTATATTTAGGCACTGAATTTTACTTTTACTTTTCTTCTCCTTGTGAAGCTTTTCTAATTTAACTAAATTTACATTATTATTTCCTGAATTGTTACTAGAAACCTGGAAATAATTAAATAAAATAAAATTCAATATAAAAGTAGCATAAAAGATAGGTAGGAATAGCTGTAGAGATCTTATTATGGTATAAAAGATGGTGATTCAATATTAACTGTAAGTAATAATTTTATTTTACCCATATGATTCTTATTCACTATTTTAAATAAATTAATCAAGGTACCACAAACTCAATTCTTTCAATAAGTTGCTTTTATTCTTACATTCAATTTCTTGATAAAGAATGAGAACAGCTCAAACATATTGGTTCAGCATCCGACTAAATTTGAAAATAATTATAAATTTTGACACAGTCTACTCTCAAAAACTTAAATTAAAATGTATAATTGTGATAATTACAGTATAAACAAAGTGGATAGTACCAGACAGTAAAAGAAAACAAATAACCAGTAAAATGAACTTTTTATGTTAAAAAGATTTAACTAAAAACCAAAATAAATAAAAGGTGTAACTAAAAGATACCTGAGGGTGAGGATTACAGCTATGCCTTGTTGAGTCTTCGCTAATTCGAGATAGATGACCATCATGTGCTTTGGGTGGATTAGTATTATTAGTGTCTGGTACTCGCTTCTCTGGCTGACCGATTGGGGGTTCAACTATCTGAAGCTGTGGCTGCAAAAATAAACAAATGCTGTTAATTCAAGAATTAAAGCTGATAAAAAAATATAATTAATTGTATCAAAACAAAGTGTGCTTCGCCTTAAGTGCTAAACCTCTACCTCTAACTCTCCCCCGTCTACCTCAAAAATCACCTTTGCCAGTGATTGGCACTAACATAAGAAAATTCATCAAATGCTGTGAAAAGGTAAAAATCGTATAGTAGGTTTAGAGGGTAAAACTTTTATATTAAATAACTAAAATATATTAATAGAACAATTCTTACGGGAGAAGTGCAGAGAAGTTTGTGATCAGGACTAGGCATATTCTCTCCTTTCCATTCATTATCCGTTGTCTCCTCTGAATCATCGAACTGAGACTTCCACTGAGATGCAAGTGTGAGTGCTAATCAACAAGAAAAAACAAATAACTTCACGTAATGAAACTTAACTTCACTTAAGTATAAGGTAATGAGTTTTTAGCATAATAAATTCACCTCCTCCTTTTGTAACTTGTTGAGTGGCTGAAATATTTTCATCATCAATAACAGCAAACTGAGTAACAGAAGCATCTCTGTTGTATTTTGATGACATGTGACCACGGATCGAGGATGAAGATGAGGGAGGCCTTCGCCTTTCTCTTCTTACATCTGTATTACCTGAAAACAAAATTGTTTTTATGATTTTAATTTAAAAAAAATAATACATAAATAAGTGTATGAAGGCAATCAAAACTGTATACATAATAATCATCAAATCATTTTTTTAGCCCCTAAAAAAGTATGAAGTAGGTTATTGGCTTACTTGGTGGTCTAGTATCTATGGAGAGTGCAGAGGCATCCAAATCAGAATCTCTGACCCTGGGAGATTCTCCACCCTGCGTGGCATCCTGAGCAGGCTCATTACTTAGACTAACAGTTCCAGACTTGTGTTTCCTTTCCATGGTCGTACTTACTCTCAACCTACCTGCATCGGCTACATCAGAAAAATAAAATGTAACAACATACTGAGCTATTAGATGTTATTAAATTAAATTATTTTAATTTATTTTCATCTTGCAATAAACTTAATCTGTAACCTGCTTTAAAAAATCCAATCAATTCTAGCTTTAAATAAAAGATTCAATTGTCTAAAATATTATTTATCAACTCCTCAGCTTCATCAAAGAATTGGGAGAAAATTTTACATTTGTAAGCATCCTTATTTCATAAAAATAATTGAAAACCCCTGTTTTATTATGGTAAACATTATTTAACTTTGGAGTCAGGTAGGTTTTACTATTTCTCTAAGTGTTCTATCCTTCATTTTCTCTGTACCATTATTATTTTCCAAGCAAAGGTTTATGAATTTTGGCTGGCAATATATAAAATTCGCTTGATCAGTTCACTAAGCAATACCTTAGGGTAAACTACATTTTATACCATTATTAGCCAGAATTAGCCCACCATATACCATTAGAAAATATAAATGTTAATTTTCATAAAACCAAACTTGCCTTTGCTCCAGTTGATGGATGATAAATTTTCTTCCAACAAAAGAAAAACAAAATCATATGATAACTTGAGTGGTTCCCAATTTGAACAAAATGTGCATAGAATAAAAAATGATTAGTGCAAATTTTCAAAATGAATATGTGCCCAACAATATTAATGAGATAATAATGGACGGAATTTGGGAGTAAAAAGCATAAAAACTCTAGAACCCCTTTGAGCTATTGCCATCCAGAATCATTTTTCAAGTATCAGGAAAAGTTTAGAATTTAAATAATAATAATAATCTTCAAGAACTGAAGTTTGAACTAAACCTAGCTTTGATTTAGTTCTAAAGATGTGTAGTATCCCAATTACTTTGATAGTGAAGTTACATCAACAATTGTGACAAATTTAACATTTTCTTTGAATCGATAATGATTTATGAAAGGAGTATAAGCCAAATTATAAATCTGAACTGACCAGATTTTCGTTGATTGTGGTTAGCCGAATGAGCCCTCTTGTCTGATTGAGACCTAGCTGAAACCATGACAGCATCTCCTTCGAAATCAACACCCTTCTCCTTCTCTTTTTCAGTCTGTTGGGCTCCCTGTGGAGTACCGGGCATACTAACAGCTCGCCTTTGCTTCTTAGGACTACCCACTGCAAATAAAACTTTATTCATAGCAATATTTCAAAATAAGATCAAATATAAATGATAAATGTGTTAAAAAAAAAGTTTTTTTTTTTTTTAATTGTTAAATGAGAAATATAAGTCTGTCATCGAAATTAATTTCTTTAAAATCAGAGTTCAACCAATATATTGGTATTTGTCAGATTTCAAAATATTTCATTAAAAAATAGTAATGATTTATGTTATTGAGGTACATTAATTTCTACATAGATTGAACTCTATCATTAAGATGCTTAGGATCCTTTAAGCAAAAGCATTAATGGGACTTTACTAATTTGGATCTTCATTTCATACCTAATCTTCAGAATAGTAGAGCTAAAATTTTATATTTAAATGTTCTTTAATTAAATGGCTTAATAGCTCAGTAGCAGCGTTTTGATGATATAAATTTTATCCAAGTAGCCAAAACCCTAACTGTGCAATACAAGTGTAATCAGATTAAACTTAGAAAAAGAAAAACCGGTACAAATATCTCATATTAATTATTATTATATCATATAAATTAAAAGACACTATAAAAGTAATGTAAATGGTTATTAAATTAACGGATTATAAATTAGATTTATGGATGTGAAAAAGATGTGAAGTAAACCTTTAACAGGACTACAAACTCCACACCAAAGACTGCAAGTCTAGTAGTTAAAACAGAGTGTAAAACATGCCTGGTGGATAAAACAGTTAAAAAACAAGAAACAATAGAAAAAACCCAGATTGCAAGCAACAAATCTGGTGGTTAAAATGGTGTAAAAAAACAAACACAAAAATATCTAGACCACAAACAGTAAGTCTGGTGGTTAAAACTAAGAAAATTGATACAAATTTCTCATCATTTATTTTAATTTTTGTAACTACAAAGGATATGTAAATGTTTTTATAATGAACAATTAAATATTCTTTAAACATGGCAGGTTTATTACTACAACCAAGATTATTTTCTGTCTTTTCAAATTAATAAATTATATGATTCTAAATTAATATTGCTCATATTATTTTTATTTATTTATTTTATTTTTTCAAGGGATGGCTTTCTTTCGATAAATGTCAGATGAATTAAAGTATACTCATTAAGTTTTAATTTTTTTTTTTGTCTCATTTGCACAATTTTAAGCAAACATTTATGTAAAGCCGTGATAGGGCAAGCGTGGCCAAGAAAAACCAAAAAGAAAAGATGGTAAAAATAAAAATGGTGCAGTATTGAAAGAAAGAAAATTAGCTTCAAAAATCAAATATTTATTCTGATTGCCTCAAGCCCTACACCACAACAGAATGTAATGTAATTAGAGCTTAATTTGTCAGGAATAGTTCATTGTGTAACTTTCTATATTATTTTAATTTTCATTTCAATACTTCCAATTATGATTTTGTTTGGATTGTAACCAATAAAAATTTAGGTATCAGTTATAATGTGAGTTTGGTAATATTACCAAATAAGATGGAAATTTGTCTATAATGGCATATCTTTTATCCTAGAGTTTCCTGATTGGAAAATAAACATATTTTCTGTTTTTCTCCTAAATTCAATTTTGGATAAGTAAAATAAAACCAATTCAGTATAAGAAAATTTGTGATACAGTATTAACACATCGTATACCAATATTTTTTTTGTCTCCGGAAGATATACCAATTACTAAAACAAGGCTTATATAAAACAAACACTAAACATTTAGGTTTTTTCAAATCAAAACATTCAATTTTGTACGTTTGTATGATGTTTGCATAAGAAAAATTTTTTGTAGAGCTTTTTAATTAAAACTTAAAGGGGGTATTCAAGGTAAGATGATGGAAATGGACTTGCAATATTGATATAGAGAATAAATCATTGCAGCTTTTCTCTTGATTTTATAAGCACAGCTGGGAAAATGAGTAAATTCTCTCCAAAAAAAACTTACCCCAAACATTACTTTTCCTATTTGCGTCCACAGTATGATCTGCAATAAAACATATGTAATTCTTCACAAAATTTTGCACAAATGTGTGCTAATTCCAACCAAACAGGTGCAATTAGAATTAGAAAATAATCCCTTTATTAATTAAGTAAAGTAAAAACTTGTGAGAAGTATCAAGCTACATATATTCCATATCTCACTAAAATAACTAACTATAATATTTTTATAGTTAAGTCCCAGGGGTGAAAGTTGTGTCCTACTCATTTAATAAATAAAAAATGCTACACTACCAGCATTTAAACCTTTCTCATCATATATGGATCCTAGGTTCTGAGACTGAAGTCATATTAATTTAGGCTGTCTAATAAAGATCATGTCTTGAACAAAGCAAAGTAAAATGTTTCCCTTCCACAAATAGAAAGATTTTAAGAATTTTGCTTACTTAAAGGAGCCATCAAGATGCTTCCAGGAGAGGAATTGGACCTTTATACATCTTGTTATTTAAAATTATTGGTAAATTTTTGTTCTAATTAACTCTTCAGGTTTAATAAATTATTATTTTTAAAGCGAAGCATATTTGAAAAACTGGAGGAGTTGAAAAATCTGGTTTAATCACTAAAGTAGGCCTCTGATATAAATAATCTGAGTTTGCCCTGATTTATAAATTGAGCTTTAGCCATAGTGTTTAAGAAACCTCAAAATTTTCATTCCTTTGGATTTGCTTAAAATTTCTTACATATTTATATGAATAAACATTACTTACCAATGGCTGGAGTAGTAGTATCAGCAGGCGTGGTTGCATTACAATTCCTATCTATTGATATGTGTTGCTTATCCCTCTCACATATTATAGCTGACGTCCTACTCTTGTATACATTCTATAAAACCACACAACACAATCGATTAGAATAACAATAATGTAGTAACATATGCATGCACTTAATTAAAGGGTTTTAGAGACCATAATATTTCAAATAAATTTGTTGTAGGTGTTAAGGCAAAAAAAATTGTATTAATGTGTGGAGAGGGTGAAAAGTTGAAATGTAATATTTTTATTGCTATGGACAAGTTATTAATTTAGTATTAGTGTGTTAAAGGAGTTAATTATAAAATACTTTGGTCAAAAAGTGACAGAGATTGCCATATCTTTATTTTATTTATTTATATCTAAATACATTAAGGCACCATTGAAATGAGTAGAACAATCACTTAAATTTGAAAAGAGTAATATTGACAATCATTGGTGTAGGCTTTGGATGCAAATGGAGTAGTAGTATGTATGAGAGAATACAGGCTCCCCTACTAGGGTGGGTTCACAGCTTCTACTTAAATATTTGGCATAATACGCCTAATGACAATAACTTAAGATGAAACCCTTGGTCCAAAGGTTATCCATATTAACATGTTACTTCATTAGATAACACATACTTTCCCAAAAAATGGCCTCTGCAATGGGAGAAAAACATTGTAACACCTATCAAGACCAAGTCACCAACAGAAGACCAGAACATCATCAATAACTTGAGAATTAAAATGTATTAAAAATTGGTACAATTTTTAATCTTAATTCATTTCGACACTTTAAGCTCATTAAAACAGCAAATGGAAATATTAAATAAGTGAATAGTATTAAATAGTTAGAATATTAAATAATTAAGATAGTAATGAAGCCTAACTTAATGTGAAAAACTGTGCAAGTGAAAATACAATTAATAAGTGTTATGGTCAGTAAAACCCTTATTTCCTTGTTTCATATATGTATAATGTTTTTATTTTGACAAATTGCTAGCAAAAATTCAGATAAACCGGTGGTTCTCAAGTTAACTTATAAATAAGTGTGAATAAGGTAAAGAGAAATATAAAAATTACTAAATTTATTCTCAGAAAAAAACAGAAGAAAATGGTTTACTATTAAAGAAGAAGGGGAAACAAGAGATAAAAATGCACCCCAGACAGGAATCGAAGCACAAATCCAAAAATTAGTGAAATGCTTTAACCACATAGGCATTATTTCAACTTTCATAATTATTATTATTATTTATTTATATATATTTGGTTATATTTTATTATAAAAATGTTGCAACAAATAAATAAAAATTCAATTCCTCTTTATTGAGAACCTCTGGTATTGACATTGTTTACAAAAAAAAAATAAAAGCTACCTGACTAACCTGTGCAATAGTCAAAGTAATAAACATTACCAGCAATATAAGAAACACTTAATATAAAAAGATAATGTAAAAGCATAAATATAATTTACAACAATGCACAAAAACATGTCTGCTCATACAAAAAATAAAATCATATTATAATACAAATTAAATAAATTAAAAAAACATATTTTCTAATAATAAATTAACTATTTTACACATTAAATAATTAAAAGAGAAAGAATCAGCCATTTAATACATTTGTTCTATGCGATCATCGATGAAGAATATCCTAGGATTCAATACAGATGCTTCAGTGGAGGAATAATGATTCTGGAAAAGTGGGAGTGAATTAAGCATCCAGCTATTCCCATCCCCAATGCAATAAAAATTAAAATTGGAAAAAACAACTTTTAATTTTAGAATTAAATTGATAACGAATAAGATGATCACAAAAAAATACATGTATATATGTATTTTTTTTTTAACAACTAATATAATAACATGAATCAAATTTTTTTATAAATCAGAAAATTTTCTTTTTGAATGAAAATATTGTATTGTTGTCTGGATTACATAAGAATGCAGGGTTTCAGGATAATAGGTCAATGGAATTTGGGTTAAAATTTATTTACAATATTCGATGATACAACAGACATTTTAATAAGAGTGTGTAAATACAGAATCATATTAAGTGTAAACAAATAAATAAAATATACAGTGCATGAGCAGACATAATAAAAAACCATTTAGTGGCAGCCATGTAAAAATGACATAAAATATTTTACATTAAAAAAAATAATAAAAAAAACTAAATCACTCTGCTAATTTTAAACTATAATACAGATTTTTAAAAAATAATTAATCGTAAAAAAATAATAATAATAATGTAAACAAATAAAAGTCATGTACATTAAAAATGTACTTGACTTTACTATGCGATATTAAATTATCTAAAAAAACAAAAACATAATAATAAAATAAAGGCAGTTTAAAAAATATTATGGATGAATAGATGAAAAATGAATTCTAATTGATTAGCTTAACTAAAAATGAACACTATAACTAATAAGTTAATAGAAAAAATCAAAACAATTTAAACGCCATTTTATAAAAATGATAAATGTCAATGAACAGGGTGGCCACCGTTGGTACCTAAAATGGAACATAACAAAAAATTACTTAACAATCTCTTAATGAAGAATCATTTTGTAAATATCTAAGTATAGAGTCACATATTGCCTGTTTATACAATAATATATGCTAAACTTAAATATTCACTAGGTCTTTAGATAGAAATAGGGTATTACATTACTATGAGCTATACCTATTCACCCTGATAGCGCATTACTATGAGCTACCTATACCTATTCACCCTGGTAGCACTTCACCCTGATAGCGCATTACTATGAGCTACCTATACCTATTCACCCTGGTAGCACATTACTATGAGCTTTCTAAATCTATTCACCCTGGTAGCACACTGCTATCACTTCTTGCTTTGAAATATAGAGGTTCTGGGTTCCATTCCTGACTCTAGTAAGTCTCCAAACTCTGTTTAACCCAGAATTGCAGTATCAATAGGCAGCTCTTAAAAGAAGTGGGATCCATCCGATTAAGAATGGCAATTACATGGTTTATACAGCTAATGGAGCAAAACTTTGTGACACCCATTACCTATACGTATCCATACTTAGCTGTAAGCCCTAACAACTATGGCAGAGTCTAAGGGCTAGTGTTAAATATAATATGATACAAAGCAGAGGTGTTACAACTAAGTGAAACTCTTCTATAAATTATAAGGGAACTCAAATTTATACATGTAACAGGAACTGATAATGAGAAAGTTCATGGGCTTCTGAGGTTACAATTATACTGACGTTCTAGCTAGGTCTTCCTGTGGTGACCGCGTCTCGAAGGGTGTACATACATGTTTCTCTCCTAATGCTTAAAGCATATTCAGGGGTGTTCATGGTGTCCTTAGTTTAAGACAGGTGTGAACTGGAAATTTGGTTGAGATAATTGTCGTTTCATACCTCCTAGGCCTTAGGTCATATCTGGTGGTGATTGAGTCAAATGTTTCGTTAGCCAGTATTACATCATCCTGTTCGAAGGTGGGGGCTTTTTGGGCATTAGGCTTAGCTGGGCATTAGGCTTAATGGGCCTAAGGTTAGGATGAGGGGTTTCCAAGTCTTCAATTGAAAATTGTGAGGTTGTTTTTTCAATTCCAATAGCCTCTCATTTTTCTCTATCCTATTGTGGTAACCTGCCTCTGAGGCCAAAACTTTGATGTCTTCAAACTTGATAAAATAACCGGACTAACTGGAATGCTGTGCCACGGCAGATTTGTGATCACAACCCTAGAACAGGATGATGTAATACTGGCTGACAAAACATCTGACACAATCACCAACAGATATGACCTAAGGCCAAGGAGGTGTAAAACGACCATTATCTCAACCAAACCTGCAGTTCACACCTGCCTTAAACTAAGGACAGCATGAATAACACTGGAGGTGCTTCTAGCGTTATGAGTGAAACATCAGGACGGACACTCTTCCAGATGCGGTCACCACCAAAAGACCTAGAACTTCATTATTAAAATTAAACTTACTTTAATTATTATCTATTACATAATATAATTTTACCTAAATTTCTTTCTGAATCAAATCAAGAATAAATGTTAAGATTAAACAGAGCAATAAAAATAAATAGCATAATAAACTTATTAAGAGATTGGTAAGTAATTTTTTGTCACTTTTTTTCACAATACCTGTTTGATTAAACAGGCACAAAAGACAATCAAAATATTTTGCAACTCAAATTTATAAAATTACATACAATCAGTTTACTGATATGTAAACAATACTATCACAGACCATTTTAAAAATTTACTTAAGTTCAGATATTAAAAAAAATTATGTCGGGAAAGAAGGATTTTTTTATGTGACCAAGTAGAGTAGTCTAAACTAGCCTGAAAATGCTAGGTCTTTGTGCTATATTTATCATGATAAGTTTCATTTTGATCTTGTTAAATAGTTTAATTTTTATAATTTTAAAATAAATAAATAAATTTATAATAAATATGATTTTTGTTATGTATTTATGTAAGTCCTTAAACTCAAACATAAGTTCAGCTAATAATAGAATAATAGATTAGGTTTAAACTTCAAACAAGTTAATGGGTTCAAAAGAAGATTATATTAATCAGTTGAGGCAGAGCTAGAACCTTGTCAAATATAACTGAACTTCTTAGGATTTAAAAGGCGTGTTCATATTTTTAGGGCAGTCACAAAACTTTGTGCTTCGATTGTAGAATAGTAGAAGTTATGGGAAGGACACATGGGAAACACAGAAATGGTAGAAAATAACACGTTTGAGAAGACCAAAGAAAATAACGCAAACATACTGAGAATTTAATTTTTAAAAGGTTAGAAAATGGTATTAGTGCACATTGGAACCCATTATTTGAGACTAAATTTAATGCAAAAGGAAATTTGGTAGAGAAAAGACAGAGTTGCAAGATGTTTTGACAATCCCTTGTAATACAGACAGACAGTGAAGGTGAAGAGACGAAGATGAAGCTGATAATTGTTCTGACCGTGATGGCTAATTGTTCGGCAGTCCAAAAACGTGCTCTGACCTCCTCAATCTCCTTGTTGTTGTCTTGGTGAGTTTCACGGTGGTTGTCAAGGTGGGTGGGGTCAGGTGGGGGCGGTGCAATTGGTGGTGCTGGGGCTGTCGTCACAGGTTTCTCCCAGTCAAAGGGATCAGAATCCTTCACTCCTCGTCTCTTCATGCACCTCTCAAATAGCCCGATTAGCATTGCATAGTCGGGCTTATCATCGTACTCTAGACTCTGCAATTTATAAACAAAGTATAAAGTTAAAGATGATAAAACAGATGAAACAATACGTAAGAGATTTAGATAAAATACTAAGGATTATCTAGAAATCATTATTATAATTATTATATTAAGAAAAATTTTACTACTACACAGTCAGTTACACCTATAATAAACAGCTGTAGACACACTTGAAAAAAACATAATTGTGATTTAGTTTAAAAT
The DNA here is from genome assembly GCA_001010745.2 of Gerris buenoi. NCBI lineage: Eukaryota > Metazoa > Arthropoda > Insecta > Hemiptera > Gerridae > Gerris > Gerris buenoi. The sequence continues at coordinate 1,391,181 of KZ651114.1, forward strand.
AATCTGTAATTGTCTAACCAAAATATACATAAAAGGTTTCTATGTATACTTTTTATTGAAAATCACCCTTTATACAAGTAATCAAACCTACCAGTTCATTAATCCGCACCCCTGAGCCAAGGCAGCGACTCCTTAAGGCTCCCCATCTACTCTACTTTTTGCACCAACCAAATACCTGTTAATTTTTATTTCACTCGATCTAAAGCCTAGTTTCACGGGTCGAGTATTTTAGTATTAGTAGCCACGGTCGAGTATATAATTTTAGTAAGTAACAAAGTTTCCATACGAGTCGAGTACTAAATTACTAAACTACTCTACTACAATACTCGACCTGTGCAAACTAGGCTTAAGTTAAATTATCATTAGTTGTAAGACCTGAAACAATCATCTGATCATAATTATTTTATCTGTTTATTGTGCATAGACAATTATAGGTTATCTTAAACTATACCACCAGTGTTGTTTTAAATGTGTACATTATGTTTGACTACAACAAAATATCGGTAAATAAAACCAATTTTTACAAGCTTTATAGATTTAACAAACTGGATTTGAATCTTAATGGAAAAAAGTAAATGTAGACTGAAAAGTAAATGAGTGCTACATTTAAAGAAAAAGAGTTGACGGTGATTTACCTCAATATGTTCAAGGTAGAGTCGGAGATCAGAAGGCAGGTGCTTGAGCAGAAGCCTGTGGTCGTATCTCTCCTTCATAAGGCCAACCTGCTCCTTATCCTTCATCTTCCTCCATGGTAACTGACCATTAACAAACTCGGCCAACATATAGAAAAGTGACCATAGATCATCATGCCTTCCCATCTCCTGCAGAAAATAATTAATCAATATATTAGTCCTAACTATAATAATTAATATTAAGCAACCTGGCCAACAGTAGTGACCCACTCCAGAGGCTGAAGTGCCTAGAAATGGGGTAAAAGAACGAAGAAATAAGTAAAGTAATAAATTAAAATAACGTATACCAAAGGGTGATTTGTATGATCTTAAAACTATTCCTACCCCAGAAATGAGATATGCTATCTAGTTCCTTTAAATATGGAATTTTCAATCATAATACATCATTAGATCATACTAAATTAAATGCATTTAATTTGTAAGATTAGAAAGGGATATTAAAAAAATTAATACAATTAAAATGGATTACAAAGAAAGCTAAAACTTAATAAGTTGATTTAGAAACAATCTTAAAAAGTTAGTGGTTCCTATCGTTTTATTTTATGGAACTTGTTTAAAGAGAATAAAACGCAAATTATAATTTTTACAAAATTAAACTTGTGTTTATTGTAATATAAAAAAAAATAGCTAATACCATTTGACATCAACCAGTTCAGATCTTATTTGGGTTATCGTCAATGTGAATATTAAAATTCAATTTTTCTCAATTTTAACAAACAAACTTTTTAACATCAAGTGACAAAATACTATGGCCTGGACTTAACTTAAGTTCTATTTAAATGTACTTTTGTATTAGTAAACACTTTGCTCAAAGAGTTCTAGAATCAAGCATTCGACAAAACATGGTATTCTTTTACTTTCTATAAGATTGTTGATTTTTGAGTTGTTACCAAAAATAAATTTAATAACACCTGACTTATAAACTATAATAAATGCTAATCTAAATATGACAAAACAATATAAAAATATACTCCATAATACATTCTAGCAAGAAGTAGTAAATAATATTAGTTGAAATTTATATTAACTGAAAGATAAATAAATTATGAAAAAAGTGGAAATTTTTGACTATAAATTCGTATTTTTACAGTCTCCTGTTTCCCCTTTTGGAGATGCTTCTAAGTGTTAAAGGGAAGATTTCAAAGGTCAAAGGTTAAAAAGGGGTCCTGGTGAAAGTAGGTCAAAACTTCAATAAAGAAAATGTTAGAAACAATAAAAGTCAATGATAAGGTTGGTTACTGCAGTGTAATAAAGAATGGAAATGCTGGATACATACAGACTTTAAATCAATATAAATTGGAGAATAAATGTAATTAATAATAGATAATCTAGCTGTTCCAGGTATTATTTCATTAAATATGTATTTTTAACACATATTTAAAGAAATTTAAAATGTTTTATTGTGGAACAAAAAAATGTGAGATTCACTTATTGAAGCATTTCATATAAAAATGTTCACCCTAAACAAGAAGTTCAAAGTAACCTCTCTGATGAAATGTTCCACAAAGCCTATGTAACTTTTTTTATGCAATCATTAATAGGCTGGGATGTTACCCCAAACAATGTTCTTATTTTGTTTAGACACATTTTGGATTTGTATCTACAACACCAAAACTATATTGGACAGCTATTATTTACCTTATTTTTGTGAGCATTAATGGAAGCATATCTGACAGTGCCCCTGAAGCCTGCAGCGGCACGGGGGGGTCTCACCTCCCCTAATACTGTTGTATATTGACGGGCGAGCCCAAAGTCTAACATATATACACGTCTAGAGTAGCATGGTAATCTTCCTATAGAGAAGTTGGACTGAAACACATACAAAAAATAATAAAAATTATAATAATAATCAAATAGTGATGTTAGAATTAAAATCAATCAGGTATACATAGATCAAATGAAGGAAACATGCAAAAGAAATAAATTGATTACAACAACAGTAGACTACTAACTGTATTAGAAGATAGGTATTTTAATAATAAAAAAGTTTATATTAAAATATTTATAACTGTTTCAAACATCTTTTAAATAATTAATAATTTATAATTAATTGCGCTTTGTGGAAAGAATTCTCCAGCTGAAGATTGTGTTTTGGAGGATAAGAAATCTTAAATCCAGTACTACTACAGGAATCATCATAGTGCTAACTCCAAGCAAAATTAAAATAAACAAAGAAAGGGATTTAGGTTTAAAAAGCAATGGTAAAAAAAACGTAATAGGTTTAAAAACTAATTTTTTTTAAGATCCCAGAAGTCCCTTTACATAGATAGTAGGAAATAAAGCTTGAATGTAATAAACAATACAGATTTCAAAAAGAGCACACCCATTTGTTGAAATGCCACAAAAAATTAGATAGCCATCTCTGTACCCCACACTTTTGTGAGAAATAAGTAGTAATATAGAGTAAAAAGCCTAACTATAAACATCTTTTGTTGAAACTCTCCACCCACCTGTTCCATCATAAAGTTTTTTCTCTCACACACAAAGAAGGGGCAAGAAGGTAAGAAGTTTTTAATGGGAATGTAACCTTCTAGAGAACAGACCTACCTCAACTCTTATCAATGCAGGTTCTAAAGAAAAAAGAACTATTTAAAAAGCACAATGGGTATTCATTTCAACAGACTATTTCAATATTACAAAAGAGGGCAATAAAGTGCAGTATTCTGTTTTTGTGCATGCTTCTCACTGCTACCTTGAATATTTTTTGTACTTTAAAATTAAAAAAGATTCAAGAAATAGAAAAGCTTACTGATTACAAATTAAAACTATTTGGATCTTTACCGGTTTAATATCTCTATGAAGAAATCCAACTTCATGTATTGACTGTATGGCAGTGAGTATCTGGAGGCCAAGTCGGAGGGTGGTGGAGAGTGAGAAGGCTCCCCTAGGTTGGGCTCTACGTAGCTCGGCAAGGTTCTTACCTTGAAGCTGCATCACTACATAGTTGAACCTGTCGTTCCTTCCACATCCTATGAACCTGCATACATGCGGCTTCCCTAAACAATAATACAAAACATTTTTGTAAAGAATTGATTACAACTCAAGAGTAAATTTGGTCAGAAAATCATGTCTCAGGATATGAAAGCTTCTCCTGAATGTGGCCTAAAACCTAGATTGTTGTAATTAAAAATATACCTATTATAATTATTAATTTATTATCATACAGAAAATATAAGCATGAAGAAATTCCACGATCTTGGACAAGACAAACTTAAAGTCGAAAAATACACATCTGCCAATATGAATTATTAGTAGTTAAAATAATAAAAAAGGTAAAAAAAAAAAAATTCTTGGAGTGGAGTGTAACAGGTTTCTATTATTGTTGGCCTGGGCACTCTTGAAGGTGACCAGTTTGGTTGAAAGCCGGTGTAGCTAAGTATAAACTTATAAATGCTTTATTTCTATTACCCTGCAATTTCTTGAGTACGGCCACTTCCATTTTGAGTACTTGTTTTGGTTGTTTTGCAGACTCGACCTTGAGAGCCACCTGCTCCTTGGTGACCAGGTCCAGTCCCTCATAAATCTCTCCAAAACCACCTCCTCCAATCTTTCGAACCTGCAACAAATATCCATTTGATAAAAATAAACATTGACAAAAACAAAAACAAAAAAAAAAACAAGATAAGAGAAAAGTGTCATAGGATTGAATATAAGCCCAAGAAAATCCCACATTTTAAGACAAGAGAAAGATACCATTTAGCCCTTTAAGGCTTTCTGGTACATAACGTGTACCACCTCTAGGACCCCAATTCCCAAACAAAAAATTGTACAAATTTTGACAGCAGTGTTGCCCATCTGACAAATGACATCATAAAATAGAATAAAAATCTAAATTAAGATCTTTTTCATTCATGTGGGTAAAAATAAAAGCAAAAAATAGCTGGTACAAATGTTGTACCACAAGGCCACTGGAGATAAAAATTCTTATATACAAATTTTTTCTTTGTGGTCTTGTGGTACATATGCTGTACCACATATTGCTTAGTAAGTTCAAAAAAATAGGAAATTGGCTATAAATTAAAACTTATTGTTATAGATTAGCCAATAATAAAACAAACAAATCATTTAAACAATTTATTTTTTATTAATAAATTTATTTTTTATTATATGTGGTACAAGGGTTGTACCACCAAGCCATTAAGGTAATAAAATTCAAAGTTTTTTTTAGATCATTGTAAATATTGCCTAATATCTTCCTTGGCTTACATTATTTTACAATGAATTATTATTTCTTATACGCTCAAAAGTATAAAGAGTATGTAGAAAAAGTTTAGTTTCTCAAATCATGACAATTAATAGCATAAAACAATAAAATGCTTCCCGGCACCATCACCGAATCTAGTGACTACTAATAAGAAATGAGTCAAAATAATAATAAAAAGTAAATACATCGTCCTTATTGATTATTATTATATTAAAATAAAGTATAAAGAATAACTTAAAAGCATTAAATGGTTAATACACAAAATTATTCACACAGAAAAAAAAAAGTTTTGAATCACGGACGAAATAATGGGGACAAAAATGAGATCACGCGTGTTTTCTGGTACAAGTGTTGTACCAGAATGATCGATTCTCGAACACTCTTCACTGTATCGATACTATTGAAGTTAGAATCGATTGTAAACGCATTTAATATATCAGCAAAACAAAAAAAAACATATATCGATGTTTTCTTATATTTTTAAATAGATGGTACACCAGTTGTACCACAAAGCCTCTAGGTAACATATGACATTTTTGCTGGTCCTTAAAGGGTTAGGGGTGAAATAAACTTCTTAATGTCAAAAAAAAAATTTATCAATTTGAATTTTCAGTAGCAGTTCATAAGAGTCTTGGATTAAATTTAAATAAATCATATAATCACAAGTTTTTTTAATAAAATAGCAGCCAATTCAATTGTTAAAGATCAGTGAAAAGAAACTGACCAATCAAATAGGTAATCATTGATGGCATACATTCAACAAGTTCACTGTCACTGAAGATAGCCATCAAACTTTCATAAATTGTTATATGAATGGCTGAAACCAGTCCATTTTAAATAAACTTATATTTTATAATTACAGTGTTTTATTTCCTTCAACAAATGATATAAACAATCCATTGTTTGATTATCACAAAGTGTGTAGGGAATGACCTTCTTTAGACAGTTATTCTCCCAATATAAACAGGATGGAGTAACAAACTAAATAAGAAGTATGGAGTTTATATTTTTGAGAATGAATTATTTTTCCACCCAACATACAATTTATAAAATCTTTAGGCTAGAGACGCCGAATAAGACTATTACTCTCCTTGTTATAATTAATAATACATAATTTTAGAAGTTTTATTTTAATAAATAGGGAGTGACAATTATTTTGACAATGGGAATAACCAATAATTTTTTTAATACTTTGATTAATTACATTTTTTGTTATTTCTTTATTTACAAATCACTTTTGTCAAATTAACACGACTCAATACATTCAATAGATGCTCTGCTAGATCTAAATTTACGAGATGTTTATGCTCTTACATCATCACATGACAAAGGGGCATTTTACTGCTGGCTGCAAGGTGAGTTTTTTATATTACTGATTTTTACTGCATTATTACTTTGATAACTTTTAATGCTTAAATATTAGTATAACATTTTTATAGGCTCTTCCTCTTTCTTTTTTTCTAGATATTAGAGTTTTCCCGGTTACCCGAGTATGCTCAATAGAGGGATGTGATGTTCTATGCATCTTTGGCCCTCTATTAGAAATTGAAAGTATGGAACATGGTGTTGCCCAGAAAATGTTGCTGCAAGTCATTAGGAGCACTTTCTAGCACTTTTTTAAAGGTTGATATACATCTTCTTGCTCGGCTACCTGGCTGGTAGGAACATACACTCATAATCAGTGGCGTAACTATGGGCCCGCACGGGCCCACATCGCGGGCGGGCCCCCGGTGCCAGGGGGCCCCCAAACTAATGTGAAGGGGCCCCTTAGAGGATAATAAAATCTTATTAGGTTTGAGCTTGGAATTATTATACTTCTATAACAAGAAGATAATATGTCAAGGGCCCCATATTCAGTTCTAAAGGGCTTTTTTTGCTCTTGCTTTTTTTGCTGCTTGAAAAGGCACTTATAATAATCATAATACAAAACATTTATGGTTGAAGATAAGTTTGTGTGTGTCACTATGAGAAAAATTAAATCATCAAGTCTTGTTGTTGAGAAAGATGAGAAGGTTCTTTCAAGGTATAAATATTTGTGGTAGACTTGTAAGCACTTCCAAACCTTAATTTACCTCGAACCTTTTTTACTCATTTGTCACTGCTTGACAGAACCAGTTTAACAGAAAAATGCTTTAAATCTTCTGACTACACTCAGGAAGCATGATATACCTGGAATCAAATCGTTGCCAGGTACTTATTTACCTTTTTGGGATTTTTTCCATTTTAAATTCCCCAGGAGACTTCTGGGCCACCCTGTATATAGTTATCTTAAAATACTGTCACAACATATAATTATCAAATAGTGATTTACAGGATGCTTTCTACATCTCACTGATCCAAAACCGGAAAAAAATGACTGGTTTGAGAAATTGCACTTAAATAAAGCAATACACATTGGAAAGCAGAGTAACAACACAAAAAAAAAAAAATACAAGACCAAAAAATATAATTGGTAAAAATAAATAAGGAAGGAAATCACCAAAACAAAGACTTTAACAATGACATAATTTCTCTTTCTAAAAAAGAAAGAAATTATAAACATTATTGTTGATCAATGCATACAAAAGCTTATAAAAACAACACAAATTCTTTCCTCAACTGAAATCAGATAAGGTATCATAAATAATATTTTTAACCTGAGTGGGTGATATTAATTTCAATTGATTGTAAACTTTTAATAAGAATTTTATTTGAATACATATATATAATAGTGATAATATATATAAAAGTACTCAAGATAATGGCAATTGAAATGCACTTAAAAAAGATTGGAAAAAGTAAGTATAAACAAAAAATTACTTTTTACTAGCTAAATGATATTTTATGATATACTGAAAGTAACATTGGAAATAAAAGGTTTAGAGTTCCGGAGTCAGTTTTCTTTCAGAGCTTCATATGTAAACTGTAAGCCGTAGGTCAGTTCTCAGATAGTTATATATTTAATGTGGTACTTTTCTCACATAATTCCTCTGTTTGGTGTAAAGGTTAGAGAGCAAGAAATTAATTTTATTCTGAACTTTTTTTTAACATAATGTGATTCAATAATAATTTGCTATTGCCAGCGGACCTTGCCACTTGACAAATTTAACATGATAAAATTAATCTTACAGGAATGCAGGATCAGCCATATCTGCAAAATATGATTGTCAGTGTACAAAAGTCTCATTTCTCTGGTACTAGATTTCACAATTATATAAAATTCAATTAAAAACATTGATTCGACTAATTAAAAAGGACTGATATCTTCCTTTTCAATATTTGAAAGAAAGATTCTAGGAAAGAGAAACATAATATTTCCAATAATCAGATGGTTTATTATTTTCTCTTTGATGAATTCAATTTACTTTATTCAAAAATATATATTAAAATACATGGGAAACAATTCTTCTTTAATATTATACATTCTCTTGAATTTTTTAAAAATAAAATATAATATAATTGTGAAACGAATATTAACGAATAAGTAAGTTTCAATACAGTATTCAATTCTATCACAGATCAAGGAATTATTTTGGCCTTGAATTGTTTAAGAACACTGCAGTGATATAATATAATTAAAGTAGATACTTAGTTGAAAAATAAATCTATATACAATAAAGCCGCATGGCCGCATGGCTAACTGACTCACTCACTGACATTAATGTTTGCCCACTTCCAGAAGAGCTAGAGACTTGCGGTTTGCGCCATTCGACGCGCCATATCCGCATTGTGAACCCGAAAAATTGCCAAAATTTCACTTTTCCCACTCCTTCCCCCCCTAAAAAAATAAAAATGGCCGACTTGATTTTTAAGCTGCTTTGGGGGCTTATTGCGGCTAAACGGTAAGTCGTATTGAAAAACGGATAGCACCAGCGGTAACTGATTTTAAAAGATCTACAACATTGGTCCTATGACTTTTTGTCGTACCTCTATCGGTTGTACCCTAAATGGTGATAATTTTGGTATTTTTTTATTTTTATTATTTTCCATTTTTGACTTTGAATGTTCATAGTTTCTATAATTGTTGACCGATTTTATTTCTGATTGGGGCGTTTGAATCTCACACTAATGCTCTTTAAATTGAGTATATTTTATTTCATTAGTTCGTCCTACTTGCTAAGAACTTGAGAGTAAACTTTTTCCCGTCGGCCGTGTCACGTGACCACTTTTTTTGGTTTTAAATATTGTGTCGTATATCATTTGAAAGGTCTTGCTGATTACTTTATTGTTGTGATATTTTTTTATTTTTAAAAAATTTTGTACGGATACTTTTGTACCGATTTGTACTTTTGGTTTAGGTTAATAAGGTGAAATAATTTTTTTATCTATTATTTTAATTTAAATATTTGTTTATTAGCTTAAATAATGGGCTTTTGCATTGTTTATTTTTTTAAATATATTTTTGGTACCTATGGGTACAGGGGTACAAATGTACTTTTATTATAACACCTACTTTATGTATATCGTTAAAAAGCTCTTGAATAGACCTTTCAATATAGTATGTAGTGTTTTGTGATATTTTTAAATTTTAGGGGGGTAAAATTGAAAAAAGTCCTTATTTAGCTGTTTTTATTAATTGGTTGCTTAGGTTTTGGTTTAAAATGAAAACATTGTTATTATTTTTTACTCCTCTTTTCGTGACGGTTACGAATATACCTCATTTATTTTTTTATCTTTAATTTGAATTTTTTGAGTAAAAAAAATCACAGGGATGGCTTGACGATTTTTCGGAAAAAGTCCAAGTTTGTCTGATCTTTATGAAATTTGTCATGCTTATCAAAATGAAAAATGCAAGACGAAAGTACTCTCGGAATTTTGTTTCCACGACTTTTAGTTTCCGAGAAAAAGCCACTCAAAGTTCAAATGTGACAACTTTTAGAGATTTTGATTGGACATTTCTCGCGCTTGAAAAGGGATAAATTGAAAACGAAGGGCATATTTGTAATCTACTCGACGGTGACTTTAAAACGAAGTATAGTTTGTATGGGGTTGTCAACAACTTTTTTTTGTACACATTTTCAGGCTCTAAAGTGAATAAATGGAATATTAATAAAAAAATATTATTATTAGAAGTAGTGACCTAATATTAATGAAACTTTGTATGCAAGCCTTATTTAATATCAGGAACTCGGGAAAAAATGAATATTTGAACTTTTTAGTACATATTTGTACTTTAGCTACAAAGTGTACTTTTGGTACAAAGTATACTTTTTTTTATTTTTTATTAAATTTATTATATGTACGTTAACATTTGGTGCATGTTGAAGGCTTTGTTTCTCTGAAAAATTATGGTTAGAACCAATGTAATTAAATATTTACTGGACCAGTGTAAGAAGAGACAGAGACGGGAATATGTCCGACTTTCCTATTCCCTCCCGTCACTCCTGTTACTCCACCTTACTCAAGCCCCTCTACAATTCCACAGCCTAAGACTAGCTCACTTTCTTACCTTTGCACTGTTTGTTTACTTTCTCATATATAGACTGAAAATTATAAAACTGAATAATTACAACCATCTACAACTTTACCTGATCTTACAAATACCATTACTATATAAGTACCTGGCATATATCTACCTGGCCACTCGACGGGCAAAGGCCGGCCGTAGGCCAGCCAAGACCGGCGAGTCTAACTATAAATCCCAGTGTTGATAAAAATGTTTTGATATTTATTTTTATTTTTATTTTTTTGTCTTTTTAAATTCATTATTCAATATAAAATTATTTTTAGAATAAATTGAGATATATTAAAAGCTCAAAGCAAAGGGAATAATAATCTTTATTCTTCCCACACGATTAGAAATAAATTAAAATATTGAGAGGGTTTTGTCAAACAAATGTATTCAGGGAAAATAAATATTTCATAAAAATAAGTTGTATGCGGTAGGAACAATGATTCTGTATAACTAAAAATAAGTAATAATGTTAAATAAAGAATAAACTTTAAAGCAATTTATTCCAAAACCTCAATTAAAAACTTTTTATACAACTTAAATAGGATATAAAGTTTGACTCTAGGTTGACTGCCTGAGAAGAATTCTCAATGTACACTCAATTGCCAGAGAAAATTACAAACATAGAACTCTGAAGGAAGAGTGGAAAAAAATAGAGATGAGTTATAACATGGGGTAAACCTAATCATAGATCAGGCATGAGATAAATTTTCATAGGCAAATATTTTTTATTTTGATATGATTGCACTGTATTATGGAGCTCTATTTGATACTAGATTATCTTAAAGAAAGAAACTAGGGTTCATGTATATTTATTCACATAAAGTATGTTAACTATTTTTAATCAAACTCAGAAAATAATACTTTTTCTATATATAAAAAAAATAAAATAAAATAAAAATAATAAAAAAATACACACACATTATAATATGAAAAAGTTTTTTAGTCAAATAAAAATATTAGAAAGCCACAAAAATAAATAAATTATACAAAGTACTTTGAAATAATGTGCAGTAAGGTACATGACACAACAATTGGAGAATAGTGAGTATATTGTCTGAGGCAATTGTTAAGAATCAGTTAGGACAAAACAGACAGGACAATCTTTTAGTCGTCTCAATGATTGGCTAACATTTTGTTCAAGGTTATAGCAATCTTTATATGGATCTCCGAGACAGAAAAAAATAAATACAAAAAAAGTTATTTTATCTACATAGCACTATAAATGTGTTATTTATATAGGTAGAACAATCATTGATCACATGAAGAAAGTAAGAAAGTGTTAGAGCCGTCACTAGCCTTTTACACTTTGGTACTCGTAGATAGTATAAGTATGTTAAAATAAGGAAACAGCATATAGAAAACATTTCATTTCTGAGAGAATATTACTACAAAATAAATGTATCATAATTTATTAAGAGGTGAATTCAATCATGCTGTGTGTACTTACAACTTTCCAGCGTTCCTTGACAACATGGCCAGGTTGCAAGAGGTCTTCACTTGTCATAGTAATGTTGTTGTTTTGATCTGTAGATTCATCTACCAGTAAACCATATTCTTCTGACACATCTTGGTTATAGTTCCTGGACAAACAGAAGCATAAAAAATCATTAGTGAAGTTTATCAGTAAACACAACTCTAGATTAAGTGGACAAAATAATGATGGCATGCAGAGGCAGAGTTTGGGTTTATAATGTACCCCATAATATAGTGTGCCTTGTACTTTAAACACAAGTGTAGATTCAATTTTAAATGAATATAGAGTATTTTGGTGAAGGCAACTTAACAAAGATGATAAGGAAAGTAGCACATTAATTTATATTATGTTGTTGGAAAATAGCTCTCCATCATCAAAGCTTTTTACCTCAATTCATTTCTCAACTGACTCAACATTAGTCTAGCTTAACTCCATTGACGCTGATTTTAGTATTAAAAGTGAGAAGTCAGACCTAAATTACTTAGAGCCCTGATCTCCACTATAATTCTAGAAAGTTAGCAACCTCTGTAGAATTATCACTACAGTCTGTGCCAAACAAGAGTTAGTGCGTTGAACAGCGCGGGAAATCGAGTGACACACAGATTGGCCAACCTCTGAGGGAAAAAATAAAGCCACTACATTTACCTTCTTATATGGTTATCCAGAGGGCAAATCTTGAGCTCTCATTGGCTCCCCACCCCATTTGCTAGTTTGACCCGCACTTTTAACGCACTAACTCTAGTTTGGCACAGACTGTAGGTGACATACTACATACTTAACCCCATAAAAAATACGAATAATGTAAACATATTATTAAGATACCACTTGAAAGGAATATACCAAAACTAACTTCTAATGGGCAGAGGACGGAAAGTAAAAAATCAAAAAATGAGAATTAATTATCTGGACTCTTGACCATCCAACAAGTTTGATAATTCATAATAAGGGTCCAAGCTTGTTTCAGATCTTCTCAATACACCTAACATTTCCCCTTCATAAATCCAAGAGTACACAAGGAAAGATTTACTGAAGATGTCATATTATGAAATAAATACAAATTTGGTTATGGGCTAAAACAGAGCAAATAACTTTTGTTAAATGTACAAATATCAGGGTGATTGTACAACAATTTTATTTAATGAGGTACACCATTGATAAGGTAAAGATTGGTCAAAGTTAATAATCTCCTAAAGATATTGTTCTACAGATTAATATGTTTATTTTTCAACCATCTCTCTTCCTCTCAACATTCAATCAATTATTTCTCTATATATATGGTGCTTCCTACAATCATATTCATTCTCCACCATCTAACTACATTGATTAAACCAATGTTCAATTTGATAATTAATAATGTATAATTTCATTGATTATGTGACCAGTAATGGGGTTGGAAAATCTATTTTACATTCGATTCAAGAAAATCCATAATAACATTTTATAAATTTCAGTTTATATGTTTAATTAATCAACTATACAAAAGGACTAATCTAAAATAAACCACTGATAAGGGAATCAATAATGATTTATTTATAATTAGCTAAAAGAGTCTGTTCCTTTGTCATTTTAGTTCCAACATTAATTATAAGTTATTAGTTATAAATTGAAATACACAGATTAATCCTTTTTTCATTCAATCCAACAATTTAATTATTTGTCATTGCTGCTATAATATCAGAGTAAATTACCAGTATATGAATTTCATCAACACATTTCAATAGAACCCTTATACAAAGTACTTTGTGTTAATTAGAACAACATCACAAAATTGTAATGGAGCAAATCTTTAATATAAAAATATTTATTTCAAAGTCAGAAATTTATTTTGCTTCTGAGCTTAAAACTATGAGATTGTTCTGAAGAACAAACAATTTTATGTCTCAGATTTAAAAAATTCCAAGACTGAAATCTGTTTCTGACATCAGGGAACATTTTTTATTCCATGTCTGTCAGTCTGTCGGTCAATTTTTGCGAACCAACATACCACAAAAATAATGGTAGGTCATAATTAGCTCATTGTTGGTCCCATATAAGGTTAAACCTTCTGAACTCATTTGCTTCTCTTTCACATGCTCACAAACATACATGTATTTACACCTATAGCTTCAAAAGTACTTATCTGATTTGTATGAAACGCTTATGGTTTATCGAAAGTAACCCACAGATATCCCCCGATTAATTTGAACTGCATGCGCTCTTTAACTTTTGCTAAATTGATACTTTACTTCAATGTAAAAAATCAAAACAATTTTGAAAGATTAAAAAAAATGGGAGAAACAATTAAACAAATTACACAATACTGGCTTGTAAAAGCATTAAAATCAATAAAGTACAGGATAGGATGTGAGGAAGCTATGTGCCACGCCAATTGGCAGTCTATTTTTAGAGCAATATGTCCATCAATTTTAAATTTAATTTAGACATTTAAAAAAAAAAAAAAATATTATAGTTAAAACAGCTTTTAAAGTTATATTCATATTGACTAAAATTAGTGCTTTGAAAAGAGGGTAAATTTCCATAGTATAAGTATTGATTATAACCTAATTAGTGGTTCAGAGTATAGAGGAGGTGCACAAGGTAGAATAGCTAAGTACTTAGTAAAGTTAGGGCTACAAGGTAATATAGTCCTAAGATTAGATGTTAAGAACAGAATAAAGCCGCTTTCCTCTCCCTATTTCTCCGCTTCTTGAAAACATTAAAACTTTAATGATTCTTAAACTCAAAATCTTAGAGAGAACAATTACTTGATACTTTAAGACTGCCTGTAAAATTGCAAATGAGGAATTCTACAACACTTAATACAAGGATAAAATTACATATTACATATAAAACTTAAAACAAGCTAAACATTTACCTGTAATGGAACCAAATTATTAATTAATTAAGATTTTTTTAAATTATATTTTATAATAAATTTGGAATATGTATTTTTTTTTAAATTAAGAAAAAAAATTCTTAATATTTTAGTGGAACTTACTAACTTCGTCAAATGCAGAACTGATGATACATACTAGAAAATTTGTCTTAATTATCTTACTTGAATAATCTATTTTAAGCTTCAATTATTAAGAGGTCCTACAAGATGTATTGTTAACTGGTAGTAAAGTAAAATTAATTATTTTAGAAAAATAATTAAATCATGCGAAAAATGTAACTGTATTGCAGGTGAAGAGAGGTGTGATAAATTGAAATTGAGACAATCACATTTGAAAAACAATTCCTGGCCTAATTGCACTGATGCAATCACCATTAATACCCAAAATCTAAAACCTTCTTGCTAAAACATATTATTTTGTTTACTTTATCTTTTTTATTTCCTGTTGAATATTTTAATCGCCTTTTGAGACTAATTTGATTAGTTTTCTCTTATGGTAGCTTTTATTAAAATACATCGATATCATTAGAATAAAAATAGCACAAATATATACATAGGTTGATACTACATAAAAGGTTTTTCAATTTCATAGCTATAGTTTTTTTTTCATTTACCTTCTTATATGGTTATCCAGAGGGCAAATCTTGAGCTCTCATTGGCTCCCCACTCCATTTGCTAGTTTTTCACGTGCTGTCAACGCACTAANAAATAGTAGGATGTTGTGATAAAAAAAAAGTAGACATAAAAGAGAAATAAGTTCAAGGACACTATCAGTCTAGAGAACAGCTGACCACATCAATAGAGTGTTTAACATATTTTGATAACAGACTGGGAACTAAGTTCAACTATGTTATGCTTTGATAAGATAACAAAGAAAACAGAATATGTTTTGGGGGATACCGAATATCTTGTTAAACGACTGACTGTCATGTAAATGTCTTTTTAATAATGATTTGTGCATGAAACTTTCATACATGATGGCTTTGACTGCAATGCAGATATTGATTATTAGAATAGAAACCTAAGAGAGAGAGTTTTACAAGAGAAAATGTTAGAAGAAAAATATAAATAAAATAAATAGCAAATACATTTTCCTTTGAATTCTAAATGTTGAATAAGTGAATTTTTAACAAGGATATCTCATCCACTAAGTGATGGTCTTTGAACATGAAATAGAAACTTAACAGAGAATATTTAATAAAATTATACTGAACTTTTACCACGTGGAGAAAATTAAATTAATTACATTCTAGAAAAAGGTCATCAGGTTTGCTAACCGATAAATATAAAATTTATAAATTTAAAAAAATACATTTATGTTTAAAATGTTCCTAATGTAAGCAGAACTAAAAATGATATAATAATGATAAAATATAATTACTTGAAAATATATTTTTATTATCATATGAAAATGTGACAGAGGTGTAATGAGTGTAACCCTCTTACACTAAATATGCATACTTTAAACATTAAACCAACTAGGATGTTTAAAATCAGAAAATTTGTCTTGGTAAGGGATATTTTTGCCTAGAACAGAGAAAATTTTAGTTTACATAAGCAATGTAAAATTTTGCTTTTCAGAATAAAAAAAAAAAAAATAATATGTAGGAGCTGTGACATTAATATTTATTAAGTTATAATAAAAAAAAAGTTGTATTTCAGATTAAACACTTACATTTTGAACATAAATGACCTCACAAAGAAATTAATCAATTGCAACTAAGCAAGTTTCAAATAACAATTTAATTTTGAAAAATACAAAATAATGTTGGGATTAAGTGTCTTAAATTTAGATTATTTAGCTTTTCCTCTCAAACACAAAATATTAACAAATAAAAAAAAAAAATACAATGTTACATTAAATATAAGGGACAGGACAAGAGTCAAACATACATATAACATTGTTAAAAATTAAAATAAATTTATGCCGGAAATAGTTTATGACATCGGTTTCCATTTGTTAAAATTTTAATTGTTGTTGTTCTAATTATTTATAAAATATTACATTTATGTTTGTACCATACATTGAGGATATTTTTAAAATTTAACTTTTAAATTGACACATTAACTACACACATGACACTCATTAACTAGGCACTCATTACACTCATAAACTATTATCATGATAGTCTTCTGTTTTTGTAGGTTGTGTTAAGAGTTACAAATGTTTGAAAATAACTGTTATTAAACAAGTTATTAACAATGTTTATTAACTTAGTTATTTTATACATGGTCCACAAAAACAGAAGACTACTTAATAAGAGGAACAAATTCTAGCAAACTGCATAATTATCATGATAGATTTTAAGATGTCTTTAGGCATGAATATGCCCCGGAATGGGGCAAAATAAAGTTACTTGAAGACAAACATATGAATAACGAAAGTTTCTTTTTTTAACCTTAAACGATCTACATGCAACTGAAGACATAGGTCATACTTAACATACCGTTTATAACAAAGGAAATATGTTTCCCCTTGGTTCGTAGTAAACTGGAAATGGCATCAGTTATAACAATGATTGGATATCCCCTTAAAGGTCACTATAAGTGATTTCCAGGGTTTTTTTTAATACTGAGATATTTTATGGAACTAAAGGTTGATCGAGAAGGGATGGAACTCAGAAAAAAAGTATAAACTTAGCTTCGTATAAAATGGGATCTCTTGAATATTGCCAAAGTTAGTATAGCATGGTACTAATATTTGTTACTTTCTAAATGGCAGCTCTCCAATAAAAACAAAAACAATATAATATTAGCAAATTGTGTGTTTTATTGTGTGTATTTTATTAAAAACTGATGATACATGACACAAATACAAAAACACTAGTGCAATCCTCAGATTCCCTCACCACTTCTTGGTCGAACATTAACTCATAGTAAATTAAACAAAAAAATCCCCTTAGAATTTTAATATTTGGAATTGAAAATAGTGAAATGGTAATTGACCATAAACAGATTTCATTGACCTGACACAAGTTTTATTTTTGTTTGCACTTTAATATTTGAAACAAGACATATTATATTATAAATATAAATGTTTCGCAAGTGGCCAAATCTGAGGTCGGGAAAAATCTAATGTGTCAAATATCATAATAATGAGCAAATGAATACTAGCTAGTTCAGCCTTTTTTAAGGTTGAAGTAAGTGTGGAATACAAAAAAAAATAGTGGGACACAGCTTCCTCACATCCTATTTCATATACTTTGACAATGAGCCTATTAATGATACTTGTAAGTAAGAGATTATAAAAAGTCCTAATTATGTGAACAAGTAATAAAATTATACAAAGCCCAGACTCAGTCATCACTAAATTATAAATTATTAATTTTAGCAGACTAGTTACAGGAGTCTATGAAAATTTTATTCCTAGCTAAATGCAGTTTTGTTGCATATGTAAAATAACCCTTAGAAACTAAATAATGTCTAAACAAGACACTTTAGAATTGGATATTTGTTTATCAACATGAACATAACATTATGCACGTATAAATGATAATATTGCATGTGATAAAGGACTCCAGGGTTATTCCAGACTAGACATAACAATTGTAACGGTAATATGTCCCCCTATAAAATAATAATAGATATTGCTACAATTTTCCAACAGCTAAACTCAACTCCACCCTTGAATAATCCATAACAACTTTTTAACAAGAAAAATAATGTCATTATCATTTAAATAGATTATTGTTTAACTTAATAAATTATTATAAAAATATGATTCTTAAACATAACATTATCAGCATGAGCAATTGATTTATGTCTTTCTTGATATACTTGCTATACTAATTTAAGACTAAAAGTAATCTAGAACAAACTAAGGATAATTTTTTTGAGATTATGAAATATGGTAGAATAAGTAGAGATATATCCATTAATAAAAGCATAATGTTGAAAGTAAGATAAAGAAAATGAAGACATATTTGTTTATCAATTCTCTAAATCGTGTTATGGTTCACTCAGTCATTACTAATAGTGTGGACTGTCGGTGAGATACTAATGCCAAATTTGTAGTTTCTACCAAGATTTTGTGGAATTTACTTATAAGCAATAAAAACCAAGATCAAAATGATAATTTATCTTTGATTGTTCACTGTCAAAAAAAAACACAAAAACTTCTCAAGTTTAGTATAAACTGGTTTAAACCACTTCAATTGGTCATCAACAGTTCCATATTGTGGTTATTTTAAAATAAATTGATTTTGCACTTTGTGCTTGTGAGTTGTATTCCCTGTGATAAGGATAGATGAATCGATTTATTACAAAATCATATTTATACATTACATTCATTTTCCAGCTAAATGTTAAAAAATGCTAAGCCGTGGAGAACGTGGTAGAAATATTAAGGGATAATTATAATTTAGATTGACAATAGAATTTCCTTCGAACAAATATATCTTAAAAAAAAATAGAACCGGCAATACTTTAATACATCCATAATAGTATAACTATAACCATTATAACCACGCGAGAAGAGAGATTTTTAGCTGCAACTGATTAAATCATTACAGCGCTAAGAATCAGATCTACTAAATGAATATTCTAGGAGGTGTGAAGCAAGAGTCTAAAATTATAAAAATTAAGAGGTGGAAACACAGGTAATACTGGAATTGTTGAGACTAGTTGGTATTTCTATTGTACCTAATTAGAACTCTATAATGATCAAGTGAAATTAAAAATAATTATACAAGTATCCACTAACTAGAGCAAACAGACAGACACCAGTATCCACATTAAGACTTGAAAGGGTAAAAGAAAGAGAACTTCAGTTCTACAATGAATTACATGATATAATACATGTAAATCTATTCCCATTCAGTACCACAGAAAAGTATTCTTGTTTGGCAGAAACTGTTTTCCTGATACATTTATATAAGTTGTGATATGTAATATAAATAATCCTTGAACCAAGTATTAAGCATTTCCTTACGAAAATAAAGGTTAAAGTAGACAAATATATTAAAATTAAAACCCCCCACAATTTGCATTATAATAAATTAAAGGTATTTTTTATTATAAAGAAAACATAACTAAGGTAGGTAGATAAGAATAACAAAGGGAAGCAGGTTACAAGAAAAAACCAATATAAATCTGTCAATAGAGATCCGTCGGTATTATTTGTTCATTTTGTGCTAGTAAAGACGAAAATTGTAGAGGTTTAAAAGCCTTCATAAAAATGTCACCATGTAGTTAGGGTCTGTATTGTTACTGACACGAATGAATAGAAATAATATAGGTCTCTCTGACAGAGAAGGGTCCGGAATAGAATAGAATAAGTCCGGAATAGAAATAAGTAAGAAGCTACTTTCTAACTTAACCTCTCATTCAAAGTTTTCCCCTAGTTTGCATTTCAATATCTTCAAGGGTACATCATAATATATTCAAAAAAATAGTAGTATTTAAAATAAAAGTAAGAACCACATAGTATTCTTAATATTAAATAAGTTATCATTATGGAGGAAAAAAAGAGTAAATTACCCCCATAAAACAATTTCAGTAGTATGGGTCATTAGGTTTTTGACTTTTTCACAGTAAGAGATAACATACTTGTGTTACACTTTATTTATTTTTACTCCCAGATCAACAACACTATGCAGTCATTACAGGATAAAATAATTTATTAGTTTCTTAGTATAAAAGGATAAATAGTTTCTTTCAAAAAGTTTATTATAGGATAAAAAGGATCCATTATTTTCATACAAAAAATTTGTAGGATAAAAAAATCAACAACAAAAAATTATACATAGTCAATAGTTATTTCTTCATATATCTAAAAAATGTGTGTTATCCAGAACAAATTAAGGTGTATTCTTCAATGAAAATGGATTATAAAAATCTTGGGCAATAGAGCATCAAGAATATTGTCAAGAGTTACTAAGTTAAAACTATATTAAAAAAAAAAAAAAAAATTGTTAGGTCAGTAGTAGTATGATATGGTTCAGAGATAAGGACTCTGTCATCCAGAGATTGTAACAAGCAAGGGTCTTCGAGAGGATTTTTATGACACTCTGTTTTAGAACAACACCTGTAGAACATTAGAAGAAACTTAACAAATTGAAGAGATTCAGGAGCACCAAGATATGAGGATTTGTGAAGGAAAGAGGAGGTAGAAGAAAAGGCCAAAGGCCATCCCTTTAGCACCATGGGGATAGTAAGTAAGTAATTTACTAAGTTAAATTTTTAGCAAATATTTTTGTGGAACTTACTCATAAAACTTTAGGAGAAAAATCATCAGCTCAATGATGGTGACCAACTGAAGACGTCTAAACCAGTTTCTATTGAATAAACTATTGTTTTTGTTTTGTTTTTTTGTTTGTTTTTTTTTTTTTTTAATAATAAACAGTCTAAATTGAATCTGAGTATTATTTACTATTGTGTAATTAAAAAAAAAGTTTAAAATTAATTTTTGTTTCCTAACATATTTTAAATTTAAATTTTATGAAATACATAATGAATTAACAACTTTAAAATTGAGTGTCATTATCACCTTCCCAAGATATAGAGAAGAGTAATGTTTTAATGAAGCTTTTTTTAACATAATAGGTATTGAAAACTGTATTCGGCCATTCTTATACTTCAAAAGTTATATTAGTTTAAGATTTTATTAAAAGAGACATTATTATTATTATATTTGTATTTTATTATTATTATTATTTTTTTTTTTTTTTTTGTGGGTTTAGTCCCGTTTAACAGCTTAGGTCACTTTACGCAGGGGTTATTCGGTCGCTTTACGCATCTATTTAATTTAGATTCTACATTGAAATATGATTTGTCTATGTACTTTAAAAATATTGACTTTCAAAGTAAAATTATAAGTGAAAAGCAAAATGCTTCCATATTCTTTATTACAGTGATGATAACAAGAGGCTTTAAACAATGCATTTTACTTTTCATGTACTCATAAATACAACAAAAATAGAAGCATCTAAAGCTAAGCTACCCTGTAAATAAAGCAGTATTAAGCTCTCCCTCTATACCCTATAAATATAACGAAGTTAAGCCCTTCCACGGGGAAAGAAGGCATAATAGCCTTAATACCTATAATGGTTTCAGAGATAAATTTTAATTTTGGAATAATACATTTAAAAGAAATTTTAGCTCTTTTATATTTACCAACAAAAAATTATACATTTTTCCTTTGTTTTCAAGTAGTGTAATTATAGCTAGATCACCATCTCCGAACATGTTTTATTAAAATCTACCTCTTTAGGAATCCAATCCAGAGATTGTTAAGAGGTAAAAAGTTGTGTTCACTATTAAAATTATATTTATGAGAGTAAGAAGAGGGTATTGTAAAAATCTAATAATTAAACATACATATTTAGGATATACTTAAATTAATATGATAATTTTCAATAAGTAAACCAATTTTTCCAAAACTAAGCAATTATTTTTAGTTTTAATAAACTATTATTGCACAATAGTAACCGCTGTTATCTAAAAGTACTTTAATATATATAATTCTTCTACTACTATTTTAATTAAATAATTATTTTTAATTGTACAAAAGAATTTATCTAATTAAATAATAGAATTTAGAGAGAAGAAACAATTTAAAGAATGGAAATAGCAAGTTGAGCTAGAGAGACTAAATTACACTCATATACCCAAACTAAATGAGCAGTGCTTGTGGTTGCCGAAAGCAAATAATTCTCTTAATTAAGGTGGGCGAGGAATAGTTTACCCATGTATTTAAAGGTACCGGCACTCCTATACAGAACATTTTAAGAGAATTATCATTATATTAGTTCATAGAAAAAAACCAAGCTTCTACTAATTGTCTTAAAATAATTGGTTTGACAATAAACTGACTCATTATTACAATAAGAGATTTATTCAATATGAATAACGAACCAAATTAGTAAAAACTAACTATTAACTAACTAACTAACTAACTAGCTATTTCTTTGGTGATTTTAAACACAAACCAGTTAATAAATTTTGTATAAGTCTTTACAAAGAAGAAAAAATAATCAACAAAGTCTTTTAACAGGAAAACATTTTTATGCACATAGGTAAACATAGTAATTTTGTAAGATTTTTTTTCCCATGCTTTTAAAATTATTTCATTGAAACCGTCATAAAATAAATTATTTGTTTTACAAGGTTATGGAAACAAAGTCAATTTCTAATGATTACATAAGAGAGACAGAGAGACTTTAAATAGACAAATACATAAGTATAATAAGGATAACAGTAGTTACTGTAAGCAAGAGGTGTTATTACATCACTCAACGTCTTAACTCTATGATACCCTCAAGACCATAACAAATAAATTTTATAATATCTGACAAAAATTCTCTAACAAACTTCCATCGTTCTTAACTTAGCTCACAAATTAATTCTTCTTTTATTCATCAAAAAATCAATTATGATGTAAAAAATAATTGAAAAGAGGACAGAGAGTATTTTATATAATTCATGAGACAAACTTAAATAACTTATTTTACGGTAAATTGAATTTTTGAGCCATGACACTTCTAAAATTTAAATTTTCATACTGCAAACTGTTACATAGATTTCAAAACATTCAATTGTTTTTTTGTTTTTTTCTCATGCTGTTGCACTTGTCAACTTTATTTCAATTTAATTGAATTAGTTCATGAGGTCAGTGTGTTAAGAAACATAAGCCCTCTTATTCATTGGAGAATAGATGATACATGCATTCTTCTGTGAATAGATGATATTTCAAGGGATAAGAACAATTATTTACCCAATGTCTTCTATGGTGACTTTGGCAACAGCTAACAGCCCAATAAATACCACTTAAATTCCTCAAGCGCTTAACAAGTGTTAATTCTGCAAATTCCAACAAGGGTGAAGGTGGCTTTGGAGATGTAATTCAGGGATGTATAACATTTATCTACAGCTTCAGCTGATTTTGATGTTTTTTTTTAATCCAGAGTCATGAGCATTGCAACCATTTGAGCTTGTGTAATCCAAGATAATGCAGCAAGTTACCGCTGTTTATCTGAGATGTTGTGGTTCTTCTTATATC
This sequence comes from Gerris buenoi, assembly GCA_001010745.2. NCBI lineage: Eukaryota > Metazoa > Arthropoda > Insecta > Hemiptera > Gerridae > Gerris > Gerris buenoi. The sequence goes on from KZ651114.1 coordinate 1,414,858, forward strand.
TTTAAGTGACAAGCACCCAATTAGGTAGTAAGCATCCATTGCAATTTGCAATAGTGGAACACAGCAGAGTCTGACCATCCTATCAAGAGGAAATCTTCAATATGACTTTAAAATTATTTAGATGTTATGTAATTTAAATAATAATTTTATATTTATGCATGTAAGCCATAAATGAAACACAGTACATCAATAAAACACCTAATAAACTAATACGGTACTAAGCTATTAAAATAACAAGGTATTATACATTTTTTTTGGTTGGATTGAAAATTACAGGAGCTTTACATCAAAGAATAATGAATATAATGTATAACTTATTATGTATTGGAGATATCACTAAGATTTAATTTTAATATTATACTGTACAATAATAATATGTTATACAACATGTTTCCTGCATTATTTTTATCACATCTTAAAGGAAAGAGAGGCGCTGATAGTCTGCAATGTTAGTAAGAAGCATTTGACAGCACTTCATCCAACAATTTAACCACTTAATACAAAATACACTTATGTTATTTAGCTGTTAAAAAAATTGCTACATTTTACACTCAAGTGTTATTTCCTTTTCCTTTTATTTGAGTCATATTCATTATATTTTAAATACAACTATATTATTTTCTTTCTCTACTTTTGAATCTTATTATAAATGAAATTCCATATACTGTAGTCGCCGCTTAATGTGATCACTTTGGGACCAAGGCCTAGTGATCACATTAACCGACTGATAATAATAAGCAAAATCTCGTTGGTTAAGCTTTCATTATGTTTTTATTGGATCAAAATATAAATATAAATAGATAACACTGGAAAATTCCGATATTCCTGCTAGTAGCCATAGCCGCTGAAGCGGATGGGGGGGGGGGGAATAAAAATAGGAAAAAACTGTTAATTACGTACACATAAAACACATGCGGTTTACACATTAGAAAATAGACAAATTATTGAAATGACACGCTACAAGATGAGATCACAACGTTATGAACCTCTCATTCTTTGATCAACACTTTTTATAATAAAACTAATCGACTTCGAACTTGTATAAATGTAACGTTAATTTGACTAAAGAGTTCTCAGAAACGATTGAAAGAAAAAAACAACTGATCTCTGTCTAAGTGAAATGTCGTAGAAATAGGGGGAGAAATGGATGTTTAGATGTTTTATGTCTATGTAGAAATATAGAGGAAGGGAAAGGTGGCGTGAGGTATATTTTCTGAGAATCCTGGGTGTTTAGACGAAACGCTTCTCGGTTTGCCACAGCTGTAGTCGTTTCCCCGAAAATTATATAAAAAAATTCTACGATTTCGACTTAACTTTGATCACAATAAACGAAATACTGATAACAATAAACGGATATTTATTAATGCATTGGTATTGGGTGGGCCCGTTCCTAGCAATTTTGATCACACTAAGCGGTTGATAACATTAACCGTGATCACATTAAGCGGCGACTACTGTATTTTTTGTTATTCCCACCTTCCATCACTGAGATAAATGTGAACATTTCTTTTAAGTGCAATATATTTTTTTAAACAGGACAAAAAAAAACCTTCTTTCTTATTTGATTCCTCTTCTACCTTATGGTATCAAGGAAAACCAAAGAGTCTTTCACCCTCTTCTATTTAATGAAAGGGATCAAAAATGTTGAAAGATATTCTCCTCTTTTGGCCAGGGTGGATGTGATGTCTCTCCATGAGATTCTTTTTTCTCTCTTAGGGCTCTCTTCGGAAGTCACTCGCTTTGCTACCCATCCCAGAAACGTCTCCAAGCCATCTTCAGTAAATTTCTTTACTGTTTTCTTCTCAAGGTGATATTTAAGAGGGCAGTGTACAGTAAGGAGGTCTGTGAGTAGCCTTAATCCCAGTTTGCTGAGTGAGAGGTAGCCCAGACTTATAGTGGAGTTCCTTCCTCTGGTACCACATTGCCGTGGCTTGACTTCGATTCAGCCATAAGTCATTGAGGTCATGTAAATTACACTATAACGTAAATCGCTTTGGAGACTGTCATCTTAGTATTATTAGTATTCCTAGTATTTATTAGTATTCCTAATAACTGCAACTTTGCTGATGAACTGTTCATGGCATAGAAAATTCTGCCAATAGTGGCTATCCTATCTTCTAGCTCTTCTATGCATTTGCCATCTGAATTCACTATCTGAAGACTCCTAAATGCTTGGCACTATCCACCATCCAAGCTGCACATCATGAATGGTGATCTCATGTTCCTATCACTCTCATGCTACTATCATTGGCTTAGTCTTAAGAAATAACGTCCTTGAGCTCAATCATAAAGCTGGTGTATTGATCTTGGGCTTAGCGCAGTTTTGTGGTGATATGTTAGGTATAGTGATAATCAAGGAATAAAAAACAAAGACTAAACTGCAGTCTAAACAGGACTAAATAAAAATCTTTATAAAAGGAAGCAGAAAATTAAACAAAAACAGATTAACATCTGGTTCTATCAAACCTCTGATATGCATAGTCGCTATCTCATTACTGATAACGATAACTCTGATAAGTGAATATTTCGTCTAAATTATATTTAGATAACAAATAGATTAATCTAGCATCCACTACCCCATGTACATGTCATAAATTATAAATAAATAAAAAGTTCTTAACAAAGACGGTTACAATTAATCAGGTTATATAGTATATCAGTAATAAAATAATTGACTTCTTTCTAGAAATCAGGTAAATCTGCTAGTATTCAAAGAGAGAATTTAACCACTGCAGCTTAGCAGAAATAATTATTTTTAAGCATTAGACATTTTATTTTTGATGTTTAATTTTAAAAAAACTAGTCAAATTACTTTCGACAAAGAATCATATTTTATTTTAAATTAAATAGTATATAATTAACCTTTAGGATTAAGGAAAGATCATAACATTTAAGATTAAGTGGAGACAGCATAATATAGAACAAATTTAACAAATATCAAACAACTAAATTTTATTTAATTTTAATAAGAATTAAATAATAAGAAGAAAAACACTAAGACAAAGTGAGTTTCATTAAAATAGCAACTTAGAAGATAATTAAAAATATAGAAAATTAAAAATGAATACATTTCAACGTTAAATTATTCAACATATAATTGTTATCTATTTTTAGTTTTATTTATTTACCTTTTATTTCAACTTTCAAAAGATAAAATATCACTAATGAGCAATTGAAATAAAACATAGGTAGAATAAAAAATAAAGACAAAAGAAAGGTGGGAATATACTATGAATCATATTTCGATAAAATGAAAAAACAAAACAGATGATTCTAAGCAGAACCTTTTATTTTCTTTCTGTCTTTGATAAAAGTTTCTTTTTTTTGTAAAATAAAAACATAAGTATACAATATAAAAGTTGTATGAAATAAAAAAAAGTACATATAAACATAGAAACTATATAGGAAAGGATGAGGTAAATCTTCAAAGATAATTTTGCTAAGGAATTGTTCAAAATAGAAAAAAAAAATGTAATAAATTTAATAGAATTCTTATATTATAAGTTGACTAACAATAAAAAATGTAAATACAAGAATTATAGGATGTAAAGGATAGAAGGAAGTTTATTTTTAAGCACAAGGAATAAGGAACATTAAAAATTTAAAGGGTAAAAGTGGTTCATGATTATTAAGAACATCAAAAAATGGTTCAAATGGGTAATTATTTAGTGACATTCAGTAGAATTACCATTACATTACTTTCTCTTTACCCTCAGTTTTAGAGAAAGTAAAAAGACCTGAAAGAAGGAACGAAGGACGAGATGTCAACTACGTTTTTCATGTTTTATTTAAATAAACTTGAGTACCTAATATAAAAAGATAAAAATCTTATCTTATTTTAGGTAACATAATATTGATAATTTGTGTAAGAGCACTTTATTTTATTTATTTTTTTTTTTTGGGGGGTAATTCCTGTTAAAAATTTTCCTCTAAGGGTGGTAAAGGAGTATGGGGGGAAATAATTATAAACGGTAGGGTGAGAGCACCGAGTGAGGGGAAAAATCAATACCAGGGCACTGGAAACCAGACGCCCTGTTTTATAATTAAGGGCTCAAGGCATCAAGTAAGGCGACATTACCCTTGCAAATAACATTATTACCAGACAAATATCTGCAACAAATATCGACTGTGGTTACTTCTCATATAACGCAGTTTTAGTGTGTCGAGACGAAAATAAGGTATTTCTGCCACACCCCTAAAGTTAAGGGCTCGCTCAATACCTGGGCTAAAGACCTCCAATGGCACGATACACGGTGAGGGATGAACCACCGTGATAAGCTATCGCTACCACCGGCACCCTCAAATAGATCGTTATGGGCTTCGTCTTACGTTAAACATTCGACAACATTCTAGAAAATAATGTGGACAAGTCAAACGATATGAAAAGGAACGATTAATGTAAAGGTTAGGGCCATTAAAGAGATGAGTTATGCTAAAAGGATATTTATAACTTAAAATGAAAACTGATATGACATACGAGGTTTTTAAAAGGAAATCGGACATACCATATTTGATGAGATCTTGTTTCGACTTTCGATGATAAATCACTTCCGACCTTAAAACTTAATAACAAAAAAAAGGAAAATTTCTACACTAAAAAGAGTGTTATTTTGCTTTAACCACCACTGAAAATGTTCACGGTTTTATATGACATCTTTGTAAAGGGTTAAGAGACTATACACATTAGACAACAAATACACCATCGCAAACACGGGTAAAAAACTCCGGGAAAAATTAAACCAATTAATTGGTTAAATTAAACTAAACATCGTTTTAAAACCCGATTCGAAGTGAGAATTGAACAATCTTTTAAATAACTGCCCCGATTATTAAACGCGGAGCACGATGATACCCCGAATAAACTTGACAAACAGCTGATTTTTCCCCTAGAAGATTCCTCCGAGAGATTCGAAATAAACTGCGATTCTAGCGCTGTTTAGCGGCTCAAACGGAAACCGTTTACTACTCTAAGCGGGAAATACAAATTAAAACTTAAAGATCTCCCCGGTTTAGCTTGTAATAAGGTTTTTCTTTAGCCACTTTTCACTTAGAAGTGACAAGTGACACATTTACTCTGAGTCTGATTTCACCTCTCAAGGGAACAAATAATTGGGTCGTCGATATTTGTTTTAGGCAGTTTGCAAAATACATTTGGAAACGCCAGTGTCTCAGGGATAGAAGTAATAAATTATGCATCTGGACGACTAACTAAATGTCCGATTTGATACGGGTTTGTTTTCATAGCCCTACTTTTACCACTGAAAGATTGGCAAAGTCCGTATTACCACTTCTATTAAAATTTAGTAAAATTTCTTCAAAATAAATAATACCTTAGAAAAATATTTAATATTTAATAAATAAAAGATTTATTTTGTATTTTTGCTTAATTTTTAAATGTATCCTGTGGATGGTAACTTTTGCATCTGTCACTTATCTAAATATAATAACTTATATTAAATAATAATAATAACTTATACTAAATATACCCATCTCATTTTCACTATAAATAAACAATAAATAAAACTTCTAGAGATTTGTTGATATTTTTGGTCATATTAGTAGAAAATCGTCTCCTTTTGCTTTGTCCTTAGTTACAATAGACAATCCATATATATATATATATCACTTTATTTTATTTTTTTGGGGTAATTCCTGTTAAAAATTTTCCTCTAAGGGTGGTAAAGGAGTATGGGGGGAAATAATTATAAACGGTAGGGTGAGAGCACCGAGTGAGGGGAAAAATCAATACCAGGGCACTGGAAACCAGACGCCCTGTATGTAGAAATATAGAGGAAGGGAAAGGTGGCGTGAGTTAAACTTTCTGACAATTCTGGGTGTTTAGACGAAACGATTCTCGGTTTGCCGCAGCTGTAGTCGTTTCCCCGAAAATTATATTAATAAATTCAACGATTTCGACTTGACTTTGATTACAATAAACGAAATACTGATAACAATAAACAGATAATTTTTAATGCATTGGTATTGAGTGGGCCTGTTCCAAGCTATTTTGATCACACTAAGCGGTTGATAACATTAACCGTGATCACATTAAGCGGTGACTACTGTATTATTGCTTCACCGACTCCTAACTTAGATGCTAGTTTTAGAACTTACTCACCTTTGTCAAGCTGTTGAAGAACATCAAACTTCTTGAGTAATGTACATACGACCCGTTTTTGTTTTATTTGAGCCACCATCTTAATTAAAAAATATTGCCCAACTCTGGATAGTAAATATAGAATGACACGCACGATAAGAAAATAAGTTAAGTGACAGCAAAAAACAGAATGGTTACTTTTATTGTTTTATTCTCAATATTCTGATAACGATCAAGTTCGTAGTGTTTAATTAAACTTTCTTTTTTTTAAAACCAAGGGGTGTCATGGTCTGATAAACCAAGGAGTCAGATATTCCCAGGTCGGATATTAGGGGGGGTTGACTGTTTTAGAATTATTTTAAGTCTATTTACTATGATCA
>KZ651114.1:1442360-1466283 GCA_001010745.2 Gerris buenoi
ACTTAGTCGGATCCTCTTCTACCTTGCGGTGTCGAGGTGGACCAAAAAGTTTTCCACTCTCTCCTGTCCTTGGACAAGGTGCGGGCACGTTGTAGGGACATTCCTCTTTGAGCCAGTGAGGATGTGATGTTATCCATCCAGGCTGTCCTCTTTCTCCCTCTGGGCCTTTTCCCCTCACATCTCGCTTCTAAGGCTCTTCGGGGAAGTCTTTCACCACTCATCCTATTTAAATGTCCAAACCATCGAAGCTGGGAGTTTTCAACTGTCAGCGTTGCGGGCTGTATGTCCAACCCCAGTCTGATGGTGGAGTTCCTGACCCTGTCTCTCCTTGTCTTTCCTGCTACCTTCCTTAGATAGCGCATTTCCGTTGCTTGGATGCGACTCAGGTTCTTCTTTGTCAATGCCCACGATTCGCAACCATAAGTTAGTGTGGGCATATATACAGTTTTGAAGACAGTCATCTTTGTCTTCTGACTTACTTCTGCTTTGCTGATGAACCCTCTATTCATGGCATGGAAGAGCCTACCAGTAGCCGCTATTCTCGCCTCCAGCTCTTCTTTGCACTTGCCGTCTGCACTCACCATCACTCCCAGGTATTTAAAACTAGTCACCTGTTCTATCTGCTTGTCGTGAATGGTGATCCGGTGCTCGAGCTGTTGCCTCGCAATTATCATTGTTTTGGTTTTGGTGGCATTTATTTTGAGGCCCCTAGATTCGAGCTCTTCCGTCCAGACGTCTACTATTTTCTGGAGCTTTTCTGCTGACTCCCCTACCAGAACAAGGTCGTCAGCAAAAGCCATCGCAGAGAGAGTAACTGCCTTCAGCATCCAGTTACCAAGATGGTAGCCTCTAATTCTAGCTTTGCAAGACTTAATTACATCATCCATTTTTTAATTCTTAGTGGTGCCAAATTAATTTTAATGCAAATTTAAATTTGCATTGATGGTGTGAAATCAATATGGGACCATTGATACCGTTTGTGGGCTACTTTTAGCAACCCAAACAAATTTCTTCAAAATTCGAGAAGATGTAGCTGTTAATAAAAGTTTTTTATATAACAACTTTGTGTGTATTTGAAAGGGGAGACGGATTGGAATTAATTTAGGATTAACTGGCTGTGGTTGTGGATAGCTGTAGTTATGATCTACCATCCAAACTTCATTAAAATCAGAAGAGTATTTTTTAAGATATAGGAGTTCATAAAATGTTGCCGGGCAGAGATGATACTAAAAATGTTCCCTTTTGTCTGAAACAGATTTCTTCTTTTTCTGCTAAGGAATTTTTACATTTATATTATGTCCCTCTTTATAATTATCAAAATGTTTTCAATAATAATTAATAAGTATTAATAATTTGAATATTATCCATATAAAGACCAATTAAAAATACTTATAAGCTAAATTAATTTGGACCAAAACTAACAGCAATTTTGAAAGCAGAATCAAAAGTGTTACCTTCATTAGAAGCAACTATAAAGCTTGTAGTTCAGTTATCGCATATACAGGGTGTGGAAAAAGTACGTCAACGGCTAATTATCTTCGTTAGTATTTGAGATATCAAACTGCGGTTTGTTGCAATCTTGATCATGCATAAAAAACTAATTTTTTTGGTAGGTACCCATTTTCCCGCCATTTTGGTTGCCACCATATTGGATTTAACTTCAACTTTAAAATTTCAAATTGGAACCGCTATATTGTGATACATATTTGGAAAGGCCTTAAAAAAAGAAAAAAATTGTCCCAAACCAGAGCTTTCTATCTTTTTCGCCATTTCAAAATGGCAGGCAATTGAAATTACAGTATTGAATTGAATTTTTGAACTTATTGAAATTGAAATTTTTGACGTTTAATTACGGCCAAAATAAAGGTTTTAGGGGAAAAAATGCAAGAGTAAATTGGTCTTATTTAAGGGTAAACCCCCCCCCCCAAAAAAAGTAGTTTTTTATACATGATCAAGATTGCAACAAATCGCAGTTTGATATATCAAATATTAACGGAGATAATTAGCCGTTGCCGAACTTTTGCCACACCCTGTATATTTTCTACATTTTATCCATGGCTTTAAGTAGATTAGACACTTTAAAAAAGTTTAAAAAGTATAAATGTCGAACATTTAGCATTGGTTTAATCAGGGCCGGATTTAGAGTGAGTGGGCCCCTAGGCAGAAGATGTGGTGCGGGCCCCACCTCCAAAGGTTGGGGGGGGGAGTGGGTTCCCCGGGATATTAGAAGAAATAAAAAAATACGTAAAAAAGCGCNATTCCTCCAATTAAATATTAAAATAAAAAATATAAATCATTAATACACAAAAAATTCTGCTTGTATCAGGTTGAAATTTTACATGCTTATTTCAATTGTACTGTAGGTGATGTATACAAAGTTTCATTTAAATCGTTACGTTAGATAGAACGTAAGAATATCGGTAAAAACGTTGTTTTCTTTATTTTAATCGTTTTGGACCGCTTTAATAAATTTAACGATATTTATCACTTCATAGCAGTGTCAGTGTTCGTTTTACTAAAAAAAGTATAAATCAAATTATAATTATTATTAACTACGGGAAACAGACAGAGAAAAACAAGCTCCTGCGCCGGGGTTAGAGACAAAAAAAAATTATTAGGAAAAAAAAGTGAAAAGGGGGTTGGGGGTTAAGAGAGAAAGAGAAATACCTACATGGCAAAGACAATCGCTGGATATATAGGTAGAATGACTACTTATGTGTGAGGAACAGACCTTAACTAGTACAGCTAAATCAGATTAGATAAGATAACTTTAACTATAATACATATTAAATTTTTTTCACTTCCATCGCCCTAGATTTTAGATTATTATTTCTTCACAAATATAAAGCCAAATAATAATGTTGATTTAATTTCCTTTTGGTGGAATCAATTATATTTTAAGCATAAAATAGTCAAATAAAAAAATGAATTTGTTCTTTTTTTGGCTTGTCATAAACGTGTCTCCCAACTTTTTTCTTTGCCCTTTGTGGTGCGGGCCCCTAGGCGGACGCCTATGTCGCGTATACCTAAATCCGGCCCTGGGTTTAATGTACATAATAATACATTCATATTCATGTATACTGTGAAAATAACTGTGTAAAATGAAATTTGTTAGTTCGGTAAAATGTCAGAGCATTCGAGCCAACTCAATAGACATTATGTCAATATTAATTTAACATACTTCCGATACATTCACTTGCAGAAAGAATGTAATGTCTATAGATTAAACCAAACATTTATTTTTCGTGGCGGAAATCCAAAATATCCCGATGCAACATCTACTTCTCCCGGAATATCTAACATCGGAAATTTATATCTCCGGATCGAATCCCGGAACCACCAAGCGTAGGTATCCAAGTATCCATAGATTTCGCCACAGACAACCAAAGAAGATAAATAACGAAGTGAAATTGATAAATCAAAGAGCTAAAATCAAACAAACTACAAAACTAACTAAAAACACAGAATTAAAAAAAAAGTTTTAGGTGAATGAACTATATAAAAATACTTTTTTAAACACAATATAATTTAAATGGAATGCATTAAAATCTTCTAATAAACTCTGCAATAGAAAATAATACATATTTACAAAATCAGATTAAGAGAAATGTATTGCATTAAAATCACAAAACTAAGAAGGCGAAAAAATAAATGCAAAACTCCCATAAATTGTTAAGTATGCAGGCTTCGTAAAAGATCTTTTAATTTAAAAAAAGAAAATCGAAATAATAAATTTTAAAAAATTGTATAAATAAGATCTCACTTATCCAAACTATCAAAATACATGTAGTAAAACAAAATTAATCTTGCTGCTATAAAAAGAAAGAGAGCTATCATGTTACATTAAAAGAATACATTTAATGTAACATCTAAAGCTATGGTTATTCTTATTCTGTGCCAAATTATTAAGAAATAAGACAAAATCCCTTGAGTCATATTTTTTTTGTCAATTCCTAGTCTCCTTGGATTTATTTTCTCGATGACTTTATCATCAAAACTTCCTTCTCGTGATTTAATATTGCTAACAGAATTAATATTGCTATAAAAGAAACTATATTCCTGCAAAAACTATATTACTGCACTAACTATATTGCTGAGAGAACTATTTCTTCAAATTTATTGACCAACCTCTGAAATGATGTCTCGATAAGTTTATAAAGGAATGCTGTCTCCGCCTAACGCGTAACTTTTTTCGAACCTGTAATGAGTTTTTACTATCAAAACTCGCTGCTCTGTTGTAAATCGCTTAAATAACAATGGCTTATTCAATCGAACTGATAATAGATAACACAAATTATTAGAATAGAACTGCCAACAAAATGGAGTTACCGCAAGTATGTACTTCAGTACACACATATGTTCCAATTTAACAAGTGTACAAGTGGAGTTCGATAATTAGCATAATCTTCCCTGCCGTTTCAAGATGGCGGCCATTTAAAAGTTTGTTTTAGTCATAACTTTTGAACCATTGGGTTCAACCATTCTGTATTGTCAACCATTAGTGTTCAACTATTCTGTTGTTGTGGGGGGATGATTTTGGGTTATTACATAATATAAAATAACTGCAAAGTTACAAATCTTTGTGTTAGGTACTTTCGGTGATCAGGTGCGTTAATGAAACACGGACACGGACAGACGGACAAATGTAGGAAATTATATAGGTTCTTGGTCCCCATCCCGAATTTCGGCGTCTATTATGGGAAACCTTTTAGTTCATTAAATGTTTTATTTTATTTAAAACAAAAATTACTGAAGTAATTATTTAAATATGCCTAAAATAGTTATAATTAGAACGAAAACATATTATTATGCACAAGTTTATTTCCTTCTAAAATAGATTTGTCTAAGCCGGAAAATTCTTTAGAATTTACTTTAAAGGAAATTATTTCCTTTGAAGTCTACTGAATAAAGAGTTTCCTTAGTATTCCTTTGTTTTTGTTTTGGTGTCTTGATAAAAAACAAATTATTTTTCCTGATAAGTCTAGTGAGTTCTATTTTCCAGCAAGTTTGTTGTTTTTCTTTCACTTCTTTATACTTTAGAGTTAAAAAGAAAAGGTTTTTAAAGAGAAAAACAAAGATGAAGCAGAGTTTTTTTTCCTAATCCTTTGTTTTAATTCGGAATGAGCTGTTCAAACATCTGCTCGCATTTTCATGCATAAGATAAAAACCAAATCAGGGAATAAAATAAATATAAAACAGCAAAAATCAAATAAATAAACTTTAATCTCAGACTTAAAAAAAGGTAAGAAAAACAAAATTAGAATAATTTAGTTGGAAAATTCACTATGAAAACTTTTATTTCTTCTGAAAAACTTTGAATACAATTTCCTTAAATACAAATGAACTTAATTTATGGTCGAAATGCAAAGCCGGAGAGGGAGAATTGATGTATTTGTATGTTATTGTTTCCACTTAGTCTAGTTCTATGCTTAATTAACTTAAATTTATCTCCTCCTATTTCGAATTTTCAAGGCTAAAAACGTTTCTTGAGAAATTTAATCGTGTTTAAACCGAAAAGCAAATATGGATCTTATTTTATTTCGGGGAAAGTTTTGTTTGTTATCGAGAAACCATATCAATCTATATTTGATTTTTAAATAATTGTTATGCTACGCTACTTCATACAATTTTTGTAAAACGGACATTTTGGATAAATGGTAATTACCTTCTANAATAAAATCATTAGCCTTTTGATTCTCTTTCTTAATAATCGTCAAGCATCGTTATATATCAATTCGTTTTTTTTTCAACAAGGTAACCTCTGTATGTGGTTGCATGTTGGGTTTTTGGGTACTTCTTTAGATTGTACATACGCTCCTCTATGTTGTTTTAGGATATAAATGACTTTGACTAAATAACTATATTAAGAAAAAAGGAAATTTAGTCCAATGTACTTTGGGGCAAAGGAATATCACTCTTGTTTTTATAAGGGGAGGAACCCAGTCTAAAGAAGTGCCGGTTTTTGTATAATGTCATATAATGGATTCAAAATACAAAAGATCAAAATTTGACGTTAATCTCTTAGTTTTAATATGTAATTTATTATACGAGCAGATAGTAACGTGGTGTTCTTATCTATCTATCTATTTTACAAATAAACAAGTCAGATTAAAATTTATGATCTTCGTAATTTCTAGTCTTAAAATAGACTTTTTGTCTCTTTGTCTTAAATACTTGTCTAAATCTTCGCTCTAAGAAAAAGAAGAGTCGATGTCTTTTTGTCTTCAGAATTTTCTTAAAAAAGGAACGTCATTTCTCTTAAACAAAGAAAAGAAGGCATCCCATTTTCTAATTAGTATAGTTCATTAGAAGTAGGACCATCATGTGTTTAGTATGATTACAAACATATGACTATATAACTAAAACATGACACGCCCTTCGTCGTAAAGAACAACACATGATCGAATCTCTACTTTAAATTGAATGTATAAAGAAAACTTTAAATTTTTTAACTAATTTTTTTAACTTCTAATGGAAGAGAATAGTCGTTACAAGTAAACCCCCTTAAGTTTTACAAAATATTAATTAACTTTTGCATGACACGATGTACCTTTGTCATAAAGAACAAGAACAACATATGCTTGAAATTTAATGTATAAAGAGAACTAACTTTAAGTTTTTCTGGTGGAAGAGAATCGTCATTCATAGTAACAGACTTAAAGTGTTCAAAAAAATATGATTAACTTCCGCAGAATTTCAAACTTTTTCACTTCAGAAACACGTCTAATATTAGACCTAGTATAAGAAAATATATAATCAAAAAAGATGTTTGTTTTAAGACTGAAAAAGAAGTTATGTGTTTATATTTATTCTTTCGTATCTTTTTATAACTAACTACTCTGATCAAACTGATCTTGACCCTCGCCGAGAAAAATCTTGTTTTTTAGTCAGGAAAATATAACTAAAAGTCAAAGAAATGTAAAGAAGAAAAACTAGTGGAAATAAAGAAGACTAACAAGTAATATAAACAAGGAATACATTATGACTGTGTGGTAGAGAGAGGAAAAATTAAAAACTATGAGACATGTTGCTCGTTTCTATACAGACTTTTTACAAACGAAACATCGAAATTTTCATATTGATTGTACAATAAAAGTAATAAGTTTACAAATTTTATTAATATTGTGGACAGAAACAGGGAAAGATATCGTAGTAGTTATTACAAATTTTAAATTATTAAGTTGATACCACTGGAAGATGAATGATAATGACAAAGACCTTGAATAAAGTTTAGCTAAATATATTTAGTTTAACATAAAATTGTTTTTTTGCTTTATAACTTGTGCCTACCTACTTGTGTTTAATGAAAAATAAATTGATAAGGCAATTTTCGTTGTTGGTTTGGAGGTGTTTCTGTAATTAATATCTTCGGCAAATAAAAGAATGTGTAACAATGAAACATTTTTGATTTTGTTGAAGTCAGTTTCCGTTATTTACCAACGAGGTATGAAACGTAAATATTTACTGTGAGTATGTTGGATTTTTAACTCAAATGTATGAAAGTTTTTTCTTTCTAAAATAGTGAGGTATCATTGTGCCAAAAATAAAAAAATGAAGGGGACACACAACTATAATGTAATATTTTCACGGATAAAAAAAAAACCATGTTAATATAAAATATGGGGTATGGGGTACCTCGGAACTTTTCCTCACTTCTGAGGCCACTAAGTGGTTAGGAAGCAGCATTGGGCGTGGTCAGTACTTGGATAGGTGGCCGTTTTGTACTGATTTTATTTTTGTTTATTTTATTTATTTTTTTTTTGTTTATTACATAAATAAAACTATAAATTTAGCAATTTAGTAAATGTGCGCTGAGAGATGAAAATTAAGCACTAGCCAAGTTTCATTAAAATCGGGCGAGTAGTTTTTAAGATATGTGAGTACCAAAAATATCAAACGACAGATTGACAAATTGACAAACTGATAGACAAGAGACCAAAATTGTTCCCTGATGTCTGAATCGGATTTTTGTCTTGAAAATTGATGAATTCAAAGACTTATAAAAGTCTTTGGAATGATCACAGTGCTTACGTTACCTGCGATAAGCTTGGAAGCAATAAATAAATAAAATTAAGATATTAAGGAATTTAAACTATTTGGGGGAGAAATTTTTGTTAGAGATTGACGGACAGATTTTTTTTCTATTTTTATCTGTTGGTCCTTTTACTCGTCTATCTAGTTAGTTACTATTGTTATGCGTGGCTGTATAATTTATTTTCCCACGCGTTGCGGTTTTAATCATTACTTCTTAAGTTGTAATTCCTTACTGATTGCAGGAGAAACAAACATACAGTTGATATTTTACTCAATTATTCATCCCTACAACTAATGATTCCAGTAATACTAATAATTGTGAGGTAGAAAGAATTTAATCATATTTTCACATCTCCCGAAACATTAAAAAGATCTAGCGGTACTTTACGGTACCATGGGAAATGAATAAAAATTAAAAAAAACAACAGCAAAAAAAATATATATATATATATCCGTAAAAAGGTACAGTTTTTAAAGACTAGTATTAAAGTATACTCTCTATCTCTAGTTATGAATATAGAATAAGAGTTAAATAGACGAGGAAGTAGAGAATATATACTAAATAATTTTAGTAAGATTAAAAAATAAATCGGTCCAACCAACTCGAAGAAAAATTTTTATAGACACAGAGATAGTGTATTTAAATCATATATATCTCATGTAATTATCTTATTATTAAACATTTAAAAAAAAAAAAAAGCATGTAATCTAGNAAAAAAAAAAAAAAAAAAAAAAAAAAAAAAAAAAAAAAAAATACACCGATGACTTTCGGCCAAATCAGATTCATTTTCTTCAATATTTCACAAGTAGTTTTCTAAAGAAAACTAAGGCTCCCATACGTGGTTAAAATGTTTGATCGTGTATAGGGGCCTTTAGATCAATGCTTAAATGGTACAATTTTACATAAAAGAAATTTTACAATAAATAAATAATTGTTTTAACTTATTGCTTTAACATTTATTTATTAAATAGCAGAAAAGCTATTTGCTTTTTTTTGCCATTATTTTGTTTAGTTAAAATCGTCCAAACTGTTATCATTTTTCTGAATTTTATTAAAATCGACCCAGTGATTTAGGTTTTACTAGTCTACATAAACGACATACAGAATTTTTTAAAAAACCTTAATTCTATAAAAATATTAAAAATTGAATTTCTATGCCACGACACTATTTATTTTATATTTATAAGTTATGTATATAAGTAACTAAGTATAAGCCTTAACAAAAAAAAACACTTTAATTCTAAATCCGATATTCGGTTACATAGCAATCTTCAGTTCTCGTGTGTCGTCTATGATAATCATTTTGGTGATCTTTACCTCCTTCACCTTCACCTATTTCTAACTTATGATGACTGTGTGAAATCCAGCCAAATGTGGTGGTGAAATCCAGCTTTAAAATTAAAGTTCTTACTTTAGAGGCTTGCGTTTTTATCTTTCTAGAGAAACACATGTATTATCTTCTTTGTTTCTTTAAAAATGGTGGCTGTGTATCAAGATGGCGATAATCTCAATAAAGTTTTAAACTTTTACCCTCTAACTGATACTTAAAAGGTGAACTTAATCATTTACATTTTTTATTATATTGACCAAGAATTCCTGTTTACAATTCGATTTACCCAATATAACCAATTTTACACACTTAAATTACCTTTCATTCTACCATTACATAAATTATGTATCCATTTTGAAATGAAATATAAATTTTAATCCCATTACACTTTCCATTTCTAAAAAAATATATTTTATGATCGCCGGAACATTTACCTTGGGATTACTTTTAAGAGACGGAGAAAGATTTGCCTGAGGGGTTTTGGTTTTAAAGAAATAATCAAATCACAAAATAATTGATTCGTCTTAAAGTAATTGACCCCTACCTCACAGCACTGATTTTCTCAATAAAATATTCTGATTATTTTTCAGACTGTCAGACTGCACATTCTCTGGCATAATTACAATACTTCCTCATTGTCTCGAGTAAGAAAGCGATAAAAAGTCAAAGGGAGTTAGAGTTAAGACAAAATTGAAATCACCAGATTAAGTCAACACGTTCTTAAAAAAACACATATTAATTGCATTTTAACACGAATTATCTTGACGGATTTAGTTTTTTGAGAAACCAGAAATCTTACATCCCTTTGTCTTTAGATCTTTTTATTAGATCAGCTCATAAAGTATAGACTGTTGCAAGTGCTAAAAAAAATATATTTGATAGCTTTTTAAACAAAAGCAGTTAAAACGTCAGAATACCTAATATCTAATGTTAGAATGTCATTAATTCTATTTTCTGCTTTTTTTTAAATATTTTATTTTCTTAGTATTAGAAAGAGGCGAGAAGAAGAAAGATAATGACACTTTAAATCAAACAAGATTGCAATTAAAATTAGAAATAAACATATTAATAACTAAAAACAAAGTGGATTATTTTGGCAAGAGACTATTTTTCTGTTTCTTTTACCTCACAGACTGTTCCTTAAAAAAACTGTCAGCTGTCGACTTAGTTACTTCCCTGTCTGGAGTTTTAAGCTAGCCTTTGATGTTTTATGTCCAATTAGCGTTTTAAGGTCTACATTCAAGGTAAGGTTTAAGGGCATCTAAGAACAAAATAGAATTTACTATTTTAGGCCGAAGAATTCATAATTATTATTATTACATGAGAGTGACACATACCACATACTTACACATTGTTTGTTTTGATCCTTCAATCTAGTTTTATTTCCTTATTAACCCTCGGGTGCGCGCGGCGTAATTGAGACATGAGGAGGCGTGCACCCCTGATAGTACTTAATCTATTTTATTTGTCCACAACAGGTAAAAAATATAAACTTGAGACCATTTTAACAAAATATTATAAAACATATTTAAATTGGTTTTATTATTTTTTAGAATTGTATTATTGTTCATATTTTATTTTTGAATCCTGGTAAAATATTCATTTATTTTGTATTGTATACATTTAATTTAAACTAAAATTAGCGTAATAATAAAATTTAAGTGAAAGTGACGCTGACGCGGGTTACCAATAGGCACAGAATTGAAGTATATTATAATCACGTACGATGTCAAACAGTGACCAATCTCCTGATGAAAGCAAGAATTGTAGCAAGAAAAATCCCTATCTTCCGCAAATGCTGCCTAAATTTTATCTAAATTTCACAGATGTATCTAAAATTTAGGACTTACAGGACCGCGTGTTCCTCAGGGTTAAGTAATGAATAACAGGATTGTAGGGGTAATGAAAAATGTTTAAACGTATATTTTATTCATTTAAAGTCCATGTTGTAAAATCTACAATCTACAATCTACATATTATGTCATTTGAATCTAAAAGAGATGAAACATTTTCCACACTGATGATCATACGAGTATAATCAGTATGAAACATATCAATTATAATATATTATGAGTAAAGTAGAAGATCCTTTCTATCGGTAAACTTCAAGCCTAAAGAGTAGTAACGAGTAACGAGACGTAATTAAAAACTAAATTTATCTCGGGAAACAAATTAATTAGAGAACTGTCGTCACGAGCAATTGTGCAATTTCTGTCAATTATAATGAAAACATTTATTTTCTAATTCACATTACAGAAAATGTTAAAGTAAAGATCGTGCATACTATTTGTTAGTTAACTCAATAAAAAATTGCGATCGTGATGAAATTGCATAGAAAATAGCAGATTCATGATAAATTGATTGCTTTATTTAATGATCAATGCAGTTATTGGATTAATGGATTTAAAAGAAAGTATATTTTATAGGCACGATTGAACTTTATAAACACTATCTATAGGTTTTAAAAACTAAAGCAAACTCCTTGTTCTTAAAGAAGATAGAATTTTACACGAATCCGCTTTTGAAATAATGCTAGATCAAAATTTGATAAAATTAAATAGAACTTCCTTATATATACATGGTAATATTGAATTTATATATTACAAAATATCATATTTAATAAATTTATTATTAAATATTTAAAAAAAAGTTTAATCAAAGAGTTTTTTTTTTTTACAAAGACCGGTTTCGGATTCAATTTCCAACAGGGTCACATTTATTTTTATTTTAATACTTCAGAGAGTAGATTTTTTTTCGTGTTAACAACTTATAAAATTACCTATAAATACATGTACTATTATTTTTATTAATTATTTTTCACATTTTTTAAGAATTGTTGAGAGGCTGCATCCTGCAAGTTTATATTGCTAAAATTTATTTCTTCATTTCATCTGTGGGTATGATTTTTCTCAATATTTTCTTGAACTGATTCAACTAAAATGTCATTGAAATAATTTTTTTATTACAATGTTTAAAAAACGCTGTTTAGAATTTGAATGTATAAATCCATCAAATCACTAAATGTAAATTTTTACGCCGGCACAATAACTACTTTCTCTCAATATAAATTTGGTTGCTGGAAGAAATGTAGTTACGAGGAATGTGTTATGTTTGTGACGTAAAGTGCATTGGTTTGGACGTGGGAAGACGACTGATTTTCAGATTGGAAAACTAAGAACATGGACAACATCACAACACAATGCCACTCAAAATAGAAACAGTTGGCTTGTTCTGCTTGAGTCGAGAACAAGTTTTTCTCATTTTTTTTTAAAAAAAGAAATAAAACTAAACAAAAATTAATATTTTATACACAAATTATCAAATGTTTTTCTCTCAAAGTAAAATTAAATAAGTACTAGTAAACAAATCCTGTTGAAGTTATACCAATTGCTTGTGAGATATTTTGTGTAATGATTTTCCATTTGTTAGTTTTTTTCGGGGTTTCACAGTTTAATTCGTATGTTATTTAACATTTTGCCATTTTATTTACTATATAATTAAAAGATAAAAAGAACTTTTTATATACTACGTTTTTAAATTTTCTGTCATAAATTATAAATTTGAAACCCGTCAAAATGAAGAGTGTAGGTAAATATGGATATGTCAAAACAAATCAAATAACTTGTGGAATTTTCCCGAACTAACTTTCCGTACATTAAAATTTGCTGAAAACGAATTAAATTCTGCTGAAATATGGCTAAAAGTATTAAAATAATGCATTGTCGTTCTGAGCTATTGTAAAAGTTTCAAATGTCTAGCTTCTCGGGAAGTTAGTTAAAAATCGATTGCCAGATTTGTACCGGACAAACAAACAAGAAACCAAGTTAATAAAAACGTAGTAAAAAATAATTTCTACCTGACAAGGCATCGAACCTTATACTTCTCACACTTATAATTAAATTAATTTTTTATCAATTCCCAGTTAAACGATATATGCGGTTATATTCGCATTGAAACGGACGATATCTTAACATTTTTTAATAATAATCATCGCAAGGGTCGTTTTCAAATAAATTGGGCATTTGGCTTTTTCTAAAAACTGAAAAATAAAAAAATAAAAGTTCGAAAATTTCGACATTTTTGATACCCTGGTCCCTTTACTATTCCAATTATGTTTTTGGGCAATTATACGCGAGTTCTATGCATACTGATTTTTTAACGTTTTTAACGTTTTTTTTGTATTTAATGTCGTAATTTTTATGTCACAAACGTTACCATTGAAAACTGCACTATTTAATACTTACCTCAGTTCTCCTGCAGTAATAATCGATCTAAATGAGCAATTTAATCGCACTTAACGTGTAAGAGACCCTCATTTATTTAACTTTATTCGTAAAATGTAAAAAAATTACCAACATGTGTCACTTACGTTACCTACAATATTAGAAAAGTTCCAATATTTTTAGTTTCAAAGCTGATAATTTTAAAGTAATGAGCTATAATTGTTATAAAAACAATTTTAAACAAAACAATATACATACTTCCTTGCATAAATTATTATAAAAGTAATTTTCACAAGAAAAATAAATTCATATATTTGAGTAACGTACGTGACATAGGAAAATAAGTTGCATTGGGAAAATAAAAATGTAAAATACACCAATGAAATGTTTATATTACGTATCAATCGTAGATAAAAATCTTATTTTTTTTAATTATTATATATTTATATGTCTTAAATATATTTTTAAGAAAAATAATTGCACTTTAATCATTGCAAAATGAAACAATTTTACGCAAAATAATCGAAATGTCAATAAAAAAAATATTAAGTTAAAAAAAAAGATCTTATAACATGAGTAACAATTATTTGTAACACAATTAATTCCCAATTTTTCATCCAAACGTTTTTCTTAGTGAAATGTTGATAATTCGTGACAAGAAACACATTTGAAAATAAAATTTAAATTAGTCACATACTAGGTTACCAAAAAAATTCTAAAAAGTAACGTACGTGAAAATCAAAATCTATTTTAAAATATATCTATGAAAAAACGTTATAAGCTAAAATAAATTCTCGTTAAGATAAGAATCTAAAAACCTATCAAGTAACAACAATTAAATTTTAATATTAATAGCATTTCATAGTGAGAAGGTGGTAACGTATGTGACATTGAATTAAAATACGCGCCATGTTTTTTTAGTTGACGTGATATAGCGTCGCTCCTGATGAAAGGACAGCAACATGCCAACTTAAGGTACAACTTTATACATCAACGGGTCTAAAAACGTCATCCATAAGTTCCAATCCCCTTGTTCCCTCCCCACCATATGCAGTTTATTTGGTACGTAGTTTTTCACACTAAAGTTAGGGACAGCTATATTCTGACTTATATCAATACCTTCGTTTATAATAGAAGGAACTCTTTTATAGACTCTCGTAGCCAAGGCTACTATAAAAAATTGAACCGTTTCATTTTAATCTAACAACTATAACATATAGAAAATCCTTGTGAAAATTAGAAAATATACCCGGGGACAGTAACGTAAGTGACATTTTATTTTTTTTAAATTGATTAAAAATTTTGTTGATTGTTGTATTTAAAATTTAAAAGCAGAAAAATGTTCCCTTCAGTCTCCTTAAAAGAATGCATTAATTAAAATAAAAAAAAATCCGTATACTTTCTGAGTTACACGTCTTCAAAGGTCGGGGACATGAAATGCCCAATTTATTTGAAAATGCGCAACTGTTTTTGAGAAAACATTTTTTTTTTTAAGTTTTTTCGATTTTTCGAGGTCAGCGCCCCCAAATGTAGAACTAAAATTCCTTTCTCGATTTGGTTTCGTGTATAAAATGAAAAATTCATTTTAAGCCCTAGTAGTTAAGGCTCGACGTGTCTACGCAGGGAAGATATTGTTTTTAGAAACAACTTTTTCAGGCTGAGGAGATCTTTAAACATGTAAATCCAACAAAATCACAAAATCGAATAAACACATCATCACAATATCCTTTGTATATTTATGCTATTATGTGCATAATAAAGTAAAAATGGGAAACTAAACAAATTGCGTTATAGAAAAAACAAAACTATTTAACAAGTGGGACAATTTCATTAAAGGGGCCTCGGTAAAACCATTAAAGCTTAAAATAAACCGACACATGAGAATTTCGTAAAAACTAATTAAACATCGAGTCGAACGTCAACGAAATATAGATTGTGTTTGGTAAAACAATTTCATCTAAAATTGGATTCGAACCCCAAACCTTTGCATGTTTCAAGTCTAAGTAGAAATAAAACACAGTTGGCAGTAGGAGTTCCAAATGAGATTAAAAAAGATTTTTAGACAAACAGACTATTTGTAAAACGTGTACGGTCTTAACTCGACCTTCACAACTATTTATAATAACTTCTTACTAAATTTAAACTTCATTAATAGTATTTTTTATGACAAGGGTATTTTTAAATGCACTTCCATTTAAAGAACATCTAAAAATACCTCGTTCAAAATCCATGCTCTCTTTATGCATTTGTAAGAGAAAACTTTATATAATTATATTTTGCTTCCGAGTTTACTGGAGGCAACGGAAGCTATGTAACTGTTCTGAAGAACGTAAAAATTTTATGTCTCCGACTCCGATTTCAAAAATTCCAAGGCAGAAATCCGTTTCAGACGTCAGGGAACACTTTTGGTTCCGCGTTTATCTTATTACATGAATTAAAGTATCACTTTAGCAAATTTCTGGTTCAAATTAGTCTGGGGCTATCAGCGGGCTACTTTCAATAAACAATAAAAGTTTCATACAAATCAGACATGTAGTTTTTTAGATATGTTGTTTTTAGATATGTCTCAAAAGTTGAGCGATAGACCGACAGACAGAAACGGAACCCAAAATGTTCCCTTGTGTCTGAAATGGATTTTTGTCTTGAAATGTGAGACATAAAATAGTTTTGTTCTCCAGAACACCTTACCTTCGGTTAGCTCAGAAACAAAAAAAAAAGTCATTGTCATAAACTGATATGTTTAATAATAAATTGATTAAATATTTAGATAAATAAAAATCCTAAATTTTAAGCTCTTTAAATAAAATAATGAACTTTCCATAAAGTTAGGGTATTTTATATACCTAAACTCTCTCATTGGTATTGAAAAATGACGAAGCAATTATTAATATTTCATTAAAAGAATCTCATTCTAATGCGAAAAGTGTTTTTTTATTTTTTTTAAAGGTTATATTTTAGAATCTGAATAGTCTTTTAGTTTTTTGCTTATTAAGGCTAATAAGCAGGTCCGTTCCAGTCGGAATCAGTCATCTGACTAAACGCTGTAGTTTTGGACCGCTAGTCTGAAAAGTAAAAGTGAACCTCAGGTCTACTATAAAATCCGCTTCGAATCCAACTAGCAAAAAAAAAAGTTTAACTTTTTCTTACACCAACAGGTGAGATTAGAATCAAATTAAATGAAATAAGAACTGTAATTTATTTAATAATAGCTTATATAATATTTACATTTAAGTATATTTAACTTTATATATTTTTAGATGTAACATTGCAAGAGAATTTCATTTAAGATATCTTTAGTAAAAAATAAAAGTACTTTTATTTTAAAAGGAAGTGTATAAAAGTACTAATTAATAATAATTTATCGTTCTAAAAGGTAAAAGGTCAAAATTAAAGACTGAAATATTACTGAGAGAGGACCTTTTTTATCTTTAAGTATATGTAATTTCGAGAAACCACCGCTAAAAATTAAAATGCAAGTACATACTTAATTTCTTTAAAGTTGTAAATAAAGGAGTTTTAAGATTTTAGTTTATCTAACACCGGAACTGTTAGGATATTAGCTATGAGGTTTCAAGCAAATCAGTACTGCAAAGTTATTTCTTTTTTTTTGTCAGAAGTGTTTCTTATTTTTGCTTTCGTTTTCCATCACCCAGGTTTCTAAATTGACCAGCTTCAATGTCCTTCTTCCAATCTACTATTCTTATCTATACACGTTTTATTAGGATCTGAAAGTAAATCGAGGACCCTTAAACTTTTCTGTGCTGTATAAAGCACCACCGAAAGTACCCAAAATAAAAATTGGAAACTTTGCAGTTATGTTATCTGTAATAAACTGGAAAATTATAGGGAAGCCTAAAAAATCATCCCTCAAAACTAGGGGTTGAAATTCAAGGAGTTGCTTCACTCAGAGTGGTAGACACTCTGAGTACAAATAGGTATAATATACATATTAAGTTTTTCCCCAATGCGTCTATGCGCCATGTGCCTTGAAAATTGCATTGTTCTGGTCCCCCCTCTATTTTTTTACTCATTAACGAAAAAAATCTAAATTAAAATTATTATTAATCTTTGTAAAAAAAAATCTATTATTTTAGGAAGGGATTGGGCTTAGACGCTTTGGAGTTTAGAGTAGTTTTCTTGTGTTTGGACAATAAATATGCGCATAAAAGCGTTTTTTTCACATCATTATAATAAATGGTTCAAGACGGCACCAGCCGTTTAAGAATTCGTCCAATTTGTATAAATTGCCGACGGACCTTTTGTGTGGGCTGAAAGCACATTATTTGGTCACTGTATTATTGTATTCTCGGTTATATTTGTATTAAATCTGTTTTTCTTATTCATTTTTATTGTTTTTTTCAGGAGCAATTTGGGGATTGAGTTATTACGGGATAGACGCATCAGCACCATAATAATATTTAAATCCGATTATTTGGTATGCTATATAATATTTAAAACGCTAATATTCCACACTAATATTATTCAATATTTAAATGTTTTCTTTCAAAGATAAAATTTTGAAGAGAAATGATTTTTTTTTTAACTCTGCCATCTCAATAAAGTTATTGCATGCTTGTTTGCTTTTCTTTAGTTGTATGGTTGTTGTTATTTGCACTTTTATAAAAAAAAATGCAGGTATCTAGATTGTATACGTCATTTTTTGTTGAAACCCGAAGCCATAAACAACCAAATTATAAATTTGCTGTCAGAACACATAGAAAGGAGAAAAGAATACTAGGAAACTCCCTTAAAAATACTACATATTAAGAATATAGTAGTAAATTTAATTAAAGGCAGATGGTGAGAGACCGGGCGGCTGTTTGGAAGTGTTTGGATTCGGGGGCTGCACCCTGATCTTGGCAGAGATCGGGCCTACTGGGCTTTTTTAAACACTTAAAAAAATATACAGTATTTCTAGAGAAAGTCCTTGGCCTCAGGTAACTCGAGCTAAGAATATCACAGAATAATGCAGACCCGACGTACACCCATCCTCTCATCTATCTCCTTCAATTTCAAAACACTCATTTTAACAATACATCAAACTTTGATTTCAATTTTTTGCTAGACCAACTTCGTTTTCGTATATTCAAAACAATATGTTTTGTAAACAATTTTACCTGAGTCGAAACCTTGAGGGAGTATTAGTTTTTAATGTTTAGACTGCAACCACGTGCATCTCAATGTTGTTTAGAAGTACCAGGTGATTAGTGGCAGTCAACATATCATTTTCATTCGTTAAACAATTAACTTGCGTTGTTACTTCAATTCTGGATAAATAAGAGCAATCGAAACCAGAAATAGCTTATGTAGTTTTTAGAAATATGTAATATATATTGGAGAATATTTCTAAAAACTTACTTCATAGAGAATATCAGAGAATATTAGAGAATATCTCTAAAAATTATTTAGATAATATTATTATCTATGACTTTCAACCAAGTGTCAGGAATAAAAATCGAATTTTAAACTAAATTACTTGATTCCTTTAAATTTTCTCCTTTATATAAGGAAGCACCGCAACTGCGAAAAGGCAAACGTTGTAGAGTGTGATACTATTATGTTCTATTGGAAAGAAAATCTTTACTTCTTACTTCTTGAATACCTTTTTTATATTATAATAACTTATATACAGGGTGACTGCCGATAAAGTTTGGAAAAGATATAGGGCGATAGTACACCTCATACGGAACAAAAATCACCTTATATACCATAGGTCAATTATTAACCGTTCTCCCACTAGGTCAAAATTAGCGAATTTTCGAAGGGTGTCGTCCTTGCCTCATAAATCGAATTGTTTCTCCTAAAATATGAATGGTAGAATAATGATATTATTATCGTTGGGAAAGCTTAGAAAATTTCCTAAAATAAAAATAATCTTAATTCCTTTAATTCAGATTAGCATTTGCTGAGTACTCATTTTTATCGAAATTATTGAGAATTATTTTATTATTTTATTTTTTTGGTGGTGGCAAAACTTACTAACCAGTGTAGCTGCATTAAGTACACTTTCTGGAAAACTTCCTCATTTACTTACCTTTCAAAAAGTATTCATAACTTTACCCATTTATTTGGCCATATTTTGAGTAATAACCGATGGAAGTTAGAAAAATGATTGTAAATTCCAGAAAAATACGAAGTTTAAAAAAATTTTAAACTTTGAGTGACCGCCATTTTGGAACGGTAGAAGATAGAAAGCTCAAGTTTGCGGCAAATAATTTCTTTTTTTAAGCCCTTTCCAAAAATGTATCATTTTATGGGTGTCCCAATTTAAAATTTAAAAGTTGAATCCAATATGGCGGCATCCAATATGGCGGTAAAAATTATTACCCGACAAAAAAGTAGTTTTTTATAAATGATAAAGATACCCGCAAACCGGAACTTAATATCTCAATTATAACCGGAGGTATAGCCGTTTCCGGACTTTTAGATCCCCCTTAGATTGCTGTATGGTACGTATTTTTCTGGAATTTACAATCATTTTTCTAACTTCCATCGGTTATTACTCAAAATATGGCCAAATAAATGGGTAAAGTTATGAATACTTTTTGAAAGGTAAGTAAATGAGGAAGTTTTCCAGAAAGTGTACTTAATGCAGCTACACTGGTTAGTAAGTTTTGCCACCACCAAAAAAATAAAATAATAAATAAATTCTCAATAATTTCGATAAAAATGAGTACTCAGCAAATGCTAATCTGAATTAAAGGAATTAAGATTATTTTTATTTTAGGAAATTTTCTAAGCTTTCCAACGATAATTATATCATTATTCTAGCATTCATATTTTAGGAGCAACAATTCGATTTATGAGGCAAGGACGACACCCCTCGAAAGTTGATCTTTTCCAAACTTTATCGCCAGTCACCCTGTATAACTGAATTGTTTGATAATTAAATTAAATATAAATAGAACTATGATGCCATCACATTTCTGTACATAAAAAACTTATTACTTACTCTTAAAAATAAAAGACATGTAAAAGTTACAAAGTTTAAAAAAAGTGTAAAAAAGTGTAAAAAAGTGTAAAAAGTGTAAAAGTTACAAAGTTTCCGTATAGGAAGCTTTCAGTAACCTTAATTCTCCTACATGATACGAATAGATTTTCCATTGGATCTATCTTTCAGGCTAATTTAAATTTTGATGTATACTTTCAATATGAAAGATTATATCCTAAAATAAACTCGTATTTAAACTTTAAATGGGGTCTCTTATTGTATTATGGTGTGTCTTATTGTATCATGGTGTAAAGAATGGACATAGTTCATTGAGTAAAAATTTTGGAAAAGAAGATATCGGTTTATAAATACTCTATTTCGAACATGGGGCTTATATTATATTATATGTTTAGGTTAAGCAAACTAAAAATAATTTCTTATTGCCAGCATCATTGAAAAAGTATAATATATAAGACAGATGAGTCCACACATAACAAATGATAACGACCTCGCTATTAAAAAACAATTTAGGTGACAAATGGTTACCTAAGCTCATTATGCTTCGAGGGCGGCAGAAGGCCGGTTAGCTTCCAATATATTTTATATACACATTACCTATATATATTTATGATTTTTTGTTTCCATCTAAACATTTTACTGCCTACATCTTTAGTTAACAGTTACATATATTGTAGGTTATTCTTCAAAATAATACATGTAATAATTACAAGATAAAAAGAACTTTTTATATACTACATTTTTTAATTCAATTAATTCATTTTTTATTTACTTGATTTACTTATTCTTTTTTGCTGTAATTCAATGTTTACCTCTCAAAATAATCTTAATTTTGAAATCTGTCAAAATGAAGGATTGTAAATATTGGGGATATGACAAAACAAATAAAATAACATGCGGATTTTTTCCGAACTAACTTTCCATGCAGCAAATTTGCTGAAAACGAATTAAATTCTGCTGAAAAATTACTAAAAGCATTAAAATAATGCATTGTCATCGTGTTCTGAGCTGTTCTGAAAGTTTCAAATGTCTAGCTACTCGGGATGTTAGTTAANAACAATATTAAAAGCATACATTCAATGAATAACTAGGTATTCTGTGGCTTTATCAACGAAGTGAATGTATTTCAATCAATATTGAATTCATATTAAACAAATAGTTACAGACTGAATACTAAACAGACAGGGTGCATATTCTGTTGAACATAAGAAGCTCGCTACAATAACACAATATCATAAAAAAACACTGTAACATATTACTAACTCTGACTTGTTATTACCATTTTAACGGGGGTCATTATCAATAATTTCACAGAAAGAAACTGACAAACTTTCAATATATCAGATACGCTATTTATTTTATTTTCTCAATAATTTATACTATTAACTATCCATATTATTGGAAACTGTTAATATATTACACTTCCTACCTCTATGATCAAATAAATAAATAAAACATAAAGTTATATAAATAATACATTCATACAAAAGTGATCAGTACTTAATGACAAATTTCAATTCATAATTCAAAATTCAATAAATAAGTTACATTTCTCGTTACAAAATTTAAAAAAAGTATTAACTCAGTAGGTGAAATCATCCCAAAACCCATTATCAAGAAACAAATATTATAATTTATTAAAGTGCATTCATTAATCCTGAAGAGTGTGTTTTATACAATAAACCTATGTTTAGCTCTTCAAGATATTATTTACCCCATTAATTGCCTATTATAAAATATAAAATTTTAGATATTCTTATATTTTAAAATTCATATTAAATATAAAAGGAAAAACAACAATAAAAGTCAAATCAAACCTGAGTTAATTGGATCATTGAGAGCCAATTCCTTTAAAGTAAATTTGTGCTAATCTCAGTGGCGTACCAAGGCGGGTGCGTGGGGGGCGGGCCGCCCCGGGTGCCACAAGCCTTAGGGGGTGTCATTGTGGCAGAAAGAAAAAAAACAACCCCGAAATCGTTCTGAGGGGGTGACAAGATAATATCCCACCCCGGGTGCCACAAAACCTTAGTACGCCACTGACTTAACTCAGTTTATTTGCATGTACTTCATTAAATAATGTACTTTTTTGGTTTTGTGATAACACAAATCAAGGAATTTTATTTTAATTAATTAAATAACTAATTAATTAATTTTTTCATATTACAAAACAAATTAATAGCATTATAAGATAACATCCTTTGAGTTCTTTACAAAAGACCAACAAATTTAGTCAGACAAACTCGAACACAACTTTCTCATATTAGTTATACTCAATATAAAAAATATAATAACTAATTAATTAATTTCTACAGATTATTGCAGGCTTGGTTTATTTTGATCAATTCTGTGTCTTAAAATTTAAAAAGTTCAAAAAACGTATCAATGCCGAGATTAGAGCTCTTAAATTCAAACATAGGTAGTTTATTATTCCCATATTATAGCATAAGGGAGTAGAAGATAAAATGTTCTTGAAAAATTAGACATCGTTTTGTTACAGAATTATAAATGCATCAGAAATATTATGATTAAAAATTCCGGTTTTGACCACATTAATAAAAGGCATCATCAGTTTTTTGGGATGTTTCCAGACTAGTTACCTACAATAATTGTGGCAAACCAACTATTGTGGTCAAAGACGGACTTTTTGACCAATATCTAAACAAATATAGCTTAAGAAATTTGTACTTATAGTAAATTTTCCTTGGACTTGATTGACCTAATTATATTTCTGAAAATTTATAAATGTAATCGTTTGGTACTTATTATCATGACTCATTTTATGTACGTTCTACAATAATAATTATAAGCTGCCCTTACCTTTTACTATAAGCTACCTGCTACCTCTACCTTTACTCATTTTATATAAGCTTCTTCACCAGATGGGTTTTAAGGGGCTTTGCTTTGATGTAAATATTTTTTCCTATTCAATATCCACTATTAATGAATATTGGCGAACCTAAACTACTGGACCGATTTTGATGAAATTTAGCATATAGATTCAAAAAAATAATTCCTCCTGTTAAAATCAAGAAATACATAGCTTTAACTAACTTTGGGGATGCTATGCTATTCCCAAAAATTCTGAAATTAACTACTTTCTTAAAATGGGTCTGCCGAGTTTGATTTTGAAATTCTTATATTGTAGTCCATTTAATTCAAATCAAACCATATCAGTCGTTTTCACGGGAAAAATGTTCATATAAATTTTAAAGCGTTTTTTGACTTGTTATCACGCAGCAAAAAGAGGTTAAACATGCGGGTTATATTATAATTTCTTTTATCAGTTTTCACGGGAAAAATGTTCATATAAATTTTAAAGCGTTTTTTGACTTGTTATCACGCAGCAAAAAGAGGTTAAACATGCGGGTTATATTATAATTTCTTTT
>KZ651114.1:1472063-1484519 GCA_001010745.2 Gerris buenoi
TTACCTTACTACTTAAACACGCATTTGACTTTCTTTTATAAGAAAAAACGTTTGTCATAAAAGTATAACAGAGTAGCAGAACTGGAAGAATAAGTAGGTGGGCAGTTGGTTGAATTTTAAATTTAAAATATAGTCACTCCCTTTTCATTCAGTTCAAAGAAACCATTAAGACAAATAATTTAAATGTAATAAGGCAAAAAAAAAAAAATAATGTCATGAAGAAATATAATGAATCTTTTAAATTTCAAAATTCGAAAAAATAATTAACTTATACTTAAATTATAACAAATATTAGAGTTAACAGGATTATAAAAACGAACGGCTATAGGCAAATTAAAATTGATTTTTTTTAAAAACCAGTATTTGGCCACTGGGTCAAAACCTTTAAATTTATGTATAACTGGTCATGGTGTCTAAAAACGTTTTTTAGTCGCCCACCATATTGGCCGCCATCTTGAAAATATTAAGTGTGAAAACTCCAAAAAGTATACAGTTATCAAAAATCTGTCTGTCAGTCCGTTGGTGTTTGTCCGTTAGCTTGTTTCAATTCATAATCTACAAACTTAAACTACTATTGCCCTAGGAACATGAAATTCGGCACACAGGTGCATCTTGGCATTTGTGACAACTGTACACTTTTTGGAGTTTTCACACCTAATATTTTCAAGATAGCGGCCAATATGGCGGGCGAAAAGAAAAGTTTTTAGTTACCATGACATGTTACACATCAATTTGAAGGTCTTGAACTTGAAGTGTAGAAAAAGAATGCAACTATGTATTAAAATTTTACACTTAGTAATTTTAACTTAATCGTACAGAAAACGGCGATTATCGTGTGACGTATACTTACGTGAAGCGCACCTTACTTGTTTTTATTAACACCTACCTATATCTTAAAAAGTAATCATTCGATTTTGAAGAAATTTGGATGGTTTGTCGAACTGTAGCTCACAGATCGTCCCAAATTAATTTTAATTGCCTGTGCAAATTTAATATTGCTTATTTATTTATGTGACAGATTTGCAAAAGGGGAAGGGAGGGGAGATTAAGTATATTATACAGTAAGGTAAACTTCATTAAAGGACGCGATAGACTGCGACGAGGGAATATGCCACACAAATTGGCATGGTTCCATGAGTCCCTAGACTATAAAACAGTACAAAAAAAAGAAATAGAATTTTTGCATTATAGCAATATTTTTTTTCTATCAGAAAGTGAAATTTTATAATTAATTAATAAATAAAATGTCTTATTTCTGTATGTCATTGCAAAAATTATGTCTCATTTAGAAGTTAAATTGGCCAAGAAATATAATGCCAATGTTCATTTTCCATATACACATTTTTTCCAGTTGGTTAAATTTTTCTCTCATCAAATCGAGTTGTGTTAACTAGAGTGTTAATTTATTCCCTAACCGGTTAGTTGATGAGTCAGACAGCCTGCGAATATGTCCGCAGAGAGTAACAAGCTTAATTTGGGTTGACATCCAGGGAGAGGAAATTGAGTTCTCCCCGAGTGAGGGGTCTCAGATACAGGAGGGGATCTTAGGCTAAATACTCATAACTTCCAAGGTGTTAGCATCGATCGATCAGTAAGGCCATTCGGGTAACTTATCAATCTACCCTAGTAATTTAATCTTGAGAAAATTAATTGGAAAAAAGGTTAATTGATTTGATGTTCAATACATTATTACATTTAATAGAGAAAGACCCAGGTCAAGAAAATATCTATAACAATATATATTTATTCGGAGATACAAATTAAGAAATAAAAAGCTAAAACAAACCTACTGATCGTTCTATTTGATATGACTTATTCCTATATAATTTCAACAGAGTATTAAAGGTTATAACAAAGTTTTACAATTATAATTATAAATCAAAACCGTAAAATAAACAAAATTCAATTTCAAAAACAGATAAATTATTATTTTTACGACCCAATTTAAAGAGCAAGTATACTCGTATATAAGAATATCACGAACAATCATAAATATTTCAAACTACCTGGTAATTAAAATTATATTCGTTTTAACAATCATTGTTTTTTAATCGATTTAAAAATAAGTCAATTTTAAATGTTTTTTTTTTCTTTTAATTTAAATATACCTTTCATCTCTTTACTTGCGAATGAGTTCAAGTAAATTATTACTTTTTTTAAAAAAAATAAACATTATTTGATATAGTAGAAAAAAAAAACGTTTGTCATAAAAGTATAACAGAGTAGCAGAACAGGAAGAATAAGTAGGTGGGCAGTTGGTTGAATTTTAAATTTAAAATATAGTCACTCCCTTTTCATTCAGTTCAAAGAAACCATTAAGACAAATAATTTAAATGTAATAAGGCAAAAAAAAAAAAAAATAATGTCATGAAGAAATATAATGAATCTTTTAAATTTCAAAATTCGAAAAAATAATTAACTTATACTTAAATTATAACAAATATTAGAGTTAACAGGATTATAAAAACGAACGGCTATAGGCAAATTAAAATTGATTTTTTTTAAAAACCAGTATTTGGCCACTGGGTCAAAACCTTTAAATTTATGTATAACTGGTCATGGTGTCTAAAAACGTTTTTTAGTCGCCCACCATATTGGCCGCCATCTTGAAAATATTAAGTGTGAAAACTCCAAAAAGTATACAGTTATCAAAAATCTGTCTGTCAGTCCGTTGGTGTTTGTCCGTTAGCTTGTTTCAATTCATAATCTACAAACTTAAACTACTATTGCCCTAGGAACATGAAATTCGGCACACAGGTGCATCTTGGCATTTGTGACAACTGTACACTTTTTGGAGTTTTCACACCTAATATTTTCAAGATAGCGGCCAATATGGCGGGCGAAAAGAAAAGTTTTTAGTTACCATGACATGTTACACANTTTTTTTTTTTTATACGAGCTATATAAAGTTTTGTAGCTCTAGACAGTTAAAGTCATTAATTTGGACAGCTAGCTCTGCAAATTGTTCAATCAATTATTCCAAATTTAAGTTTTCAATCGTAGCATACCTATAATGTTTAAATGGAATAAGAATACAGAATACTACCTTCACTTTCAACTTTCAATGTATCAATAAGTTTAATTTATAAATTAGTTTTAAGATTGAGCTCAAAACATTTTTCTGAGACATCAAGCTGAGCCGCAGAAACATGTCTGACAACATAATCAATCATGTTAAGAAGAAAGATTTGTTAAGAACATGTAGGAAACTACATCTTTTTTGCTTCCGAGCTTACCGAAGGTAACGGAAGCTATGTGATCGTTCTGGAGAATGATGATATNACACCTACCTATATCTTAAAAAGTAATCATTCGATTTTGAAGAAATTTGGATGGTTTGTCGAACTGTAGCTCACAGATCGTCCCAAATTAATTTTAATTGCCTGTGCAAATTTAATATTGCTTATTTATTTATGTGACAGATTTGCAAAAGGGGAAGGGAGGGGAGATTAAGTATATTATACAGTAAGGTAAACTTCATTAAAGGACGCGATAGACTGCGACGAGGGAATATGCCACACAAATTGGCATGGTTCCATGAGTCCCTAGACTATAAAACAGTACAAAAAAAAGAAATAGAATTTTTGCATTATAGCAATATTTTTTTTCTATCAGAAAGTGAAATTTTATAATTAATTAATAAATAAAATGTCTTATTTCTGTATGTCATTGCAAAAATTATGTCTCATTTAGAAGTTAAATTGGCCAAGAAATATAATG
Source organism: Gerris buenoi (assembly GCA_001010745.2). NCBI lineage: Eukaryota > Metazoa > Arthropoda > Insecta > Hemiptera > Gerridae > Gerris > Gerris buenoi. Next base: position 1,475,784 of record KZ651114.1, read on the forward strand.
CCAATGTTCATTTTCCATATACACATTTTTTCCAGTTGGTTAAATTTTTCTCTCATCAAATCGAGTTGTGTTAACTAGAGTGTTAATTTATTCCCTAACCGGTTAGTTGATGAGTCAGACAGCCTGCGAATATGTCCGCAGAGAGTAACAAGCTTAATTTGGGTTGACATCCAGGGAGAGGAAATTGAGTTCTCCCCGAGTGAGGGGTCTCAGATACAGGAGGGGATCTTAGGCTAAATACTCATAACTTCCAAGGTGTTAGCATCGATCGATCAGTAAGGCCATTCGGGTAACTTATCAATCTACCCTAGTAATTTAATCTTGAGAAAATTAATTGGAAAAAAGGTTAATTGATTTGATGTTCAATATATTATTACATCTAATAGAGAAAGACCCAGGTCAAGAAAATATCTATAACAATATATATTTATTCGGAGATACAAATTAAGAAATAAAAAGCTAAAACAAACCTACAGATCGTTCTATTTGATATGACTTATTCCTATATAATTTCAACAGAGTATTAAAGGTTATAACAAAGTTTTACAATTATAATTATAAATCAAAACCGTAAAATAAACAAAATTCAATTTCAAAAACAGATAAATTATTATTTTTACGACCCAATTTAAAGAGCAAGTATACTCGTATATAAGAATATCACGAACAATCATAAATATTTCAAACTACCTGGTAATTAAAATTATATTCGTTTTAACGATCATTGTTTTTTAATCGATTTAAAAATAAGTCAATTTTAAATGTTTTTTTTTTCTTTTAATTTAAATATACCTTTCATCTCTTTACTTGCGAATGAGTTCAAGTAAATTATTNATTTTAAGTTTTCACATTTCTCAATTCACATGCTCAATTTTTTTTAAAAGCCTGGGATAGTTAGATTCTCAATGGTTTAAATTAAAATAAAAATACTTCCAGAAGCGAAACACGGACGCGGTTTTTATCTGAAACCTATGAACGGTTTGATGGCACAAGTCGTGGCAGCCTACGTATCAAATAAAAAATAAATGGTTAATAGATAGAAACTTGTTCTTCTGATTGATTTACAATAAATTTAGAACTTCTCCAAAAACAGGAGTAGAAATTAGAGCGAGCTCCCACATTCCCGGTTGAAATAATTACCTTTTTTGAGTTCGTGAACGTGAATTTAAGTGCAATTCTTTTAAATTAAATTATTTTAAAATAGTTGTCCACTTATTGGAAGATTATTAGTGTGGCTCGTAGCTTCCTTGAGTCCTATTATTGGACGAATGGTCACATGGGAATTGAAGGTCTGGTTGTATACATACCTGTTTCCCAGTGAGATTTATTCTATATTAAAATTTTTATTCTATATTAAATGTGTGCATACGGTTAAAATTAAATGAGCCCAATATGTGGGCTACTTGCAATAAACCATCCAAATTTCTTTAATAATCGTTAATTAATTTCAAATATATAGAGCGACGAGTTGACATTAATATGAGCCTAAGAATGGGCCAATTATGACCAATCAACTAAATATAAAAAAATCGGGTGGTTAATAATGGTTATTGTGGTTAGCAAATATATTGAAGGACAGACGAGCAGACAGACACAAGACTTAAAATGTTCTCCGATGTTTGAAACGGATTCCTGGTTCACGAATGTTTTTATTCAGATGCATAAAAAAAATGCTTGATAGCAAATAAGTAATACTTGTTAAAGAGTAGCTTAGGTCTTAGTAGTTGTTTTACAATGCTTAATTTGAAACATTAAATAGAACATAATCCTAAATAAGTAATTGATACAAAGCTTTGTTGAACATGTATCCAGTAATCAGGGCTTCTCTAAGACAAATAAATATTTCGAGAAACACTTGTTCTATATTATCTGTAAGAAATTTATTTATTTAAAAAGAAAAAAAAGCAGTGGATTTAAATTAGAAAGTTGTCTTGTTTACATATAGAGTTATATCTCTATAAATGCTGAACTTGGACTTGAATGCTGATCCCGTTCAGCATTCAAGTCAATAACAAAAAACTTGAAATGTACTACATTTCACAAGAATGTACTGCTTACAAAAATGCAGGAGATTTCTAGTTTACAATGATAAAGTAAAGCACTAGATTTTTTCTATTTCTAATCAACTTTTTTTTATCTTTCGATAAGATAGAAGAAGATGAAAGTTACTTAATTTCGTATTATGTTTGTATCGGAATGAAGTGAAACTCAAAGTGGTTTAGACAAGGTATTTCATCTGGTTCTGAAGTATCGAATAGGTAATATATTATGGAGCTAAAGTCGTCCATGTGAAAACCGCATCTGACCGGGACAACCAGTTTTAGCTAAATAAAGTGAAAACTCATCGAAGTTCTTTAACTTATATTTATTAAGTCTCTTCAGTTGATTTTCTAACTGGTTCTCGTCGCAGTACTTCTACAGATGTTTTTGCCAATATAATCTTGATATTCCTTCTTTTTTTTCATTAACCCATTCATCTTATATTCGTTAATCCCTTCATCTGACTATTAAAGAAAAAAAATAAATTAAGAAAAAAGGTTTTTTGAAGAAAGTGTAAAAGGATTATAAATAAAATTTCAAATCTCNTAAATAACTGATTATTTGGTTTTGATGGTATATGGAGGATAGATCATTATTTTCTCATTTTTCATAGATCATTTTTACTGTTGATCCCATATAAATTTCAACCTTTACAAACTTAAAGCCAAACACTTAAAGAAACTAACCCCTAATTTTGAGTGTTTTTTCGAGAAAAGTCCAAAATTCTATACAGCACGAAAATTTGATATTGCATAAAAATAAATTTGACCCAACTTGGAATCCAAATCTCTGTATTTGGTAGTAAAAGCCAATACCAAATACAGCAGAAAAAAGTCTCCGCATGAAATCTTAGGTTTCTGTACGAAGTACGAAAATATACCTTATATAACAGCTCTATCATTTTGTCTGTTCGTTCGCATGTTTCAATACTCATAGCTAGGAACATGAAATTAGGCCCACAGGGGCATCTTGGAATTTGTGACTAATGTACGTTTTTTTGAGTTTTCACACTTAATATTTCTAAGATGGCGGCTGATATGTTGAGCTACTAAAGAAAAGTTTTTAGTTACCATGACATGTTACACATCAATTTGAAGGTCTTGAACTTGAAGTGTAGAAAAAGAATATGCAACTATGTATTAAAATTTTACACTTAGTAATTTTAACTTAATCGTACAGAAAACGGCGATTATCGTGTGACGTATACTTACGTGAAGCGCGCCTTACTTGTTTTTATTGACACCTACCTATATCTTAAAAAGTAATCATTCGATTTTGAAGAAATTTGGATGGTTTGTCGAACTGTAGCTCACAGATCGTCCCAAATTAATTTTAATTGCCTGTGCAAATTTAATATTGCTTATTTATTTATGTGACAGATTTGCAAAAGGGGAAGGGAGGGGAGATTAAGTATATTATACAGTAAGGTAAACTTCATTAAAGGACGCGATAGACTGCGACGAGGGAATATGCCACACAAATTGGCATGGTTCCATGAGTCCCTATAGACTATAAAACAGTACAAAAAAAAGAAATAGAATTTTTGCATTATAGCAATATTTTTTTTCTATCAGAAAGTGAAATTTTATAATTAATTAATAAATAAAATGTCTTATTTCTGTATGTCATTGCAAAAATTATGTCTCATTTAGAAGTTAAATTGGCCAAGAAATATAATGCCAATGTTCATTTTCCATATACACATTTTTTCCAGTTGGTTAAATTTTTCTCTCATCAAATCGAGTTGTGTTAACTAGAGTGTTAATTTATTCCCTAACCGGTTAGTTGATGAGTCAGACAGCCTGCGAATATGTCCGCAGAGAGTAACAAGCTTAATTTGGGTTGACATCCAGGGAGAGGAAATTGAGTTCTCCCCGAGTGAGGGGTCTCAGATACAGGAGGGGATCTTAGGCTAAATACTCATAACTTCCAAGGTGTTAGCATCGATCGATCAGTAAGGCCATTCGGGTAACTTATCAATCTACCCTAGTAATTTAATCTTGAGAAAATTAATTGGAAAAAAGGTTAATTGATTTGATGTTCAATATATTATTACATCTAATAGAGAAAGACCCAGGTCAAGAAAATATCTATAACAATATATATTTATTCGGAGATACAAATTAAGAAATAAAAAGCTAAAACAAACCTACTGATCGTTCTATTTGATATGACTTATTCCTATATAATTTCAACAGAGTATTAAAGGTTATAACAAAGTTTTACAATTATAATTATAAATCAAAACCGTAAAATAAACAAAATTCAATTTCAAAAACAGATAAATTATTATTTTTACGACCCAATTTAAAGAGCAAGTATACTCGTATATAAGAATATCACGAACAATCATAAATATTTCAAACTACCTGGTAATTAAAATTATATTCGTTTTAACGATCATTGTTTTTTAATCGATTTAAAAATAAGTCAATTTTAAATGTTTTTTTTTTCTTTTAATTTAAATATACCTTTCATCTCTTTACTTGCGAATGAGTTCAAGTAAATTATTACTTTTTTTAAAAAAAATAAACATTATTTGATATAGTAGAAAAATAAAAGATATATTTATATATATAACACATAGATATATTTGTATATAAGTATATGTTTTGGGACTGTAGAGAATAGGGTGTAGGTGGGAATATATATTTCGCGAGAGGCCTTGCCCTCAACAAGTGGCCTGAATCTGTGTAAATGGTCGCTCACATCACCCGTGCATTCAAATACAGAAATACATGTCACGTACGTTTATACATACAGCTTTTTAATTAGCTAAAACCTTTAAGAGAGGATTAAAAATAGCCAGCTATAAAAATTAGGTGAGGTGCAATAAATATTAGGGACTCGTTATAAAAAGAGTTAATGAACTCATATATGAAGACAATTGCTTCCAAGCTTACCGAAGGCAACGGAAGCATTGTGGTCCTACTAAAGAACGTATTTATTTATGTCTCCAAAAAATCAAAATCCTTGATAGAAGTCCAAAAAAACTTTTGCGAACCATATCCATATCCTAAAAACTACTCGTCCGATGGATTTCATACATTTTAAAGTCAGTAAAGGTTTTTTTTTTGTTTTTTTTTTTCATTTCATTGTGAATTGTGACACGTGGAGCCTTAAGCACTAATCAAAATGAGGACATACTCTAAAAATCATGCCCAGTGCCAAAAGCATTAATTATAGCGTCATATTTGAGGGTAATTATTAATAATAATTAATATGTAATGTGATAATTCGCCTAGTTTTTTCAAATCACATTCGAACATTCGCTCTACTGATCTATCTTCTCACAAATTCCTTTCAGCTATTTCTTTTCAATGATAAAAAGGTAAGTGAACATCGTTAGTGAATCACATGGAAGTCAACAATCAATCCGCAATTGATTGACAAATTCTACAATCAATTGAATGGTTTCGAAAAGAACCAGGGCAGAAGTAATACAACAAAAAAGTTCGAACTAAAAAATTTTAAAGAGAGACACCTTAAACCACTTTTTTTATTCGAATTATTATTTGACTCTCTCTCGCTCCCTCCGTGGACTACCTCTCTATAACACAATATTTATATTACAGCCGTAAACCATATGTATAAATAGAAAAATTGTAAAATCCCCACCGATTTTTCTTTAAACCCAGTTTTTTTACCGTGTGTAAATAGGACAACCCGATCAAACAAGTAACATATCGAGAAGAAACCTTCAAACATTTACCGACAAGCGAATGAAAAAACGTGCACAATACAAAGTACAGACGGACAATGGAAAATCAAAACTATTCATTTTAAAAGAAAAAAAAGGACATCGCCATTTTTTGTTTTGAACAAAAAATAAAAATTAAAGAAAAATATCTCTTAACTCGAAATGTAGGTCAAAGAAACCATCTGTGCTGTTTTCGTCCAATCTAGATCCAAAACAAACAGTTTATCTATTAAATCTATCGAATATAGAGAAAGGAAGAAATATTTATTTGTTTGCTTCACACTTTGAGTGAAATAAAGTCAATAATAAATGAGGTACAAAAGAGGGATGAAGAAATATATAGAAAAATAAATTGACAGTTTTCTTATAATATCCCAATAAAATTTAATCTCGATGTGACTACACACATAGGTTATATTCAGTTTGTCATTAGTTTTGAATCGACACAATTCAAATTCAGAAATATTAAACTTACTTCTTTCTTGACTAAGGTTTATTTGTGGACGATTATTGGTTTAAAAACAATAGTCTGCGTTCAATGACCTCTTAATCTCTGAGTTGAAAAATAAGCACAGCAACTCATTTAGATATGACTTGTTCCTATAAAGATATTTACTTTATTTAGTTAAATAACATCTAATTTAATTATTTTTTTATTTCATCTGTAGATGCAATCTTGTACGACCTTGGGACGTACAAGATTGCACGTCACGTACGTTGCACGTACAAGAGGGACGTACAAGATTGGACGTTGTCCTTGGGAGTAAAATTCAATTGTAGCCGAGAAAGTTAACATTATGGTGGCCGAGGATTCAACCTTTATTGCTTAGGGTACAATCACTTACTTTACTCCCTTGCTGCGAAAATAACTATTGTACCCGTAAATGTATCTAAGTTTCATTAATCCTCTATAATCATCATCCTCTATAATCAGTTTTCAATAGGTATGTAAGATAATGCATGAGAGTAAAGAAGGTTTTTTTTTTAATGCATTGGATAGAAATTAAGAACGATGAGAAGAATATGCTGAGAAAGAATGATTTTTGAAAAAAGGTTAATTTTAATAGATAAGGCAACAGCTGTTAGTGTTACATCATTAGTTGCATTAAATTGTAAGAGCTTGATCACTTCCTCGAGTCTGCCAATCTAGAAACACCAGACTCTCATATGTACGTAATCAAAACAGAGGTAACGTCTCACTAAGAAGGTGAAACTAGTCGTCTAGCAACCTTTTTCTGGACATCACAAAGCCACCACTTCATGCTTTATAACAAAAGAACAGTTATCTTCGTTCTTGGATAACAACTTGCCTCTAATATAAAGGACCTTTTTACAGAAAAGAATGCCATGAAGTTGCTAAACATTAAGGAAAAGATGACGAAACCAGACACGAACCTCTGTAATTACATTCTCTGCAAAACATACCATAAAAATTAAAAGGTAAAACGATATTAAAAAAAAAACGAACTGTAATTATTTTAATAACCTGCATTGTAATATTCATTAAATGAATTGATTTTATCCACTGTAAGTTACATGAACTATGTGACTTTAATTCTTTAGGGTAGAGAACAAATTCCTTTTGGTCTCTTTTATTTCCTTTGTTTTCATTGGAACAGTAGTGGATTGCCCAGTTATAAGGACCCGTTAGCAACAAACTCCTTTACAAAGATAAACGTAAATCCAATAATATAATATAATTTAATCAATTTATTTTTAAACAAATATAAAACTGTTCAACAGATAATGATTGACACTATGATTGTTGATTTTCAGCAAAATTAAATTTATTTTCATAATGAATATGGTTAAATTATGGCTAATTCATATTGTACGTGCCATCGATTTTTTTTCGAATTGGACCTCTACTTGGTTTATATACAGGAGAGTTGTTTTCCTTCAGGAAATGAGCGGAGCACCGCGAAGCAGCTATTGAAAATTCAAGGGAATACAAAAAATTAAGGTTTATGTGGGATTTTATCACCTATCCTTAAAGTGCTGGCACGAACACTACGAATTTACCTAAATTATTATTTATAAGGGCGATAAAATATAAATTATTAATCAAAATCATCGAAACCATTTTCGAGAAATAATTTGTCTTTCATGTACTTTCAAAGTTTTTGAGGTTCCTCTACATTTACATCTAAAATTAGTTTAAAAATTTTGTCCCAGGGGATGATTTTTCTGAGCAAGTATTTCCCAAATTTCATCAGAAGGTTAAGCTCCGGGCATCTGCACAAACGACTGACAATAGACTATAGACTACAAACGACAGACAGACATTTTTAAAAAACACATTTTGAACTCAGAGAACCTCAAAACGAGCGAAAATCCGTCAAAATCTCAGAATCGAATTTTCACGCCATTGCGATACTTTGTCTATATATATATTTAATACCATGCATATATAAGAAAATAAAAATACAACTATTGGGTCATTCTAAAAACAGTCCTGTCTCTTATTCTTATAATAGATGCATTCAAGTAGCTCTAAAACCATCAGTTGTATTTGAATTAGAGATACCTCAATGCACAATCCAGTTCAAATTTTTCTTCACGTATTAATTGCCAAAATTGTTTTTATTACTCTTATTAAATTTAAGATCTTTAAATTATTCTGAGACAACGTCAAATTAATTGTGTACGTATATAAATATAGCTTACACACATAAGAATATAAATATAAGTAAACAATTGTAACATAATAAATCACATTTTAGCTTCTGCGTACTTAAATGCTGATTTGAGAACAATGAAACAGATAATTTCGCATTTTAACAGTAAAAGAAAAGAAAATGATTTGTAACTTTTAAATAAAAAGAGATGCATTGTTTATTTTCTCTAAATATTTTATTAAGATTTTGTTTTTAAACTGCATTAGTAAAGTATTAAATAGTGTCAAGGGTTTAAAATGCAATTAGCCTGGTGCTAAAGAATAGGCCAAGAATTTATCCAAGCACTATTTTTCAATGTATATATATATATATATATTA
>KZ651114.1:1519107-1544761 GCA_001010745.2 Gerris buenoi
ATAGTATATTGTTTATTTGTTAACTAGATAAGATAGAAGTTTCATAGAATAAACAAACGTGTTGCTCCTATTAATGATCACATGCCCCCCCCAAAAAATTTCAACGGCGCACTGTGCGCCGTTATACCCCCCTCGTGGGCACCCCTGCCTATACTGAGTTTAGTTTTAATCCACTCTCTACTCAAGTTAGAAGTTAGAGTCCTTTATCTAAATTTCATTAGAAGTATAATAGGAACGACATCTCTTCAATTTATACCTCCTTTCCTTTGTATCTCAATGGTGCTTAAATTATAGGAATATTATCGCTTCTTTACCATCAGAAGGTGGTTTAAGTTGGTTGGAGAAGGTTCCACATCCTTACTTTACTTACCGTAGGATAGGGAACCACCTCAAACAACCTGGTTTGGTTTGGTGTTCCAATCACTTCGAACCACCTCAAACAACCTCAAAGCACCTCAAACAACCTCCAACCACCAAACCAAGTCGAACCACCTCCATTTAGCTCAAAGATTTTTTTTCTTTTTTTTTAAAGTAGGAATTTTTCAAATCTACATTTATTGGCATTAAATTTAGATTTAAAAAAAAAAAATGTAAAAAAGATTTTTTTGAGGTGGCTTGAGGTAGTTAGTGGAGGTTCGAGGTGGTCTGAGGTGGTTGGACGCGGTTTTTGGTGGTTCGAGTTTGGTGAATTTCATATCTAGAAATTTTGTTTTAGCTCTAAATTTGGGTGTGCTTCCCCCCAAAAAAGATTCTTTTTTTGTTTCCAAAAACAGTTCCGTAGTAAGTAGATTTACCGGGAAAAATTTAGTTCCTGAGAAAATAGTTATAAACGGTAATGGTGAGAGACGGGGTTTGATTCACGACGGGGTTTTTGGTAAAAATGTTCCATAATAATTAAATGTAACCATGAAAACTAAAAATAAAACAACAACTAATAAAGGGAAGACACAAAACCAATTAATTATGTACTTATATTATATGAGAAAGAGGAAAGAAATTTCCGGAACCAAGGGAGGCGATAACCTGTAAAAGCTGGAAAAATACGTATTTAAGCTTGAATTAGCTTCCCAGATAAGACAGGTTTTACATATTAATAAGTCTTTGACTAAAAGATTAATTCGTAATCGACAATTAAATAGTTATTTTTAGTTGAAACTAAATGCAATCATTTTTAAACAAGGGAATCACTAGATAAATCTGGCAACAAAAACTAAAGAAATATAAAATGAAAATGTTATTAACGAAAATAAAAATTTATTAAAAATAAGCGAAGAATAGTCAATAAAGCGAGACAAGAGAAGAGCTAAGGGAGAGATTAAAAGCTAGATAATAAGGCCTGACACATTGTTGAAGTGTTATGGTAATTAGTTCTCAGGTATTACGAGGAGAGGAGAAACAACAACTTGAATCTGTTTCTGTTAATTTTGGCTAACAAGATTAATGGAATTTAACAATGCTCTAATTCACATGTCCCCCAAAAAAATTTTAAACAATAAGAAAAAAACCTGAAACTGACCTTTCTCATTATTTATGTCGTAGCTAATAGACTGAGTTGGTGGGCAACGACCAACGACACTTTATACTAAAATTTACATTCATGTTAATTCATGTAGATTCGTGTTTACATTGATAAAGGGCCATTTTAATTAGGCTCCTTGAGACTATCCCAAAAAAAATTAAATACTCTTTCGTATTAATATAAATTTATTTTGTATATAAAAACTAGGATTTTATGTAGATCCTATTCTTTAAGGAAAACAACTTCAAATATAGTATTATAGTTTCTTTATAACTACAAATTTAGTTTCTTTTAGGATCCATAGACAAAAAGGACCCGTTTACATTTCCTGAGCTTTTTCTATCTGTCTGTCTGTAATGCAGTTATGTCAATCACAGATATTATCATATCAAGTTAAGAATTTGTTTCAATTATTTAATCCAAAATATATATATTTTTTTCAAGAAGCCCATTTTCAAGTAGTTCGTCAAAAAATAATGAAATTCAAAATTTTAAGCAAAATTGTTGTTAGTGGCTATTTTAATTCCCGTGTTTGTTCGTTAATTTTATATAGTTTATTTCCTTTTGATTAACAGGTTTAAATAGACTGCCAATTAGTGTGGCACATAGCTTCCTCCCATCCTATCATATACTTATTGATATATTAACATTATAACATTATTGTTATATTGTTTAGTGTCTAAAAACTATTAATAGTTTTAGCGATCATTAGAGGCCTTTCACACCGAAGTCGCAAGTCGCAGGATGCATTCGTCCTGACTATATAAACTACTATTCTGACTATATAAACTGACTATTCGTCGGACTATATAAATGAACGAGAGCTTTCACACCGAAGTAGCACGTGCGACGTGCATCCTGGATGCAAGTGGCACGTGCGACTCGAGAACCAGCCGGCTGGTGTTTTATTAGCGTGTGTCCTTATTTGACGGGTCTACATACGCGCTCCACCATCGAAAATTCGTATTTAATTCACTCATCGTCTGAAGAGTCGGATGATTGATAATTCACTATTTAAACCCCAATACACTGATAAAACTGAGGAGTTAAAACAAAAACAAAAGAGATAAGAAGATGCAAGTAGGACGTGCCACTTCGGTGTGAAAGCTCGTGTCATAAGGATGCAAGTCGCACATGCCACTTGCGACCAGGACGCATCGTGCATCTTTGGTGTGAAAGGCCCCTAACACTTCATAGCGGTTTCGCTGTTGGTTTTACTAAAAAATAGTATTAGAAAAAAATGTTTGTTTCATTGAATAGATAAAGTTTGATTTTTTTCCCGGCTCAAAATTCCAATTTTAAATTTCAGTTTACGTGAGCGTTACATGTGAACACTTGGACGGATAACGTTGTCCAACGAACTCGTCCTAGGCATTGGTAAAATGAACATGTCAACCAAATTTCATTAAAATCGGTCAAGAATTACTCAAATTATCGTCGGACGTTTCACGACCGGATCTGACGTTACACACAGTCCAACAGACAGACAGACAGAAAGACACGAAACCAAAAATGATACCTGATGTCTGAAACGCAATTCTGTCTTGGAATTTTTAAAATCGGAGGCATAAAACTTTTTCGTTCTCAAAAGTGAACACAATGCTTCCGTTCCTTCGGTAAGCTCGAAAGCAATAATGTCATGGTTTTATTACTGAGTATATAAATAAATAATCACACATCTAAGGAGTAATCGGTTTATTGTCTGACCACAAGAAAATATACAATTATGCAATACCTGTTTCGACTTTGGTATTAACTAAGTAACGTCATTATCAGTTGGCTGATTTTAGACTGCTAATGTTTTTTTATAGACTAGGATAGTGAGGGGTGGCAGGGGTGTAATTGTGCCGGAACACGCCTGAACGCCGTTCCAATACTGCTTCATTGGATGAAATATTAGTTCCAAAGACTCTCCAAAGAACTTCTTGTATCATTTTTGCGTTTTACTCAATAATTCTTTTGAATGTGAATTGTTTATGTAGGATAAAAAATAAATTAAAATATGGATTTATTAATTTATCGTGGTACTACTGTACTAAAACTATTGTGTCATACGGATAATTGTAGAGAGATTAAATTTTGCTGAATTCATGTACAGTGAACAGTATTATAAAAACTTACTAAAACAAGTCTTAGTACATTTTAGTTGTATTTCCCTCATTGACACGTTTTTACTTTAGCACCAACCTTGCGGTTCTAAACAATCTGCCCGACAATGAATTGTTACTACATCACTAATAATTTCTTGGGCTTGGAGCCGGAGCCCTATGTTAAATTTTAACTTCAGAATGTATTTTCATGCATAAATTAAAGGTCACATCCTATGACTCTATCTTGCTGGTTTCCATGTACCTTCTGATTTTTAGGGTCCGTAGGCAAAAGCCAAGGACCCTTATATTTTCGCGCGTGTGTCTGTCTGTCTGTCCGACCGTCGCATGCTCTCACGGCTACACCTTTCGGCCGATGACTTTGAAATTTGGCATGTATATGTCTTGTACCTACCCACACATGTTAAAAATATAGCGACTTAATAGAAATATTTTCCAAAAAATTTAGAGTAAAAAAACTTAAGGGTTAAATATATTTAATTTTTTTTCGACATCGTGAGGGGTATTATATTAAAGGCAAAATACGGTTTTTTTTATAGTTATGGTCTTTTCGATGTACATATTTATATGGCTGTTTTTCGGTTCAATGGCAAAAAATACTTCATTAGAAGTTTGTTTATGTGTTTTGAGAATATCAGACCCATAGGAGAGTTCAAAGTAAGCTTTTTAGTATTTTAAAAAACACCATCAATACGGTACTACTACTTCAATACAGTGTTGCCTACGGACCCTCGCTGTTTATGCTGACTAGCACACACTTGACCTGTTTATTATTTTATTTATTTATTTATTTATTTTTTTTTTTTTGTTAGGTTTCTTTTTATTTATAATCCATAATCCCAATATTTCTATTTTCCTACTAGAGAAGCTTTTTTTTATAATTCTTCTTTTAAAACGAGTTATTCTGTTCAAATGACAAGAAGTTGCTCCTTTGTCTCTTATTCTGTCTTAAAATTTAATTTAAAATTATGAACCATGACAGATTTTCAAAAGAATATGACAAGCTTATTAACACTTCAAAAGAAAAAATAAAATGAGTTGAAAATAAGAATTAAATTACTAATACATAGTAAAGACAAATTATTATTTTTAAAAAAGAATGGAAAGAGCCATTTAAAAAAAAAAAATCAAAAGGTAAATAGCACATCAAGAAAACTATATTTATATCGAATATATCATTTCTTTTTATTTCAATGAAAAAAGGAGAGTGACATAAAAATTCATGCAGCAAATGGGAATAGAACCCTATATTTCTTGATTTTCGTCAGAGGGATTTTTTGTTTAATTCCTTAGGACAGAATGCAATAAATAAATAATTTTATTTCTCCGACATTGCAATTTAGTTTAGTTTTAACTCGCATACGCGTATAAGGGCACTCTTTTAGTTTGCCATTTTCCCGGCAAAAATCTAGTTTTTAAAAAGTAAAAGTGCGCTCAGAGATATGTTCAGTTCAGCCTAAGTTGTCTCGGACATATTTTATCAAGAATTGCTCTGTTCATTTCAAATTTCGAGAAAAAAAAATGTATGAAGAATAAAAGATCTTAAAGATGTTCAGGAGACAATTTGAGCATTATTTACTTCTTTTAAACAAGTTATATACGTAATTCATTGTTTTTGGGGCTTAGTCCCCAAATTTTGAGCTAATACCAGAGCAAAATATGAATAGATAGAGCTGGTGGCTAGTAAAGCGTTAAATATTTCTACTGTGGCTCCAGTAGTTCACCTACACCTAACACTGATAGAACAAAACCAGTATAGAATTATAGAGGGTAGGTGACAGCCAATAAGGAAAGATACAAGTGCATGAGGAGGGGGGCATGACCCCACTGTTTTGCCAAGGCTCATAACCCAGATTTACACCTGCCCTCATATCTTAAATACAAGAAAACTAGAACTAAATGTCTACTTACGTGATGACTGCATAATGACGTCACTTTATTAAAAATCAAAAAATTAAAATATATTAATTGCCAAAAACTACACTGTCATATCCACTTGTACTACATATCTTATTTTTAGTTGTTGACATGCAAATAAACAATATATTTTAGAATTAGATTGTTCTTGTTTATTAATATATTACATGTCCTCTTCTTATATTTGTAAATGTGACCAATTTTTATTTTTATCTTTGTGATTTATATAAATAAAATATAATCGAGCATAAATAAAATGTTTGAATTATTGAATTAGCTGCAAGAAATGAAAAAAAAAGTTAAATTTGCTGTTTTTCTTATGCCAGAATAAATATTTTAATTTTTTAGTTTTATGTATTAATAAATATATTACTTTTATAATTATTAATAAAATATTTATATAGCTACATCTTAAAAATTGTTCATCAAGAGAGAGGGGGACAGTGGCATAAATAGCACCCCCACCAACCCCGCGTTGTGGGGGAAGGGGGGTTCCTGCTTCAGGGGGGCGTCGAAAAGCTCGAGTAAAAGTTTTTGGCCCAAATGGATATGGTTTATAAAAATTCATGTTCCCTACCACTGTAAGGTCCGATAGCTGAATGTTGCCTAATAAGCGTATACGTTATTATATACATATTATGAAATGACATTTTTTTCAGGCACAAGGCCCCAAAAATATACGACAAATTATAGGTTGGTTCCCTGGTTCGATCTCCCGGGGGGTCACAATGTTTTTTATCGGTAATGACAATAAGGCAAATTAAATATTTTCGGGAAATTTCCATCGCCCTATAATGAAGTATGTGTAAGAATTATTTCAAAATTTATGACTAGCCTTTAAAGGGTGGTGGTTGGGGGGGGGTAGTATATTTTAACTATAAGGAATTCAAAATTTAAACAATCATATACATATTTGTAACCTAATCTCCAAGAGCTTTTATTTGATACCCTTCTCAATTTTTTTTAAAAAATATAAAAAATTGGACTACACTGCCCTTGTGCGCCAACAAAATTTGAAATTTATAAAAATTGGGAATTCCCTCCCGCTATTTTCATTGCCTCATAATGAGGTATTCGCATAAGTTATTTTAAAATTTTAGGGGATTTTTGGAGTATATTTTAACTCATGAAACCAATAACCAATGCGTCACAACAAGTGACACAAAATTTAAAAAAGCATCCGCTTCAGGAACTTTCATTTGATACCCTACTCAACAATTTAAAAAAAAAAAAAAAAGTGTTCACTACATTTTTGAAAATTGTGCATGGGCACATTAAATTTTCATCTTCTCTATATTTTTTCTATGTTTGGGTCAAAAAGTTACAACAGTATTTCAAATGTCAACTCTTTAGCTTAAACGGTTTGGGAGATATAAACCAATAAGGGACAGACAAATAGACACATCACCCTTGGCATAAGAGTTTCGAGAAGGATCTAAAAACACCAAAAAACAGGTCAAAATATTGAGCGCCTATGGCTATGTTATTCAAATATAAGAAATTATTTTTATTTTGAACCATGCTGGTTATTATCTAACCGATCAGATAACATTTAACATTGTGCTTGTTAGTTAAACATGTTGTTAGAGTAAACATGTTAGTTAAGATAACATGTTATATTGTTGTCCCCCTCCATCAGTCTCCAAATGACTTACAAAGAGGGGTATGGACAAGGTGAATTTTGTAAGTTATAGGGCATAGGGGGTTCATTAAAGAATAGATGACATTAAAAGGTAATGGCTCAAAGAATAGATACTTGCCGACAAAACTAGACAGGATCGAGTTAGATACACCATAATTTTAGCCTCTATTAAGATCCACTCTCTAATTGGACGAGGAATGCCCAATTAAGGTGGTTTGGCCACTCAAAGGATGAAAGAGGAGGGTACCTCTAACCCTCTAACCTAACAAGTGTTAGAAGCCCAATGTCAGAGAACTCGGCCACAAGGAGCCTGAGTACCCTACACACAACATCGTCCAAAGCTGTGGCTCCAATCTCTAAAGATAGAAAAGCCTAGAAGTTCTTTTGCAACTTCTCTTCGCCTCCCAAGGTAGAAAAGGGCAGGATTAAGTAAGTAAGTAAGAATAAATAATAGAAATATTAAAAAATACATGGATACTTAAATAGAAGAGATAAGAGGGAGAGAAAGACCAAGAATTAGGGTATTAAACAAAGCTTAGAAGGATCTACCACCTCTTGTTATCTGTGAAGACTAATATCATATAGTTAGGACTACAATCAGGATTTAAAGTTTAATTCACTTTCAATTAGTTTGTTAAATCCCTATTTTTCTCAGCTACCAGCAAATGATAGTTACTGTTGGCAATTTTTTATTTATTTTCTAAAACTTAACCATGTCTTAAAGCGTTAAATTTATCTTACTTTGGTTTAGTCCTTTCAGTATCCACGATAATCAAATAAATCAAAACATGTATCTAAAATCACTTAAGACTGGGGTACCTGGGCTCTGATAAGCGAGGAGAACTGAATTCAGGCCATGACATTTGTCACTTGCAAATGGTTTAAAACGTTTTAAGTTGAACATTTGTTAAAAATATGTAGTTGAATTTAAAAGAACCGAATAATGAGATTAAATAAATAATAATAAATAATTATAGTTCCACTAATACCCAGTTTGTTTCAAACAAATAACATTTTTTTAAAAATGTTTAAGTTTTTGGTAGTATTCCATACTACGGAAATTTTTAAATATTAATTTAAATCAAATTATAATAATCATTAACACTGGGAGACAGACAGAGAAAAATAGATTATAATTTGATTTAAATTAATATTTAAAAATTTCCATAGTATGAAATAGAACCAAAAACTTAAAAATTGAATTTCGAATTGAATGTACAAGGTACTAAGGTACAGGTACTATTTGAGTACTTTATAATCATAAGCGTTAATTCTCGGTTTAGTTCTAATGTCATAAATTGACTTGCTAAATGTGTATGAAAATTGAAAGCTGGATTTGGGGAATAGTTATCGGTTTGGGCAGAGAAAAATCATTCTCCCTCGTAGCTTAGTTGGAAAGAGCGTCTGCACTGGAAATGCGGAAGGCCCGTGGTTCATATCCCGGCGCTGGAGACTATTTTGGAGACAGACTCCGTCTGTCTCCCAGTGTTAATAATGATTATAATTTGATTTAAATTAACATTTTTAATTTATGAGGATGAGAAATTATTTGGGCTTTTCCTTTGTCCTTCTTGTTCCCCACTTCTATCTAATGATCTATACCTTTAAAATACTCACAGCCTCTGCCTGTGGAAAAACATGGAGTGTTTCTTTACTTGTTCACTCTTCTTAAACAAATAAATTTTTTTAAAGAAGTCATGCATAGATTAAAAAAAATAATAATACAAGTATATTCAGACATTCATAAATATTATAAATAAATACGGATTTGAAATACACAATTATTCAAAATGTATGCATATACAAAAACAAAAACCCAATAACCCTCTGTTACAATAATAGTCCAGGAGATAGCGTGCAAAAAAATGTCTGACTAAAATCAAGCTAGAATTTTGTATACTAGTCAATCTTTTAGAGCCTTTTAAGAATGTATGAACTCAGGATCATGTAGTCGGCTAAGTTTGTCTGTGGGACATAGGTGTGGGGCTTGGCAATAGGCATTTGAAAATAACCAAATGGCCGAGAGCGGCCATGGTCTGCCAATTATGGTGGACAGTATGATTTTCATGATCCTGAGTACAGAATTAGTTAGTAGACCAAAAATCAAGCCGATGTTATTTTCACACTTGATAGGTTGGTTACTCAAATCTTACTAAAAATCAACGTGGTCACCTGTCAAGGGACAAACTAACATCAACTTGATTTTCTGTCTACTAACTAATTCTGTACTCAGGATCATGAAAATCACATTGTCCCCATAATTGGTGAGACATGGGTGCACTCCGCCGGTTTGTTTTTTTCAAACGCCTATTGCCAAGCTATGTCCCGCAGACAAACTTAGCCGACCACATATTCTTAAAAGGCGCTAAAAGATTGACTTGTATACAAAATTCTAGCTTGATGTTAGTCAGACATTTTTTTGCACACTATCTCCTGGAGTATAAGTGAGAAATGTTTTTTAAAAAATATAAGATTTAATCTATCTTTAATAATCTGAAAGCACCACTAGAAAAAAATTTATAATAGGTCTGCACTGCTTTCGCTTTCAATGAATATTCTAGCTTTTACCTCCCCATTCAAATATAGAATGGCCAAGAAGAAAATTATTTCTTATTAAAATTATAGAATAAAATATATTATTGGAATTGGAATCTTAGTTTAAATTTCCTATAATTTTCTGTCCTGGTTTGATGATCGATAAATAGAAATATGAATATGAATAATATGTAATATATTATAATCTATGTAAAACATTTTGTTTTATGAAAGTGCCTTTTAAAGTCCGATATACTAAACCAGTTTGCATTGGTGTATTGCGGGCTAAAATACGGAATAGATTCTATTCGAGGCGAGGGAAGCCTTCAAGTTACCTTCCGATTTTGTAATGTAAACGTGGGTTTTGTGAAAAGAAAACAGCAATAAAAATAATCAAAATAGTTAGCTTAATATTTCATTGTGACAGTGAGTTGGAATTTAATTAATTTTAAAGTTTTTATGTGAAAATATCTAAAGATTGTTCTTATTCATTATCTGTAAGTATGGATTGTCACGATATATTCAAACGTTTATCACGAGGTGCCAAATTTACAAAGAAACCCATCTCATCCGAGCCGACCTTCCGTCCTAAAGTGGAATTGAACGTTAAAAATGAAGACGAAGATGATGTGGTCAAAGAATCTGATAAGATATACCAACTGCGACAGAAGCTCGGTATCAATACAAGAGGTAAGGGTGTACCTCCTCCAGTCACTACGTTTGACGAGATGTTTGCTAAGGATATGATAACCGATAAAATTCGTGAAAACATTCGTGGTTGTGGTTATGAAGAGCCTACTCCCATTCAAATGCAATCTATACCTATAATGTACGCTGGTAAGCAGATCTTAGCTTGCGCACCTACTGGCTCAGGTAAAACTGCTGCATTTTTAGTCCCCACCCTATCTTCTTTGAAGAAAGTTATGCGTAACTCCGAAACTACATTCCGGGTTTTGATTTTATGTCCTACACAAGAATTATCGAGACAAACGTTCAGAGCCTGCATTCAACTAACGAGTGGGACCGGTTTGAAACCACACTTAATCAAAAAAGTAAGTAACTCCTCGAAATTCGGACCTAAATATTCAGAGAAATTTGATATTTTAATCAGTACACCAAACAGACTGATTTATCTGTTGAGACGAGAAGACAGCACAATCAAGTTTAAGGATTTGAAATGGTTAATCATTGACGAAGCCGATAAATTATTTGAAGACGGTAAAACAGGTTTTCATAGCCAGCTATCTGAGATTATCACTTCGTTTCAAATGGACAATGTTAAAATAGCTATGTTTAGCGCTACTTTTATGGATCAGTTGGCCAAATGGAGTCGTGAACATTTAAAAGAACTTGCTACTGTTATTGTCGGTAAAAGAAATAGAACTGTTATCGATGTTGATCAAGAATTAGTTTTTGTCGGTAATGAAGCTGGAAAATTGATAGCATTTAGAGAGTTGATAAGACAAGGTCTTACACCTCCGGTTTTAGTCTTTGTCCAGTCTAAGGAGAGAGCTAAAGAATTGTTTCAAGAGTTAATTTACGACGGGATATTTGTAGATGTGATTCACGCCGATAGGACTGCTTTGCAGAGAGAGAACGTTGTTCAGGCTTTTAGAGAAGGTAAAATTTGGGTGTTAATTTGTACAGAATTAATGGGAAGAGGTATAGATTTTAAAGGGGTTAAACTTGTAATAAATTATGATTTCCCTTCATCAGTTGTCTCTTATATTCATTGCATTGGACGTACCGGAAGAGCTGGAAGATTAGGTAAATCAATTACATTCTTTACAAACGACGATAAAAGTAAGTTACAAGGCATAGCCGGTTCTCTAAAACAAGCCGGCTGTCCAGTACCAGAATACATGATGAATTTCAAGAAAGTCTCCAAAACTGAGAAGAAACGCCTTGCAAAAACAGTCCCCAAAAGAGACAGCATTATGCCTACTATTGAATTTAAGAAAGGAAGGAGGAAAAGGAAACTTGATGAATCTGATGATCAACCCAAATTTAAAAAAGCTAAAAATGAAACAGAAAAGGAAGGAGATCAAGAAAATGATTCACCTAAAAAGACAAACTTTAAAAAACAAGATAATGAAAACAGCTCGCCTAAGATAAAGAAGTTTAAAAATAATATTAAAGGAAAACAAAACGGTTCTCCTAATATTAAAAAGTTTAAAAATCAAAATGGCCAACCTAACCTAAATTACAAGACCAACTCCAAACAGAATAAGAACTTTAAACCTGACAGCCTTAATCAAAACAACACCCACAAGAAGAAGAAAAAAAATAAACAAAACAAATCTGAAAGTTGATTGTACATTTTTTAAATATATTAAGTTGATTTTTTATATCTAATATATATTTTACTTTATTTTATTTTTTTTTTTTTATGAACTAATCAGGTTGACTAGTGGTAAATTATAAAAGCAATTCTATGAGTTGAAAGGTATCCAATTATCCGTGTGAAATCTATTAACCGTATTGCATCAAATTTAAGACACAATTTTTTATGATTTTATAAGCTCAAAAATGAGGTGCGTCTTAAATTCGAGGGTGTCTTAAATTAATGTATTTTTTATAATACCAATTACTTTGATAACAAAGATAACATTAGTTTATTTCCCAGAGAGTTAAGTTGACAAACTTTCTTCCAAATAAATTTAGGGGATAAGACCTTTTTAAAAGGTAGAAAGCCGACAAATGATCATAAATGATCTTTCTAGGTTGTGTTTCTAATTTTTGTTTCAAGAATAATTACTAAAAGCTAGTTTTAGTGTTCGTGGAAAGCTCTTGATTCTTTATTTCACTTTTTTCAATTATAAGAATCCCCAATTCAATTATAAGAATTTCATTTCTTTTTTTATTTTAATATTTGCCAGTTGAAAGATAACTCTTTTTCAAGCAATTCCAATTCCACTGTTTCTATGTAAATTAATTTGTATATGTGGCTAAATTAACTTATGTTTATGTTAATGATGAAAATAAAACAGCTTGTGTAAATATATTCAAATTATTGAAGGGTATCTTAAATTTGATTTCTTTTTTTACCAAATAGATTCTCAAAATTGGGGTGCATCTTAAATTTCATGGTGCCTTATATTCGATGAAATACAGTAAAGCAATAAAGATAATGTACTGATCTACTCATCCTGATTATGTTTACATTTAGAATTAGATCCTATTGAAATAAATTTAATGTCATTATGTCATGTCAACAGAATCTACTCAATTTGACTGAGTTCAAGGCTTCTTCTATATTATTCAAATGATATTATATTAAAGGGGACAATTAACTAAAAAAAATATTTTAATTGAAGCGAGCGTAAGCGAGCTTCTTACATTCAACGAAATATGCATCTTGTCTGTCTGTCTGTGTGTCTGAAACGTACGACGATAACTTGAGTAAAAGTTGACCGATTTTGATGAAATTTCGTACACATGTTCATTTTACCAATGCTCAGGACGAGTTCGTTGGACAGCTTGACCCGTCCAAGAGTTCGTGCGCAATGCTCGCGTAAACGTGAGCTTCAAATTTAAAATTGGAATTTCAGAACGGCAAAAAATACTATCATCACCTATTCGATGAGAAGAACATTTTTTTCAAATAAAATTTTTTAGTAAAACCAACAACGACACCGCTATGAATTAATAAAGATCGCTAAAACTATTAAAGCGGACCCAAACGTTTAAAATAGAGAAAACAACCTTTTTACTGATATCTTGCGTTCTAACGTATCGATTTTAATAAAACTTCATATACATCGTCTAAAGTACGATTGAAACAAGTATATAAAATTTCAACTTGATACAAGCAGTAGTAGTTGAGTAATGAAGTGATACATTTTATAATAATTGAAAAGGCGATGCGTGGTTAGAGGAATAGTAAGAATGCAGGGTGGTTCCCTTACTACTAGCCGCTGTACTACTACTATACCCATTATCTATCAACTCATCATGATTCATGATTAGCTATTTTTTTCAATATTCAATACGTATTTATTACAATACGCTCGCTTCAATCATAGAGCTAGGCGATGCCTAGTGTTATTTTGGTCTGTGGCTTTGTAATTATGTCAGCTATTTGTTGTTGTGCCTTTATGTATTTAAAAGTCATTTATTTTTTGTTAGCCTTGTCATGTCTCTCTAGAATTGGTTGACCAATTATCTAATGCGCTTTGGATTGAATAGGCACAGGTGAGGTGGGAAGAACCACCTCATGTTTGGAAAAGTCGGGATTTATAATCAAAGAGTATTATAAAGCTACACAATTTGTGAGAGACACCAAGGGAAGTGCCACGCAAGCGTGACGCATAGGAACTGTTCTAACATCAGACATTAAGCTGTTGGCTCTGCATTACGCCATGTCCTGCATCGTTTCGTCGCATCAAACTCATCATCATTTGGGCCCCTGATGAGTCAGACTTGACGAAATGATGCAGCACATGGTGTAATGCCGAGCCAACAGCTTAATGTCTGATGTTGGAATAGTTCCTATGTGTCACGCTTGCATGGCACATCCTTAGGTGTCTCTCACAAATTGTGTAGCCTATTTTAGTGTGCAAACATGCTGGTATTACATTGCTAATTATTAGAAAGGTTTATTAGTTATTAGGGCTTGGAGAAAATAAACTTTAATTTAGGTACAAAAAACTTTTAAAAAATTGATTATAATTTTCATGTTATATTATATTTTATAATAAGTATAGAAAACAGTATACATTCGTCTAGTCTAAATTTATATGAGGAAGGTGCAAAATTATAAAACATATTAATGCATTTTGATTATCATTTGGTCCGCTACGAGGTCTGATATAATTTCATATAAAATTTAGAACATCTATCGGCAAAATATGGTACAGCTATGAATACAAGAGAAAACCTGTCTACCTCCTATCATATTCTAACATCCTGGCACGATATTTAAGACCATGAGATTTTTCATGTTGTTTTGTGCACAACGGAAATTTCTTCTAAACCCTAGAGCTAAAACATACAGTTTAGACATGCTTCACTACAAACAAGCATTTGTCAATTCGTTTGTCTGATGGAGGCAGTTCAGGCTCTTGCAGGTGTTGTTTCAGTAACGTTGCAGGAGCTTAACAATGGCTATTGAGAAAGGCAAGCATATGGGGACTGTAAAGTCTATGGAGTATCTAAGACTTGAGAGGTTTTTAATTTAATATATTAATCAAAAGGTCAGTTTCCCTTATAATTAGATTAGATTATGCATTATTTTTTTCAATTATAAAGACTCAATAAAAAATCTTTATTGAGATAAAGACAAGGTGTTAAATTAAAATAATTTGATTTTTAGGAAAGGAAGTATGTGCTGATAAAATTAGATGACATAAATAAAACAAATCTCTTAACTCTCTTACATTAAAAACTATTAAAAAAAATAAAATATCAATGCCGAACAATTTTTTCCGTTTTAAAAAGTGGTACAGAATTTGAATATGTGTTTATCTTTTGTTGTCATGTTGCTGGGATAAAAATATAAAACCTTGAAAATAGTTGTAGGACCCTTGAGATGAAAATTTAAATCTGCTTTGGTTTTCAATTTTATTTAGGATGGTGAATAGATCTAACTGATTACTCCAATTAACTTAGATGAGAATATGTTTTGGCCCCTGGCAACCAAAAAAGATGCTGGGTAAATTTTTGAATAACATTTCAGGACCTAAGGGAATTACACCTTCCTTAAGTCCAGGCACACACTGGAGACAAAACAGTCACATATCTTGTACCCAGCAAAATGGATCTCGTGGAAATTGCTGTGATTAGTGCATAACAGTCTGCAGACAGAAATGTGTCGAGGCATCCCCTTGGCTGGAGGAATCTTTTGTCTTGCACCTTGCACCTGTCTTTGCCTCTAGTGTGCGCCACTCCATACATTGTTTAAGCCCTTGAGGTAACAACAAAACTGTCAACAGGCAAAAAGTCTTCTGTGTGCGTCTGCCTAAATGTTTTGTGAAAATGGGCTTTTAAAAAAATTAAAACCAAAAATATCATATCCTTAAGCATTTAGACTAATTAAAAATATGAATTACAAAATAACTATTATTTTTTACATGTGGTTACATCAGTCATAAGGGTAAATGGCTTGTTTATTGATTTGCATTCAATACTCGTTAAAGGTTAATTATAGAGCTATTCAATCGAGTGTTATCATCACTTAGCTACTATTATTTAGAAAAGTACATCCTTGACAAGTATTTTTAAAAAATCTTTGCTAACCTTGATTAAGGGTAATCAAGGTCAGAGGAACCTATTTATTTGTTTTAGGAAGTTGGAGAAATTTATTCACTTATTGACTATTCCCTAAGAGCCAATTTTCCCTGTCAAGATTTCTATATTGTAATAAGAACTTTGTACGAGTGCTAAAATTATTAGTGTTATGCAACGGGATTAAGGTATTAAACATTTTGATATGTCTAGAGAGCTTAAAAAAAAGAAAACAATCTTGTACCAACAATTTTTTTTTTTATAATTAAATAGACACGTTTCGACTTACTATAGGTTTGTTCCAACCATACCTCAAACTAGTTCCAAACTGTACGACGCATGTGCATTAGTAAAAAATGTTCAAGTGTGGTCTGATGCGCATGCGTCGGGACAGTTCCAAACCAGTTTGAAGTGTGGTTGGAACAAACCTAATGTCATCTTCAGTATGCGTGTTAACTTAGTAAGAGTGACTGCTGTACACTTAGTAAGTTCACATGCATACTGAAGATGGCATTGTAAGTAGAAATGTATTCATGTAATTATAAAAAATTTGTGGTGACAATATTGTTTTTTCTTTTTTTTTAAGAATCAATTATATTTTTTAAAAAAATATTTGTTTTAATTTTAACTTTGTAAGACTTTATTAGAAATATATACATATTTATACACCAACAAACCTCAACTTACCAATTTAGATCATATGACTTATTCGTAAGTTGGATTTCCCCTACATCCCATTAATTTTTTTCTAAAAATCGGCTGAGATTATTCTAACTTATTCTGATTAAAAAAAATAAATTTCTCACATGAATAAATTATTAATATAAGGTAAATAAGAACACTTAGGTATTGAAGAAATATTATTTTGTATTCTTCAAACCTCATTTGAATCTCATCTGAAAATGTCGCCAAAATATATGAGAGCGTTTAGGAAGATTCTTTTGTGTTGCTAGTATTATGTTTCAATTGTATTAAGGCTCTACCGCCCTTTGAGGTTAGGAAAAACAGTAAAATTCAAATAACTCTGGTTCTAAGCAAGATATTAAAAATCTAATCACAGGCTTCATTCCTAATTTTAATTCTGCACAATTTGAGCCCTATTTCAACTTCCTATTATAAATAGTACAGGCGCCATTTTGATACAACGGGTTTTATCGTTGTATTAAAATGGCGCCTGTACTATTTATCATAGGAAGTTGAAATAGTGCGCAAATTGTGCAGAATTAAAATTAGGAATGAAGCCTGTGATTAGATTTTTGATATCTTACTTAGAACCAGAGTTATTTGAATTTTACTGTTTTTCCTAACCTCAAAGGGCGGTAGAGCCTTAAGTGGCGTTTTTATGATGCGAGTTGATTGGTACGAGTACAATGTCTTGTGTGAGTGTTTGGTACTTGTAATGTGTAATCATACTCACCTTTGTTTACATGAGTGGACTCGGTTGTCTTTTAACTTTTTACTGTACAAGTCTAGAAAAGAACTGATTCAAGCAAACTGTCCTCATTTTAAAGACATTTCAAAATATTCACTAGCATGCGAGTTGACTCTCCTGCATGCTGTAGCATCAGTCAACCTGCATTGTGTAAACAACATACTCGCCTTAAGGCTCTACCACTCTTTGAGGTTAGAAAAATCATTAAAATTAAAATGTTATTGGTTCTACTAAGCAAGATATAAAAAAATCTAAGTACAGGCTTCATTCCTAATTTTAACTCTGCACAATTTGAGCCCTATTTCAACTCCCTACTACAAAAAAATACTTTAACTATTTCAATACAATGAGTTTTATCATTGTATTGAAATGGAGCCTGTACTATTTATCATAGAAAGTTGAAATTGGGCTCAAATTGTGCAGAATTAACATTGGGAATGAAGCCTGTACTTAGATTTTTGATATCTTGCTTGGAGCCAATATAATTATAATTTTACTGTTTTTCCTAACCTCAAAGGGCGGAGTAATTAAAGTTAGTTTTATGGCAGATAAAGAGAAGTAGATGTGTTATCGATTTCTTAAATTTGGATTATTCTGTAAACAGTTTTCAAGAACAACTCATAATTTAGTGATAATTAGGTTATTTGGACTTTTTCAATTTGATTAAATATACAAGAATAAAAATTTAGGGGAAATAATGATCATAATCGATCATTTATCGAACAGTTTAAAATATTTCTCTGCACAGCAAGTATGTTTCACAAGTGTATGTTTTACAAGGAAAGCTAGTTGGGAAAACTGGACAGTTTCAGCGCTATTTCTTAAAACATCTTGATAATGATTTCCTTTAAACTGACAAGATGCACTATTTTATTGTAACCCTTTTATTTTTTCATAATATTATAACTTTTTTTTATTGATAGTGATAAATAGAACACTACAAAAATCGTGTGCTGGTAATCTTGATTGGTTATAAAAAGAAAAACTAATTTGTCTACAAAATATAATTATTTATATGAAATATAATTTTTATTTGTAACTAAAATGAATTGAGGAAAGTAAAAAACAAGTTACGTTAGGTAGTTTGTGAAAAAGTAAAATGTTTCTGAATCTTTCTTTTTGAATCAAACTGCATTTGGCGGGAAACTATTATACTTTCATCATATTTATCAAACAAAGTATTACTTTAATCATATATAATTATTATGATAAAAAAAGATGTATATTTAATATAACATCATTCATAATATTTATAAATAATTAAGTTTGAAATGTTAAAGTATTTTTTATTTTTCAATCTGGTGGAAGCAGACCTGGAATGAATCATGGTGGCAGTGAATCTAGACCCTGCCACTTGTTAACCTATTTTTCTGTTATTGTGCCTACAACACGGGGGTTTCGTTTCACGTTATTTCGTGTGTTATTGTGAAAAAATAGATCGAATTTGTTGTGAAATATCTTTGATTTGTTTTGTTGTGCGCAATATTAAATCGGGACAAGTGATTTTCAACGAAGTACAACTAAAATGTAAGTTTTTAACGACTTTCATGCCTTTGTTTACGTTTTGTTTTTGTTTCTATCTGCTTATTTTTTAACTTTATCTTAAATCTTTTTAATTGTTTTTAAATATTGTTGATTTGTGTTATTAATAAGATTCTCTAAAATTGTATCTTAGAAAGAGCTGTTAAATATTATTATACAATCTTTACTGTCACAATAATTGAAAGATTGGGTAATTTTCTATTTCATTCGACAAATTTAAATTTCCACATGCAAAGATTTATCTAGCAATTTCGTTATATTTTCTGATTGCATAGTTTTTTATTAACAATTTGTTCTCTTAAAACTATATTTTTTTTTACAAATAGGACAATAAGTCACGAACGTTTAAGGTCTTGAACTTTGACTTGTATGTACTGTGTACTATTTATTTTAGTTTGCTTGATTATATACATAAATAATTAAAATACCAACATAGTTGAACTGTAGCTCTTTATAAACACTTAAAAATTCGTAAACTGTTTGGGTTTTGAATGAAATACTAATTTTGAAAACATACGGTGTATTTTAAGAAGTATTTCAAGTGTTAAGCAACTGTTTATATCGCTGTTTAATAATACTAGATAATCTTAATATTACGAATAATGTCTAAATATATATAATTCGGAGATTTACCTCGAAAAATTGCCAATATTATAATAGGAAACCAGTTTGATTATTAACAGGTTAAAGTTGTAATCATCCTGTAATTTGTGGTTTAATCTGCTTTTTAAAAATTTAAATTATCATCAATCATATATTTGAGTTTATTTTTCGATTAATTCTATTAGTTTGACTCTACTTTATAGTTTAGGACTTACAGAACAATACGTTCTTCAGTTGTTATCCACAAAGTAACATAAAATAAACAGGTTCTATTTAAAATAAATGTCTTAAAATTGTAATGTTTTAATTTAGAAATGTTTCAAATAAAATATTCATCCAGATGTAAGATGTAATTATTAAAAAATTTACTTAAACAATAACATATTATGTGTAGAATTACCTTGTTCAAAGTACTGTAAACAAATGTTTTATCTTCTGAACTTTCTTTTTTTTACTGTCCCTTTTTCATTTTAAAACACATATTTTTTACAATCTGACAAAATATTGATCTTTGGTGTACTTACCAATTAATTTTACGGAGGAATAATAAATTTTCAATGATTAAAAACAATTATAATCGTAATATACCAATACATAACCTGTTAAAATGAAACCTTTTTATCTCGCTTCTTGTTTTGATTTTAGCGTTCAGAATTCCCTCCTAACCGACTAAATAGAATATTTTAATTTCATTTAAACTTTTAACAATCCTGATCCTGATATACAAATTAACATTTATATTTTGCTCTGAAATGTTAGTTATTTCGATGAAACAATAAATTGCAATATGGTATTTCGTTTAATTTATTTATTTAGAAAAGAATGGAACATGGTACCATTTAGTTTGTGTTTGTTTAAAACTCTGATATTTTTAGTAATGTATTGTTATTATTTTTTTTCTCTTGCGGTTTGTTTATTACCGGCCATGTGTGCGGCGTTAGTAAAAATCGATTGTGCTCGTTCAGGGTGTCTAGAGGGAGGTTTTCGTAGGGGGTTGAAAGACATCGTGGAGTTGCCGGTTGCCATGGTAATCTCACTTGGGCGGGGTTGCCAGCCTAAAGTAACCCCTCGTACATTTGCCCAGTACTCCAGTCACCCTCAGCTAGGGATTGTCTTTTGGAAATAACTCAATTTTTACATCTGTCTTCGTACGTTTACTCATCACAATAAGTAATCAATTTTATTTTGTACATCTACTTATATTTATTTTATTTTTTATTAATTTACAAATATTTTTATTATTACTGTGAAATTAAGAAATATTTTCTTAAATTAATTTATTTTTTAATTATTACCATCCTTTTTACGTCCATCTTTCAACAAAATAAATCCTTTCATTTGAACAAAAGAATTTGTTCCAAGAAATAATTATTTAAGATAATTCTTCTATTATACATTTATAAATATAATTAATACATTCTCTATTCTATCCTAGTGTACTTTTGTTTATTTGCTTAACTTTTAACCTCCGCTTTCGTTGTTACTCATACATTTTTATATTTATTCTGTTTCTCCCAAAAGACCCTTTATCGTATTGGTTCTTATATATAAGAACCTTATTATGCTATTGGTTGTACATATTATGTGTTTTTTCGTACAATTTAATTTAAAATATTTACGTGCAATTCATAAGGTCATTGACACGAAAAATAATTTTACGTTACAAAAAATATTGAACCTTGGACAGGAAATAAGGAAATATTGTTTAAACTGACGACAATTTTTAAATTATTTATATACATAAAGATAAATAATTACAANAATATGTTTTTTATTTATATCAAATTGTTAAATTTATTTTATTTTGGTTATAATTAACTCTGCATTTATTAATAGATTTTATTCTTGCACATTTTATCTTGTTGAAATAAAAGCAACTCTTGAGCTCTTGAAGATTGATGGTTGGTTCTGGACCTAGTCCGCAGTTTGTTAAAGTTACTTCGGAGCACGATTCATTTTATTCATTTTTTGTTATTTTTAAGGCGTGGTTTAATGTAAACAGATTTCTTAAGTTCCTTTGAATACCTTCATTTTAGACAACTTTCTTTTTCTTTTCATTCCAAAATCGATATTTCACTTCCAACTATTTGATTCTAGAAAGTAAGTTTACTATCGTTATCGTAGTAAAGTTTATTTTGAAAGCTCTCTCTTACCTTTGTTTACTTATATTTAGCCATTTTAATATATATATTTTTTTAAATTTTTACTTTAGAAAACTAAAATGTTCTTATAAAGCCTATTGCTATGATGAATGAGTTATGAGTTGTTATTATTAAAAATATACATTAATAATAAACGATATCAATAAATATTAATATACTTAAGTAAACTTCTTACCAAATTACCATCTTATAAATCCTACTCGAGCTAAAGAGTTAGATCCTGATCAGTTGTTTGCATAAGGATGTGCTATTGATAATGTTTACACAGTTTCCTCATAGGACAGATATTTCATCTTAAGTTCCTTGTTATCTATACTTAACGGTACGGTTTCCACTAAGTCCATTACTGATAACTTAGTTTCCCTATCTTAACTTGAATTTTAAATAAATTAATAGTTAAAAGTTCCCGACCCAACTATTAGAACTAAAGTATCTTCTACCATCTCCTTAGCGGTCTTCCCCGGGTAATATTGATTCTGATTACTTTTCCCCACCAGATTTTAATGCCATTTAATTTTAATATAAATCGGTCTTCAGATTATTTAAAGTAATACCCCTTCTCTAATTTGAATTCGAATGTGTATCTTCTTTTTACTTTTAGCTTTGTTTTTTTACTTCCTTAAAGTGTACACAGTAGTTTATGGCTTTAAAATACGTCCTAAAACATCGTTTAACGGTTCTAGGTTTAAATACAAATTACATATGCATATTGTTTTTACTTAATTTTATTTTTTAGTTGAATGTGATCTTAAAATTGTTGGAGATTGTTATAGCTTGAAATTGTTTGGCTTTAGTATCGAAATCTAAATTGAAAGAACTAAAATCATGTGGAGTTTCAATCCGTGTTTAAGCCCTTATCCCGTTGGGGAAAGCAGACGTCTATATTTTTACATCCCGTCAAGCCTAAGCCTCTCCCACGAGGATTAAATGTTAAAACAAATATGTGTTGAACTCTAAACTTTATTAATACCTAACTAATGTCCAATGCCTTTTCTATCAAGATATAACAGATACGTATTTTAGCTTGATATATCTATTTACTATGAAAGTGTTGCTGGGACATGATTGTCCAAAAAAAGGAGAAATGGAATGCCGACCCTGTCTTAGCTTCTTCCTGATCGCATTTTAATTTAGGTTCTGTTGAAAAATCATTCCGAATCTCTTTCGGTTAGAGGTTGGTATTCGTAACTTCTTGATAAAGTTAATCTTGGATAGTTTTTTATTAAAGTAGCAGTATCTCTCCTTAACAATTTTTACGAGAGTCTTGAAGTCAATAACTCCTCCACCGGTGGCTTATTACTCTTTATTCCATTATGTATTATTTTTTAAGGAAAAAATATTTTCTCACAGGGTTATTGCCAAAGTTTTTTTTTTTTTTTTTTCGTTTTAGATGTCTTAAAATTGTTAAAGTTGAATAAGGGCCAACTTTTTGTACATTTTTCGCTCATCTCTTTAACTTATTACAAAATAGTTTGAGATAAAAGAAAATAATGCCTCCGCTACAAAATTGCTAATTTAACAAGCATTTTAATTTTTTTGATCTTGGTGGATTCGGTGGGGTGTCCGGTTTAGTTTAGTAGCTGCAATTTTATATAATATAATAGGTAAAGTTAGTTGCTTGTACTGTGATTTTGTTGGGTCTTTCTCATGATCACAGGTAACAATTAATAATACATATACATATTAATTTTACTGCAAAGAGAAGACATATTAATAGATTGTCCTCATGAAAAATGTCCAATTGAAAAATACCCAAACGGAATAATTTATTTCGTTAGGTAGTCGTCAGTTCGTCGACTACAACCTACAGCCACTAACTTTTATTCGACATGATAATAAATACGCTCCAAGTTGGCTTGTATGTTTTTCTTATTAAGATTTTGTATATGTATAAACGAAAGTACACGTTCGTCACTAATTCTCTCACCTCCCGAATAGGTAGGGGGTTGAATTTTGTATGGCTATCTATTAAGAGGTATTTGGAATAGGTAATAAGCGTAACTAAGCTTAGATTTTCAACCCTAAGACGTTATAAGCTGGAAGGGCTTAAAAATTTACGACCGTAAATAGACACTCAAAACATTATGTAGATGTATAGAGGTACGAGCGAATGTAATCCCTTTTTTAATATTGTCGATAACTTTCGATGGGATTTCCTTTGCCTACAGAAACTTGGCTCAATATCGCTCTTTTAAAAGGGAGTAGGGTAAGGCTATTGAATATAAGCCTTATCTACCCTACGAACCCTTGCCAAAATTTTTCGACTGATATTTCAAAAATACTAATAGGCTTAGTTCGCTTTTCGACTAAAGAAAAATCACCATTGCTTCGTGAAAGAGGATTGGTTTTGGGTGGTGTATCACTTGTATAAAGGTTGCTTTAATTCACCAGAAAACCTAAATAAATTTTGTTTTTTGTAAAGCATTTATAAGTTGACTATAAATCGTTCAATTTTCTGACAAACTTTAGGTATAAGAAATAATTAACATTCATGTTAATAGTTAAAGTCAAATCAGAGATTTGATCAAATTAGTTGTGAAGTTAATTTACAATTAATTAGAAGTATTAATTAAAAATATGGGACAGGTAGCTCAAAGAATACATTTTTGAATTATTATTTTTATTTCCTTAATCTTTTTATATTTTTCCCTTTTTGTGCGATCTTAAACATTTCACAGCGGTGTCCCTGTTGGTATTACTAAAAAATTGTATTTGAAAAAAATGTTCGTCTCCTTTAATAGATAATGATCGATTTTTCTCCCTACCTAAAATTCCAATTTTAAATTTGATGTTCACGTTTACACGAACGCTTGGGTGAATAACGTTGCCCAACGAATTCGACCTGGGCATTGGTAAAATGAACATGTCTACCAATAATGTTCCCTTTGGTCTAAGACAGATTTCTGCCTTGGAATTTATTAAATCGGAGACGTAACATTTTTTCATCCTCAAAAGTGGACAAAATGATCTCGTTTCCTTCGGCATGCTCGGAAACAAAATCACAGGCTTTAAATGCATGCCTTAAATGCAGGCCTTTAATACACAGGCCATAAATGCATTCTTAATTTTGTTGGGTAAGGGTTAGATTATAAAGTTAATCTACGAGTACTCTAAATGCATAGTGCCAACGAGCCTCTAGCAGCAGAATATTGTGAGAATTCTAAATGAATACCTGGAAATGCGAAACCTGAACAATTTATGCTGTTAAGGATACATATTGTACTTACTCTGTTTTATCTGTCTTGCGCAGTTACTAAATAATGCACAATTTAATTTCCCATACGCACCCTTTAGATTTAACTTACTGAAATTAGCCCAGATAATCAAGTCTTCTTTACTTAAAGCTTTACACTGTTTAATAATTAAAATAATTATTTAAGGGATATAAGATCCGGATAATATTGTATAATTGATATTATTCTTCCTGACTACATAAAAAGATGAAACTTACATAGATAACAAAAACTTATTCAGGCTCTTCGATGAATACAGGAAAATCAATAAAGGAAAAGTTGTATAATTTTAATTCTTAAACTAAACTAAATACATTTTGGGTGATATCTCATATTACTGAATACGTTTTACTTGGTGATTCATTGTTTATACTTAAGATAGCTTTTATCATCGTCTTTTTTAAACAATTTCTTTTTTACTTTTTTATTTTTATTACTACGTTTTTATTAACTTGGCTTCTTGTTTGTTAGTTTGTTTGCCCGGTACAAATCTTGCCATCGAATTTTAACTAACATCCCGAGTAGCTAGATGACAATGCATTACTTTAATACTTTTTGTCATTTTTTAGCAGAATTTAATTAGTTTTCAGCAAATTTGCTGTATGGAAAGTTAGTTCTGAAAAAATCCGCAAGTTATTTTATTTGTTTTGTCATATCCCATAATATTTACAATCTTCATTTTGACAGATTTCAAATTTATGATTTTTATAAATAAGAGATAAACATTAAATGACAG
>KZ651114.1:1583136-1596367 GCA_001010745.2 Gerris buenoi
TGACATATTTGTTACAAATAAAAACTTGATTATAAGAAAGTTTTTTAAACCGGTTTTTGTTTTTATTATTTTTCCCAGATTTTACTTTCGTTCTCAAATAACAGGGGAGAATAATTGCTCAGAATAAAGAAAATAGTAAATTAAGACTAAAACTAGTTTTAATTCAGGAATATTATAGAAGTGTTAAAAACTAGACTAAATTAAATTTCTTAATCTTCCAGTTGGCAACATTAAAAATGATTTTCTTAATCTTTTAGTTGGCAACAGTTAAAAATAATTATGCAAGAATAAAGAACAGCTTTTAATATTATTAAAGTTAGCGAGTATTAAAGGTAAATTATTAAAATTAAAAAAAAGAAATATTCGATCTTAGCGAAAAGGGAAGGATTTTTAATTTTAACAAACAACAGAAAGGAAATCAGGAAATAAATAAATAATATGCAACATGCAAAAACAAATCAATTCGATACAACCCGTTCATAATACTCTCATATTCAAGTTCATAATTAATTTGTCGTGTTTTCTACTTATTAGTTGTTTAGAGCTTATAGGCCCTCATACACGGTCTAAATGTTTGTGCAAACATTTTGACCGTGTATGACCGTGTGATGTTTGCGCAAACATGATGTTTGACGTGTATGGCCTAAATTTGTCCGAACCTGGTTTGCGCAAAATGTTTGATCGTGTGGGGCCTTATTAGTTTATTTACAGATAAGTTTTTATTATATTTTTTTTATTTACTCTCTTATTTACTCTAATATCGATCAAATTAGAAGAATAATCATACCCCGAGGCGTAATCGATAAATTGTAGCACTAAATTTGGGGACGCTATAGTTTAGCCTCATATCTCCTATTTTACTTTGATACTAAGTAAAATTGTAGTCATAAATGAATATAAATTTGAAAAATTATATCAAGAATAAATATAAAAATAAAATAAGTGGGTAAATAAATAAATAAGTCATAAATATTTTGTATAATAAATGTAAACATATATATAAAACTTTTGTAAACCGTATGTATTAATATAATAGAAAGAAGCACTAGAAGTATATTCTAAGGTAAAAATAAGAATTACATACAATCTAAATTATAAAAATATTGTTAAATTAAACATATATCAAGTATCCTGTTCATTGAATAGCTGGAAAATGTATAAAAAAAGTATACATAAAAAAGAAAAATGAAATTAAAAAGTTGGTTCTCGGTAACACAAGAACTTTATAAATAGAGCGAGAGATGTTTGGGGTTTTCAATAATTCACCAGTTAAATTGGGCTCAGCTGATTGAAAGAACCCGTCTTGATTCATTATTGAAAACGCATCCCCCTCCACCCTTCAATTCTCTGGGGAAGATTGAATTTGTAGTGATGAGGTGTGTTCATTTATTTGTGCTATGGAAATGACGTGTATTGTATTCTCTACCTATTAACTTTTTTTTACCCAACCAATACCAATTGAATACGTGCTTTGTACTATTTATAGACAATAAATTAAATTCTCTTTCATAAACATTTGTCAGGTGTAAATATTTTTGGAGAGAGTAAAATTTATTTATTTGGTGGTAAATTGAGACACCTCGTAAGCATTAAATCAAAGGGATATTTAATCCAAAACAGTTTAGGATTAAGAAATGTCACACTTTTTTGTATAAAAGTATGATGTTCCTTTGTCCCTATGTACTTTGGACTAAATATCCCTAAGTCTTAATAGTTAATTAGACTAAGAAATATTATTATTAATATTTACTGGAGAGTTTATATTCCATTGTCTAATTGCCCAACAATGCCATGCCAAATTTGGAATGAAGTAGGGGTACCGTACTAAAGGAGTGCCAAGTACATTGTAATTATCGGAATTTGTAATATATTTTTAAAAAAATTATTTTTAAAGATTTCTTTTTCTCAATAATGCCAAATAGTGACATTAGTTCCGAGCTGATCCAAAAAATTGGAATTTTACTTTTATTCGCGTTAAAGGGGATAACAAGCAATTACTGTATTTTTCTCTTTTTGTTAGCAAGCGAGGTATAACTAGCATAATAAATATTTATTACTCACAAGAATATAAATACATATCATTTAAAATTTAGAAGTGATATATGTCAATGTAATATAACAAAAATAAGAATTCAACTTACACTTTTTTAAAAAATTTCCTGGTTTTTTCCCTTCCTATATCTTTTTGTATAAATTTCGCAATTTACAAGTACACTTTTATGAAACCTAAATATGGTTCGAACAGTGTAGCACTCTGACAAAGTTCCAAGCCCTGAAAATTCTTTAAAATATTCTGCATTACATTAATATATGGAATGAAATAAAATTACAGTATAGTAATGCTGTGTGAATATACACACCAAGATATATCTATGTTAGTGTTAAAATTTCAAAAGGATATATATATATATATATAAAGGATATGAGCNGTGTTAAAATTTCAAAAGGATATATATATATATATAAAAGATATATATAATTGTGTATGTATGTGTTGTAAGCCGACCTTAAGGCATTTTTTTTTAATTACTATAAGGTGAAGTGCTCTTTTTTGGTCTTAATGAATGTAACAACAAGAGGTTGTTGAATGAATTGTACCCTTGCTAGAGAAGACTGAGATCATTAAGGCGTAAAAGGCTCCTTCAACTTTGATTTCTCGCGAGAGATTTTTATTTTTAATTTCTCTCCCCTCAGACCGATGTTACCATGTCGACATCATAAATTATTCCTCAGTCGCTACATGAGGTTTTTTTTTTTTCTTAAAAAAAAAAGAATCGCGATTCCTGTATGAGTTTTTTTTTACGGTTTGGGCTCGTAAATCTTTAGGGTCGGAGGAAGTTTTCTGAGCTAGATTTAAATCGCCTTCTCAGTTCAGATTCTCGAAGGATTAATGAATTCCCTGTCCTTTTTCGGATCTGGTTGTCTCGGCTTGGTGAACATTTTTTCGCCCTGCATCTTTGAATTTCTAACAGGACAAGAATAAATGTTTTTTAAAAATAAAATCTAATTCAACCTGAGTTTAGAAGACGACTGAATGGCCTATTCTTTGAATAGTTGTTTTTGTCTTCTTAAGGTTTATTTTAAAGGGTTTAACAAATTACAACTTATTCGTATGTTCTTATAAATAATAAGTTTATGTCTTTTTTGTTGTTTAGATTATGTCTTAGGCTATTCTTGCATACATTGAAGTAATTAATAAAATATTAATAAGTTGTAGTTAAAATGTGTAACCCTCCTTATGAACGAAGTTCATTGAGAGTGGATCAATCATTTTATTTTAAAAATGTAAGAAGAAATGTTAAAACAATTTAAAACAAATAGCTTAAAACAGAAAAGCATTGAAATGTCTACTTGAGTGTTTTGGGCAATAATCTAGTCAGGTTCTTATCTACTCAGATTCTTAACTGGGGGCCGCGGCCCCCCAGAGGGCTTCGAAAGGTATTTAGGTGCTATATATATTATATTTAGAGATTTTAAGGGGACCGTGGTCACCAAAAGGTTAAGAACAACTGATTTAGTGAGTTTCAATTCGGCGTCAGTAAGGATTATACTCATTTATCTAAAGAAGAAATGTTAACACAAATGAAAGAGCTTAAATCAGAAAAGCATTTTTAAATGTCTACATTTGTGTTTTGGGCAATAATCTAGTCTGTCTGGTAGTCTAGTCACAATTTGAGTTTCAATTCGGCGAGGGGGTGATACTCATTTAAATTTCTATCATTTATTACAAAAATAAACCCGTTTAGCTATATTTATTTGAATTGTCGTTTTTCAAACCAAAACTGTAAGAGAATACTAAAAATGTATTGTGTGAGTACAAAACACAACAATCTCTTTCAAGTGAATATATTTTTCTTAAATATAAAATCAGATATTATTGTTCTTCGTATTCTTTTAGATTAGAGTTTTATTTTATCAAAAAAATTCTAAAAAAAAAATCAATAAACTTATATCTTATATTATCAGAGCAACTTTGCTTAACGTTCTTCTTGTGAAATCTCGTACAATAAATATGGAGAAACTAAGAAGTAAGACATTTCTTTTATAGTCAAGTACACAATACATGGCGCCATCATCTAAATTATTTTCTTTGTATTCACTCAACCGTTTATAATATGTATAAATATTANTCTAGGTGTCTAACACTTACTTAGGGCCCTCTCTCTAGGTGTCTAACACTTACTTAGGGCCCTCTCTCTAGGTGTCTAACACTTACTTAGGGCCCTCTCTCTAGGTGTCTAACACTTACTTAGGGCCCTCTCTCTAGGTGTCTAACACTTACTTAGGGCCCTCTCTCTAGGTGTCTAACACTTACTTAGGGCCCTCTCTCTAGGTGTCTAACACTTACTTAGGGCCCTCTCTCTAGGTGTCTAACACTTACTTAGGGCCCTCTCTCTAGGTGTCTAACACTTACTTAGGGCCCTCTCTCTAGGTGTCTAACACTTACTTAGGGCCCTCTCTCTAGGTGTCTAACACTTACTTAGGGCCCTCTCTCTAGGTGTCTAACACTTACTTAGGGCCCTCTCTCTAGGTGTCTAACACTTACTTAGGGCCCTCTCTCTAGGTGTCTAACACTTACTTAGGGCCCTCTCTCTAGGTGTCTAACACTTACTTAGGGCCCTCTCTCTAGGTGTCTAACACTTACTTAGGGCCCTCTCTCTAGGTGTCTAACACTTACTTAGGGCCCTCTCTCTAGGTGTCTAACACTTACTTAGGGCCCTCTCTCTAGGTGTCTAACACTTACTTAGGGCCCTCTCTCTAGGTGTCTAACACTTACTTAGGGCCCTCTCTCTAGGTGTCTAACACTTACTTAGGGCCCTCTCTCTAGGTGTCTAACACTTACTTAGGGCCCTCTCTCTAGGTGTCTAACACTTACTTAGGGCCCTCTCTCTAGGTGTCTAACACTTACTTAGGGCCCTCTCTCTAGGTGTCTAACACTTACTTAGGGCCCTCTCTCTAGGTGTCTAACACTTACTTAGGGCCCTCTCTCTAGGTGTCTAACACTTACTTAGGGCCCTCTCTCTAGGTGTCTAACACTTACTTAGGGCCCTCTCTCTAGGTGTCTAACACTTACTTAGGGCCCTCTCTCTAGGTGTCTAACACTTACTTAGGGCCCTCTCTCTAGGTGTCTAACACTTACTTAGGGCCCTCTCTCTAGGTGTCTAACACTTACTTAGGGCCCTCTCTCTAGGTGTCTAACACTTACTTAGGGCCCTCACCAATTATTATTTGATGTACTACCAAGAAAAAAAAAACCTTGATGTAAATGACACGTATTTATATTTGGTGGAAATAAATTATTATTATTATTGTTTATAAATTTCTCCTCGGGTTATGATTTTTCATAACAATTTACCAAATTTCGTCAAAATCGGCCCAGTGTGCATAAAACAACTTATTTGGACTCAGTGGACCTCCAACGTGTAAATCTATAAAAATCTCAAAATTTAATTTTTTTTACCATCACAATACTTTCTCTTTGTATGAGAAGTAAAAAGAAGAATATTCTGGTATTTATAAAAGTGAAATCTTAATGCGTAATTAAACTTAATTAAATTTCCTCCTTTCTTTAAATGTTGTATTTCTTCAAATTAATGTTAATATTTGAAAAGAATTTAGCAAAGAAAGTAAAATATTCCTTATTATGCTTTCGCTTTTGCTTTATATTGTTCTCTTTGCATTTTTGAGTTTACTTTATTTATTTTTTTTTTTTAATTAAAACAAGTGTTAAGGTATTTCTCTGAAAAAAATTTTGGATTGTTATTTCTAAAACATCTCATGATGAATTTTTACCCGTTTACTTTTTATTAGTTATAAAATTATAATTATTGAACCGGGAAAATCATTCATATTTACATTTTTGTTGTGTTTCTCTCTAAGTATCGTCGTATTTATTTAGAATCTAGATTGTTTTTGAGAAATAATTCAATCCATTTTAATTTTTACGACTGTAAAAATTATATTAAAAAAGTTTTGGATGGACAATTGCTAAAAAATATGCATTTCAACTCGTTAAAATTGATTTCTTACACTTACCTTTATAGGTATGAATATATTGAATTCGTTAATATATAATTATATTGTACTAAATTTAATAAAAGAACTGATAAGTGTTAACAAATAGACATTTTTGGGCTCTTATTACCACATCATTTAATTTATAAAATCAACCAATAAATTATTATTTTATTTTCTGCACTTGTGCAAATTTATTCATGCTAATTATTTTGCTACATAATGTGTTTGTCAACAACTATTTTTTTTAGTTAGGAGAAGGTAAACAAATTTGTTGGCGCAGTTACCACACGTAAATGACTAACTGTCCTTGAATAGGTAATAATTATCTACTCATACTGACACACTTACAATAATTTATATGTATATATATAATGTATAAATTTAATTTCTTCACTTTCCAATTTTAATATAATTTGTTTAGCATCTGGCATAATTAACATGAAAAAAGATTTCGAACTAATTTTAACCATCAATACGCGATGGAAAATGATGCTTCTGTCTTTGGGAAAAACCCGTATTGAATTAAACTTCTTATAAGTTTATTTACCAAAACCGTGCTAAAACTTTAGTAGCGTTTTTCATTGTTAATTAATGTCTGGCTTTTTTTTAAGAAAAAGTTAAATCTTTTCTATTAAGTAAATGACTATTCAGTTCAATAAGAAAACAATTTAATCTTTTAACTCGTGTTATCAAGTGTGACGGATAACAGTTATTGTGGGATTAATGATTTTATTCGGTTCACGTGCTGAAAAATGTGCTGTTTTCTTTGGGGGTG
Source organism: Gerris buenoi (assembly GCA_001010745.2). NCBI lineage: Eukaryota > Metazoa > Arthropoda > Insecta > Hemiptera > Gerridae > Gerris > Gerris buenoi. Next base: position 1,589,930 of record KZ651114.1, read on the forward strand.
GGGAGGGGGGATTTCATTGTTTTTAATTGATCTTCTTTTTTTAAGATTAGTTTTTAAATTGAAACTTTTTTTGTTTAATTGATATTAAAGCCTCTAATTGTTAGTGATTTATGAGTAATAGAATTAGTTACTTTCTGGACTATTATTAGTTTCTTAACGGTTCCATCAGCTAAGATTACTAAGGTGCAGAATTATTAATGAATGTATACCTATATGTATAATAATATATGTATAATAATATTTAAGTATATATACTTACTACTTGTAGTTAAGGCTTTTCAAATTATATATATTCACCATATATTTGCGGCCCAATCTTTCTGTGAGTCATTTTTGTTCTTCTAAACTTGTTTTCTTTCTTTACTTTTTAATGAACCTTTTATACAGTCATTATTAAGTAAGTAATGCAACTACAGTACTTATTACAATTACTGACTCCTCATAGTATAATTTCTATGATGGAAAGCTCGTAGTTTTTCTTGATGAGCTCTGTTGAACTCATTTTCCCTTTGCCCTTGTTATGTTTACATTGTCTTGAGCTGTACTGGTTGGTTTCTAATGTGAAGTTCATGTTTACTGGTTACGCCACAGTTCACAAGCGAAGCCTTGTTATTATCGCCTCATGATCATTATACTCTGAGCTATAGTTGTCTTTGTTTCTAGTTGTGTTGGTTTTTAGGTGCCTAGGCTAGACAGATGTTATATTTCTTTTGGAAGGTTTTGATTTAATGTCTTTTCTCACGCCTTCATAGGTTGCTCATCATAGTGGAAATCTTAAAATCTTAGCCCGATGTTAGAGATTGTAGAGTAGTTCTGTATATGGTTAATAATATTAATGACGATCTCGTTTTCATTCTAAAATTGTTGATGTATTGTAGGCAATCACTTAATAGGCAACCCCCAAAATATGGATTAAGACTAATCTTTATTTCTACTTTAAGTTAAAGATAATTTATTTATTAAACAAATTATCTTGAAAATTTATTTAGATAATTAGAGATTTAGATAAACAAATTTATTTAGATAATTTATCTTCAGGAGTGATGCCAACCTAAATGGAGCAATTCAGTGAGCTATCGAGAAGCTTCGAGTGTTTGATGCTTCTATCAAATTATCATAGTGAAGTTACCGGCAGTTTAGTTAGTTTTTCAACTGAATTACTGAACTTCAATATTAATTAATATCTATCATTATTGATGATTTTAAGGAATTTTAAAATACTCTTAAAGGACTTACAGAAGTGAGCCTATTTAAGTTCGATATAGCACTCTTAGCCTTTAAGCCTAGTTTGCACGGATCGAGTATTTTAGTCGAGTTGTTTAGTAATTTAGTACTCGACTCGTACGGACACTTTGTTACTTACAGAAATTTATATACTCGACACTGACTAAATTACTCGACCGTGGCAACTAATACTAAAATACTCGACCCGTGCAAACTATAGGCTTTACTTTACTGTCAGTAGTAATTTAACTACACGGTGGAGTAGAAGCTAAACTTTAAATTTTTTATAAGTGTAAGTAAGGCTTAGTTAACTTTTACTTTATTGGCACCAATGACCTATATAGACCTATATGAATCTTATTACCTAGTCAATAGGTCCCATTATTGATCTTGAAATTTCCAAAAACATTCATTTATTTCTTATCTGTTCTTCTATATCAGTTTCCAGTTGTTCTATTAATATAAACCATAATTATTATCTTAATGATGCGTTTTGATTCTGTCGTGTTATAGTTTTGCCCTGTTGATAATCGTATATCCTCGTTGAACTTGGCTGTACTCCAGAGTTCTAACTATAATATAATTTTCTATCCTTGTTTTTCTTTCTTCTTGTTAAGAATAAAAATAGAAAGGAAAGGAAGAATTACTTAGTTTCCGGTGCGGAGTGTTAAGTACGGGGAACGACTCTGATGGAACTCTATATTTAAGTCCATTAACACCTACCATTCTTCTTTCCTACCACTAATGGGAACTTGCTAGTTACCAGAATAGACTGAAACATAGTAAAAGCTGGTAACAGAACCAGCATACTACATTTACAACCTTGTACAGCATTGCTACATTTGGATTAGCACCATCTTGCTTTAACATGAGCTTTATTCCAAACTAATTGAGTTTTTTTTTCGTTCTCTCGAAATAAATAATACTGTAAGATCTTGCCATGTAAAAATAATTCACTGTCCAACGAAAATTAAATAATCACTATTCTAATTATTATTATTATNTTACCGTTTGGCCACAATAAGCCTCCAAAAGAACTTTAAAGTACGTCCGCCATTTTTAATTTTTAAGGGGGGTAAAAATATATTTTGTTAACTTTTCGAATCTTTCCAGTAGGTTTGGGCCAGTTTCTGACCAAACGCAAAAAACCGTGAGTCTTTAGGTGGTCTAGAAGTACTCAAACATTTTGATTAGCGAGTCAGTGGGGTTTGTTTACACTGAGTCAACCTAATTTTTTTAGGTTGTTTTATATACTTTTTTCTATAAAATTGTTAATAACTTTGGTTCTACTCAATATTTGTTGATGAAATCAAGCCTACAAATTGCGCAACATGTATGCGCTCACCTCTGAAAAAAAAATTAATCGATTTCATTTAGCCAGTTTTACGGCTATAAAGTCTGACTGGGGCGACAGACACACATACATACATACACGAAAAATGTTAAGGCCGGATTCGGTTTTCGGGATGTATAAAACGAAAAAGTATCCAAAAAATTTTCAATTCTGACCAATGTACAGACAAAACTTTAATTTTATGTATATAGATTCTAAGATTAAAACCTTTTTGATGCCACTGTTGTATTATTTTACTGACATTGACATGAATTTGTAACATTTTTATTTATTTGATTTTTTTTAAAGATTTTAGCTAAACTACTACAGATTATAACTTGTTTAAATTTATTAATTATACAATTTCTGTTGAGATATTGCCATAAAACTAACCATTATTAAATTCTAACAATATCTAACAAGTTAATTGTAGTTTTTCATTGTTAAATAATATTAATTATTTTAACTAAGTAGTGATTTTAATAATGCAGCTCAACTAAATACAGATTATTTATTCAATTTTTTTATTTAATTTTTAAACTTTTAAAGTATTTTATGCTTTATAAAACTGATGCTAAAATAAATCAAATAGTAAAAGTGGTTCATTTTGTAATTACGTAAAGTTTTTTGTATTTCTCCTAATTGTGGAGAGTTCCTATAGCTTCATATCACTCTCCTTCTCTCTTTGCATAACTTTCTTATTCTATGAATACATCACTTACTGTTAAAAAATCAGGTAATTAGTTAGCAATTTTGACAACAAAGTACAAAGTAACTTTAGAAATGAGTTAGAAAGTGAACTTGAACCCTAGTTTAATTTTCCCCTTAAACGCTTTAACAAGAAATGGAAATTTCACTTTATATTAAATTGAATTATTGTATTATAATTACTTTAGTTAAATTATCTGTAGAAAGCTGTAGAGTAGAGATGCCATCCAGTCTGGTTCCCAGGCTCTCTATGTCTGACACTGTTCTGTTATCCATTGTCTGTCAGTCTGTCTGCCCCACCTAAATCAAGTTGTTTTTAACGTGATAGAACATCTCTCTTGACGCTAATCACTTGCAAATTGCCCATTTTACTTGACTATAACCCACTTACACCTTCGATACTTGATTTTTTAGCATAATTTATTTATAGTTTCGGTTTTTTTTTAATTCAGATTTTATGGTAATATAATTTTCTAAAAAAAGTTTCTTTATTCTTCGAATTTAGGCTAATTGCTCTTTAAGTTTTATTTAATATGTTAATTATAATTTATATTTTTTTTGGTTTGGTTCTTATTATTATGGCTTGAATCTTATTAAGCGCCTACCTTAAATGTCAAGGTCCAAAACACCTCCATGTCTGGTTTTAATTCTTAACAGGTGAGGCACGTGGTTGACATGGTGTATCAAAAACTCATCTATCCGGTGAAAATCAACGGAAAATCACTATTTGAAAGAAGGATGTTAGAAGTTTTGTTTCCATTAATCAAAAAGAACTACGCTTCATGAAGGGCGATAAGCGGTGTTGAGCGTCGTAATGGCTGAAACTAACTATGTATATTCTTATTATTTTGGGGTTGCTTAGCAATCCTGGAGGTGTTTGCTGAGTGGATTTATATTTATAATACTTTTAATATACCTGTTAATATTTTAAAAATGTGTTTCTCTTAAACAATAATAAATACAGAGATCAAGAGACCAAAATGTATCAAAACTTTACTGAAATCGGCCCAAGTAATTTAGGCTCTGGCTCCGCGCGTCTGCTCCAACTACAGACAGACTTTTTTTCTGAAAAAAAAAAAAAAAAAAAAAAAAAATAGAGTTAATAAGTTACCATATTCTTTTTAAGCCAGATTTAGCCAATTTTAAAAATTTAGAGAGGTAGATGATGTTCATATTATTTTGTATTTTATTTATTTGTATTATTTAATGTTTATTAAAAAAACTTTTTGGCATAAAATTTGTAAGTATATAAAATATTTTTTAAATTTAGTTTATCAAACTTCTCCATTCTTTGATATAATTTAGTCATGGTATCTTAAATTGAGGGGGTGGAGCAGAAGATGTTGAGGCACAAGTTGGAGGCAGCGCTATATGGGAGGCCCTGGTAGCTGCCTGGGTCGGGAAAAAAATAAGGGCGTACCAGGCAATTATAAAGTAAACAGAGGAGAAGACACTGTAGTTATTTCGACCCCGACACCTAATCGGGGGCGTCGCTAAAATTCAAAAACCGAACAAAGTTTCAAATTTTAGGCGCCGCCCCCGTTTAGGTGCGTCTGGGTTAAAATTCCTACAGTCTCTTCTCGTCGCGGTTTACCTTCCGACCCGGTCAGCCATCAGGGCCTCCCGTAGCGCCTTCCTCCAACTTNATCATTGTAACAAATATAATAATTAATTCAATGTTACTAATTAATTAATTTTAAATTATTTATTTAAAATTGAAATGAATAAATACCAATATTTCCCTTCAGAACTAAAATGCAAAAATATAAAGGATTTATAATAAAAACTTGGTTTTTATGGGCTGGTATTATTTCATGGGTGATAATACGTAGGTAGTAGGTAATAAATTATCATCAATAAAAAAGTCAGCACCAATAGAAATAATTTTTGCAGGTTCGGTGTAGTTTGATTGAGCATTAGATGTCCATACTTATTATATATTATAACTAGCCTTCACCCCGCGCGTCGCGCGGGGTTCATGCTAGGTATTAGTGGCTATGTTTCTTATTGTCATGTAAGCCTAGCAATTAAATGAAATGCCTAAATAGTTTTTTTTCTAAGCCATCTAGGAATAAAATCAGGACTATCATTCATTCCGTTACATAAGAATATATTATTCTCCAAATTGTAGTTTGGAGTCTATCTATATATATTTAAAAAATAGCCAATAGAAACTAACTAATATGTATAGTAATTAATAAAATAATAAAAAAGGTACCTATGATAAATAAGAAAATAACCGTCGTAAAAACCAATTAGACTGGGAGGTCATTGGACAATCATCAACCATGATGGTGCATTAATCTGCAGTCTCTTCTCTCAATACGGCAGTTGCACCAGTAAATATTTAATAAATCTAGTTCCAGAAAAAAATAATTAAATAATAAATACTCGATTTATAGAGAAATAGTGTTTGGTTTAAGCACCCAAATCAGAAGTTAAATCGGTCAACAATTTAGAACACCGTTAAAGCTCAGTCAGGTTATTTTTTTTTATTTATTTATTTTTTTTTCAAAAAATCAAGCTTAGCTCTATTTAAGGTAGAACGGAAAAAGATACGACAAAAAGTCATAGGAGCAAAGTTTTAGATCTTTAAAATCAGTTACCGTAGGCGCTGTCAGTTTGTCGATACGACTTACCGTTTGGCCACAATAAGCCTCCAAAAAAACTTTAAAGTACGTCCGCCATTTTTAATTTTTAAGGGGGGTAAAAATATATTTTGTTAACTTTTCGAATCTTTCCAGTAGGTTTGGGCCAGTTTCCGACCAAACGCAAAAAACCGCGAGTCTTTAGGTGGTCTAGAAGTACTCAAACATTTTGATTAGCGAGTCAGTGGGGTTTGTTTACACTGAGTCAACCTAATTTTTTTAGGTTGTTTTATATACTTTTTTCTATAAAATTGTTAATAACTTTGGTTCTACTCAATATTTGTTGATGAAATCAAGCCTACAAATTGCGCAACATGTATGCGCTCACCTCTGAAAAAAAAATTAATCGATTTCATTTAGCCAGTTTTACGGCTATAAAGTCTGACTGGGGCGACAGACACACATACATACATACACGAAAAATGTTAAGGCCGGATTCGGTTTTCGGGATGTATAAAACGAAAAAGTATCCAAAAAATTTTCAATTCTGACCAATGTACAGACAAAACTTTAATTTTATATATA
>KZ651114.1:1619224-1631908 GCA_001010745.2 Gerris buenoi
TACCGCGGGTATCCGCAAGCCGAGCGAATTTCCATTGGAAATTTTTAGTATAATTGTTGAGCAGTTTAAACTTTTTTCTAACTACTACGATTATACAAATACTACAAATTTCCAATGGAAATTCGCTCGGCTTGCGGATACCCGCGGTAGGATTTTTATGGATTTACACGTTTCGAGGTCCCCTGAGACCAAAAAAGTGGTTTTTAAAAAATTTCTGTCTGGTGTCTGCGCTCACTCCTGGAGCCTAAACTACTGGGCCGATTTGACGAAATTGGGCATTCATGTTCAGAAAAATCGTACCCCGAGGCGAAATCGAGAAATAAATTTTAGCTCCAAATTTGGGGGCGCTATCGCGTTAGCGATACAGCGATCGGTTCCGACGATTAAAAAAAAGAATAAAAAAAAGTCGACAATGTATAATTTAAATACAAATCTAACGTTATAAGCTGATTTCCCGGGAAAAATCTAGTTCCTGAGAATATAGCTGTACACGCGGACGGAGAGAGCTCGGGTTCGATTCCCCGCCCGGGAGAAGTTATTTTAATTATAAATTTTGGTAAAATTTTCAATAATAATCAAATGTACAGTACATATACGAAAACTAATAAATGGAAAACACTGGGCTAAGTAATTTTATGAACTCTTATATGAGAAACTTTGTCTGAGTTGAGTTGCCTCGGACCGATTTTTTACACATTCACATCCATCGAAAATATAACTTATAAGTGCATTTAAAATACTCCTGAATGTTGCTAAACTACCAATCCTTTTATTTTTTAGGACTTTCGATCTTCTTTTTTTTTAAACAAAAATTCATATTTGGACGATTATGAAGTTAAATAATTGATAAGGGATTTGGTTATTGAATAAAATGCAATGAATGTAAATCTAATCTCGCTTCTCCCATAAAATAGGAGACGCGAGAGGTGATATTTTAGTCTTTAGTCAAAGACGTTCTCTCTGTTTCCTTACTAACTTGTTGTAGTAAGGAAGTGTAATATGTATATTTTTTAATAATAGCATAAAATTCTGTGTTTTCCGGTTATAAGTGTTTTGTGGTTATTCATGTCATCTTGATTTGACGGGTAAGAACTTACACTTTTACCACCGTAGAACCCTCTACATATAACTTATAATGATAGTATACATATCACAAAGTTAACCGCGGGGAAAGGAGTGTTTCTGTCACCATCAATTAAATTGCTACTTACGATGAATTTGTAAAATTTAATATTTTTAAAGCAAAAAAGGGGAAAAATTGAACTTTCCTCACGTAGTTTATTTTGTTTTATTTTTACAAAAAAATAAAAAGAAAAAATAGTTTTCGAAGAACAAAAAGGGCAAGGGATTTGTGTGGGGCCCTAATGTAAAGCCCTTTTTAATATAAGACCCCCCTCCTAGTCTGGTTAGATTGCTTATAAAAGCTTCTTTACTAGGCCCTTGAGTTGGCTTATTACGCCTCGCCGGCACTCTTTTAACTTAATAAAATTTTATCGCTTCCTCTTGCATCTCTTTTTTGCCTTATACTTTACATAGCCGTCGTATTCGACCAAGTGTTTTAATCTAATTAAGCCTCCCCTATCTTCTGCTTAATAAATAAAAGATGGCGTGATTTCTCATTAAACCAAACTTTTTTTGTTTGATGTTTAATTCTTTTAAAGGATGCGTATAAGGAGATAATTAAACTTTTTCTTTGGCACTTACTGTGGAACGCTTTATTATAAAATTAGAACTAGAAGAAATGTGACAGTAACACACGTTTTGAATGAAAATATTGATTAATAAGTTTATTAAACGGTTGTGGTTTTACCAGTAAATATTTTAATTATTCACCTTTAAGGTGAAATAAGCATGAATAAATTCCTTGAAATGTAATAATCGAAAACAGCCAATGAAGTTAGAGTCAATATTAATTATTATTCATTCACTGTTCCTAAAGTTAAATTGTAATCTGAATTAATGATAAAGGAAACTCAGAGTGGTTTAATTAATAATTTATTTATGAATGACAACATTCAATGGAATTGTACTAAAAGGGTATCAATGTCTGACCTTCCGGGAAGGCAAAGAGAAATTCCATTCATACAATATGAGTGGAATTTTAACTAAAATAAATTAAATTATACATTTCATTTTGAATAAGAAATTTATAATAGTATATCAGAAATTGTTGTGTGTGTTATATCGACTGTAATTTGAATGAAGTGCGTTGGAGATAGCGAAGATAAAAAAAATATATATATATATATAATTAGTTATTACTATTACCGACGTTTCGGTGCAGTTTATTAACTTCATCTGGGCATAAAACATAAATTCAGTTTTAAAGATTACAGTTTTGGCCAAACGATTGTAATATTTAGTTTATTTACATGTACATAGTGTTGCTTAATCTAAAGGAACTTCGCATTAGTGTGTTTGGTCATATTTTAAATTTCACGAGGATTGAAGACAACAATATTAAATGATAAATTGATCAACAAGTTGGATTGGCATTTTGGATCGATAAATACTTGATTATTATCGTTTATATTTTATCACCCTGATGAAGATAATAACTTCTTCCAAGGTGTTATTTTAATAATTTTAAACTATTTTTAATTTGTTGATTGATTAACGCTATTCTAAAATATTATGTATGTTTAAAAGTTATGTCAACACAAATAGACTATATAAACCGAGGCTCAACTTATTTAACATTTTGTTTCATAAGATAAATATTAATAGTATATCAGTGAAAGTTGAAATAAAATATATTTATAGACATATAAATGTCAAACAGATCATATAATATAGTTTATGCATAAAAGAGGAAATAATAATGAGGGAAACCGAAATATAAATATAATCTTATCACCATAAAAAGGAGAAAGTGATATTCTATACTTACTTGTATATATTTTTATATAAGTACATAACTCGCACACGCTCATTAAAATTATTTTTATATAAATATGTGTGTGTGTGTGTGTGTATTTCTAAAATTAACATCACTTCAAGACCTAAAAAAAAGTGAACGTTTTAAAGATGATAAAAGTAGGGCCTGGAGGAATAATTTAAAACATGTTACCGTCGGTCTTAAAATACGTAGCATTTTTAAAAAATCCTATTCTTTACAGAAAAGAGGTTCCAGGTTTTGACCTTAAAGTAGATTTTTAGATTTTTTTTTCTCGAAAAATGTTCTCAAGTCCAAGTGGTTTCTTGGAGTAAGATTCTTTTTTAAACCTTACGTTAAAAAAGGGCGTGTGTTTAATAGGTCCTAGCTCTTACAAGCATGGGAGGGCTGAGGGATTTCATCTCATTATGGAGTCTGAAACATCCTTGACTTGTTATTTCTCCAGAGCTATAACAGCCACTTGCATTAACAATATCTCAGAAGCACAAGGGTTCCTTTAAAAGTTGAAGAAATAGATACGACAAGTTAAAGAAAGAGATAAAGCTGTAATGGTAACAAATTCTCTTTATACATAATTTTTTTCTATCTTAATGTTTCATTCCATTTCCTGTTTCTTCCTCTTAATCTGAGGCTTCCTCATTTATTTCATTGTCGAGTTTAGCCAACGCCCATTTTTACTGTTTCCAGTAAAATTCCGTCTAGTCTTATCTGTCTGTAGAGGGAGTATTCTACTTTCGTAATTAAGCCTTATTGATTGCCCATAGTATAATGATTATACATTTTTCCCTACAAAACTGTATCGCTGAAAATTAGATTTTGAAAGAGTCCTCTTTATACTGCTAATTTCAATTAGCAGTATAAAGACAATACAATAAAACTTGGTATTCATATTCACAAAGAATCTCCAACGCAACCGTATGCCGAATGACTCTTTGATAGCGCACTTTATGATGCAACCAAGTAATTCCACGGTAATATTATACAGAGTAGGCATAAAAGCTCAAAAATATACAGAAAAACAGGGATTATGATAACAAAAATATGAACTTAGTGAGAAAGTGTTTCGGAGTTGTTTTGGTCCAATATTTTGGTTTTTGTTGAAATTCAAATAATTTTCAACTCTAATGTAACATTCTTAAGTCTAGCATTTAATTTTATTTTAAGGGGTTATTGGAACCCTTGTTCTTTTAAATTTTTCAATTTACAATTTTAACTACTAGAATCATAAAATGTTTAGCCAAAAACATAAAATGTAATATTTATTTTTACAGTTACGGTGTCGTATATAATTATTTAAGGTTAATACAACAACTTTCTTTTACCTGTAACATACAAGTCAGCCAATATATATATACACACACACACACACATATATATATATATATCTATAATATAAGTGGCAATGTCCTGATTGACTGACTGACTGACAGCATCAACGCACAGCAAAATCTGCTCAACCGAGGGACTTGAAATTTTCAGGTTATACTCTGTTCATATCATAGGCGTCCACTAAGAAAGGATTTTGCGAAATTTTCATTTTTGTACCCAGGGGTACGGGGTACAAATTTCAAAGTAATGAATACTCTTCATGATGCATATCGTTGAAAAGCTCTTTAAAAGTACAGTAATTGTTGTTATGTACAGTTTTGTCATATTTTCATTTAGGAGAAGGGTAAAAAGGAAATGTCAATGTACAGTAGAAAAATCAACGTATGTGTGTGTGCGCGGGCGTGTGTGTGTGTTCTTTATTCAAATCTACAGTTTTAGTTCGAGTTCGAGGAAAATTTGCACATTTGACCTTTAAAGTAAGGGGAAGGTCACTGTCTACATGAATTTTCGAAATTTAATTTTTGGTACACTGCGGTACAGGGTACAAATGTCAAAGTAATGAAAACCCTTCATGATGCATACCGTTGAAAAGCTCTAAAAGTACTGTAATTGTTGTTATGTACGTTTGGGGGGGGGGGGGGTAAATGGAAAAATATATTTATATCTATGCACATAAAACTAATAATTATTGTGACTGTACATTTATCCGATTGGGCTCAAATTTTGTATTTTCACTGAATCAGTGGTCCTGACGACGAATTTGTTTAGAAAATTTTATATCTATTTTTCTGTGCGTCAGTCACGTCCAAATAGCTGAATGTATTTTGGTGGTTCTTGGGTACAATGTTAAACTCAATTCTGAGGGTGATTTAGGCTATAAAACGTGTTGGTAGCTTTATATCGGGCGGAGAACGGGGCTTCTAAAAAGATTTCAAAATTCTAATTTCTTTAACCAAAATTGCAGAAAAAACTCCTGAAAATATTTTAAGATTTGTGGAAATTTCTGTAGAAAAGAGGATAAAAACGCTGCTTTTCCCGGAAAGTTGTATTTAAAGATTTTTTTTTTCAGCAATCGGAATCAATTACTAATTTGGGATACTAGCAAATTATCCCATCAAAGGGGAGAGGTATAGAAATAAGGGAAAGGGATAGAATATAAATATTCTCGCTTAGTAAAATAATTTAAATGTTTCTCGATGGTAGTTTATAAATTAAATATAAAACACCCCGTAGCGAAGCACGGGTATTCAGCTAGTATATATATATATATATAATACTAACTTCATTGTCCCACTTTCCTTGGCTTTATTTTAAGCTTTTCATTCATGTCATCTTCAGAGAATTACACGCACATCTATATTCAGGATCCTAATCCAAGACATCCGTTGTATTTCCTTGCTTGTCCCTTTTTAGTCTCTGTAGAGTTGTAGAGTTCAACATCCTTTCTAGTTGGTGAGTAATATTTCATGTTTAAATCGTTGCTCTATATTTTTAAACGGTTGTTAAAGGGTGACATGTTGGGGGAATGGGGGAACCCTTTTGAACAGGAATAGGAGCAGTGAGGAGGGAGAAAGAAATATTTGTGAGACTTTTTCCATTTCCTACTTCCTATACTTGTATTTCTATTTCAACATTACTCTAAACAATCTTTTTCTTAATCTACCTCACTTTTAAGAGGGTTAAAATCGTTAGTTCTAATTTTAAGTCGCTTACTACTCTCTGCTTTATAGGTTTGTATTTATCATGTTAATTTATAAACCATCGTAAATTTATTCTTTAATGTGAGTAAAAACTGCTGGAAATAATTAGTTATGCTGCTAAAAAATCTAGTTCTTCCTGAGATTGATTCGAATTGTCGGGTTTCACAAATCTCTTACGGGTAGAACTTTGACCAATTTAGCCCTATATACGCTATAGAATTTTGCAGAATGTTTAATATAGCCCCAAATTTTGGCTACACCTTTAATCAGAATTACTTAAATAGTTCATAACTGCGTAGTTGGTATACAATAAAAAAAAATTAATCGCAAAAAAAAACACAACATATGATTCGAAAAAAAAAATTAACTGCGAAAACTATAACACAAACTATTTGAAAAACTAATTAAAAATTGGCAATTAAATTACTACTTTTTACTATCGTCTATAAATAGTAAAAGTTTATTGAGATACTGTCATGGTTCCAAATATTATTTTTGAGATCGCGTGATGATTAAACTGCTTAACTCATTTCGATGGAATTAGGTGTTCGTATTTTATAAAACCATTCGCCGATGTGAAATCGAGAAATTAATTTTAACTCGAAATTTAAGTTTGTTGCTCTCCGAAAACTCATCTTTTTTTAGAAAAGTTAGATGATCAATTTGTAGTCATTTTACGACGTAAGTTATTTTATTAGTCGCAACTCCTTTAACCATCGTTAACCTCCTCTAACCACCTCTTGCCTTCTCCAATTTTGTGATGTTTTTACGTTTTACTGCGTCTCCTTACCTTTTTTTCATTTATATCCTGAGATTTCATCAGTCCTAATTTTGTAGAAGCAATGTACTTTTGAGTGAGTGGATTCACTACTTCATTTTCTCTTTGTTTTAATAACTTTGATGTTTTCTACCTGTTTTATTTCGGTCTTGTTTAGGATTTTAAGGAAGCTTGACATCGCAACGTCCCAATTATTTTTTTTAAATTTATTTAGCACATGTGCATATTTTCAATGAATTATCTCTCCACACCACCTGATGTTTTTGGCTCTATTCTCTCTTATTTATTCCTGCTTTGCACATTTCTTTATTCATTTGAATGTTTCTTTTAATCTTTAGCCCAGGAAATATTTTCTGTCGTACAAACTCTTGATTGTTGGAGAGTGAGGGTAATTCGTCTTTTTAGATATTCCTTTTATAAACTTTGAAGTTTTTTTACGCTCATTTTATTTAGAGGGTTTTTTTTTTTTTTAGTTTTTAAGGGAAAAGTAAAAGTGACAGTCCTTTTTTCTATTTTTTAACGAATCTCTTTGTGCATGTTTTTTTTTTCAAACATACATGTTTGCTTATATGCAGATTTCTGTTTTTGCTATATGTGTAATGTTTATGGCTTGAGGCTCTATTCTCCCTTTATCGTTATTTATTTATTTTTTGTTTTTTTGTGTGTGTGTGTGATTTTTTATATTCATTTTTTCTTTCACCACGTATTTTTTTTTTAAAATGTTCAAGTCTATATATTATTTATTTATAGTTGATGCTTCGATCAAGGTGGGCGATGATTTATAATAATGTCTTAACTCTTAACTTCTTAGTAACCATCATTATAGTGCAACTTGCCAATATTACGCTACGCCTTCTTACAATGTACGGTGAATAATTAAAATTATTCATATTAATAGTAGGGTCTAAAGGAAAAAATTAAAAGATTACTTTTGCAATCTTTCGACACCTCTTTGGGTTATCTTCGAGCTGACCAAAAGATTACTATGCTATCCTGTTCTTGCTAAAAATTCTTTTACTCTAACTTTGGTGGTTATTGTAACTATAACTATACTTTTAACAGACTTGCTTTAGAAAGCTTTTATAATATACTGAATGAAATCAATTTGAGCTTCAATAACATCCTCCACTGGAATATGTTCATTGTTCATTAGTACGCTTAATTCTTGTCTTGCTTTTAGATCCTGCCGTAACGAGCCGCATGTTTTAAATTTGTTCTTAACAACATGCTGAACAGTCTTTTTTAAGTTAACTTCTTCAACCAACTTGATTGTTGAAGTTGCTTCCTTAAGGAACAATGTTGTCTTGAGTATACTCTTACTAACTAGCTTTAGGTTAGCGTTGCGATACTTAACAAACTTTAAAATCTAGTTTTTAAATATTCTTTCCTTTTAGTCGCTGTCCTTACTCATACCATTTTAGGCATTTTATAGTCTCAGACAGAGAAACGCACTCTCCAGAATTTAATTAACCTATATTATATAAAATAACCAACTTAATTTTTGGACTGATGTGTTCTTTTCTCATCTTTTATTCTGATTCTTGAAGTCATCTTTACAAATTTTCTAATCTTATCCAAACTTTAAACTTAGATACTTTTTTATATACATTTATGACATTGAAACAACGTCCAATAATAAATTATAATATTTCATACATTAGGTTGGTTTTTTACTTCTTTATGTTAATTTTTACATTAAAAATAAAAATATGGCGCTTATATAGTTTTTTTTATCTTCAAAATAATAAGAGAATGTGGGTTGCATGTAAGATTTATGTGGGATGAATTGTTTCAGGATGTATCATAAATCCCTCTTCTAAAATTCTGGAAACATCGCATTATTTTTGAGAAGGAAATTCGCTGCAAGGTACAATTTTCCTCCTTTTAAACATTACAATTAAGTTGTTAAAATGTCTAGTGTCAATTTTCATTGCGGTTCAAGTCTATATATTATTTATTTATAGTTGATGCTTCGATCAAGGTGGGCGATGATTTATAATAATGTCTTAACTCATTAACTTCTTAGTAACCATCATTATAGTGTAACTTGCCAATATTACGCTACGCCTTCTTACAATAGTTTACCAATTAGTGTGGCACATAGCTTCCTCGCGTCTTATTTTGAATACTTTAATGATTTTGTCGTAGTATTCCCAAGTTTATTTAATCCCCTCCCCCCCTTTTTCAAATATGTCAAAATTGTTTTGATTTTTACATGCATTAAAGTATAAATTCAGGCACATTTAAAGAGCTCCGATGGTTGAAATTAATCTGAGACTATCTGCTGACTCCTTTCGACATACCATCCAAATTTCATAAAAACCAGGTGAGTACTTTTGAAGGTATAGGTGTAAATAAATTTATTTTAGCACGCACATGGAAGTGAAGCGAATGGGCACAGAATGTTNGCCTACTCTGTATTATTTTATATGAATGTTCGATTATAGTGTCTTGCATTATTTGCTTCATTTAAAAAAATATTTCATTGGTTTAAATTTCAAAGCAAGGATTGGCTATATTAAATTTTACTTTCTTTATTTAAAACGGACTAACACTGGCTTTATTTATGTACTTTAGTTTACTAGCGTTACACTAATGCTTCAACAGTTACAGCTGTTGCTACTCTTAATGGAGCTAATTCAAATATTCTATTTCCATAATGGATCTGTCTGTATATTCTTTCTTCTTTATTGACCATCTGTATATTCTTCCTTCTAGATCTATTGTCTGTCTGTATATTCTTTCTTCTTTATGGACCATCTGTATATTCTTCCTTCTGGAGCTATTGTCTGTCTGTATGTTCTTTTTTTAATGGATCTATCTCTATATTCTTTCGTTTTAAAGGAGCTATCCCGCTATCCGTATATTCTTTGTTCTTAATGGATCTATCTATATCTTTTAGATAGTGTTATTTTTTCTGCTCTTGTCAAGTTTACCGTTGAACATTTATTCAACCGGAATTTCATAGAAATCTTGGGAAGCAACTAAATTAGTTGTTAAATTAGAAACTTGTCTCATTCCTGTGCTTAATTACTTAATCTTATTAAAGAGGTTGCTTTTTGTATCATTAATCAAATTTTCTCTTTTTTTAAAAGCTTAACTACGCAAGTTCGGATGTATAATTCTTAAAAAACTTAAATCTTCTTAAAACTTAAATCAGATCATCACATAAATCTGATCATCGCTTTTATTTGTGTATAACAAGTCAAGTTTTGTCGTTTAAATTATTTAAAAAGCACCTTCTTGAATAGAAATGGTGAAACTTAAATATATTTCTTAGAAAGCATCTGGTGTTAAAGAGAAACCTCCATGCAAAATTTCAGCTCTCCAGCTTTTGAGGTAGATACCGCCATCTTGAATCATGATAAGGGGTCGTAAAAAAGTTAGCGAGCACCTAGGCACTTTGACTCACTTGTGTAAAAAATTTAAGCGAATGCTCGGAACACAGATTTCTAAAAAATAAAAAAAAAAAAAAAAAAAATTGATTCCCTACACTTAAATTTTTATTTTTATAATAACATCTATAGTAGTACTGTGGTCGTTAACATTTTTTTGTTTTAATTTTTTTATTTTAGTGCATATTTTTGAAATAAATACTATTATTTTCTTAAAGTTCCTGGCAAAATTTTAACTCTCTAGCTATTGCTTTTCTATAGAGATACAGCGATGAATGAGTGAATGGTGGTATTCGGTCTTTATTAATTATAGAGTTTCTGATCTTTATGCTTAGACTTAAATAAGCTGGTGTAGAGAAATAGTTTTGTAATTTTCTTTTTATGGTATTTCTCAACTAACGTGCATAAATGAAATGAAAATTAAGATAATTTATATTTACTCTTTGATATATATATATCTTTCTTGTTCATTTTATTTGGTAAACTTTTAATTGAAGTGTCAAAACAATAAGTTATACTGTAAAAGTGTGGAATGAAATTATAACGTTTGAAAAATTTATTCTGGTGGTTTTGTACCTTAAGTTTATTGCAATTAAACAATATATATAATTGCAAATAATAATTTAGCCTTAGGTGCTGTGAAAGTGTTACCCGTTTCTGTCTTAATAGTAATTGCCTGTCTGTAATTGCATTTTTAGTTTATTACGATTGTTATTATTTTCATTTTATTCCTGCATATTTATTTATTTTTGTTTTCTGGTATAATATTGTTAGTATGTATAAACAAGTTTTTTTTTATTATTTAAAATAAACATCTTCTCTTCAGGTCTTTTAAAATTTATAAAATATAAGTTGTCAAGAATAGTATTGTATATAAATTATAATTATATAATAATATAAAAATGTACTATTACATAAGCATATTAATATAATATCCTTCATCCTGTAATATACTCTTATTGATCGACTACAATCTAAATAAATAATTTAATCCATGTATTTTATAATTTTTCTCTTGATGGTGAACCCTTTTTTAAATTGCTCTAAATATAGCTGTTTGTTTTAAGAAAAGGAGGAGTTTATTTATTGTAACCCTAACCAGACCCAAAGAAAATATATTTTTACATATAGTTTTCTATACTTAGAGAGATTAATCCATGTATTTTGTTAAATAAAATACTTGAATTATTATGGTGGGTATTGCAAATAATATTTTGAAAATATGTCATAGGAATAATGAGAAAATATGTCATAGGATTATGATTTATCTATAAACCCTGAATTATGATTATAAATGTAACACTGATTTATCTATGCACCCAAAATGTATTATATGTATAAATACGAAACCAATTTTTCACAAAATGACCTTTCATAATATATCAAATTCGATAAGCCCTTTATTATTTTTGTAAAACATATCGATACGATAAATTATTCTTTTAATTTAGAAGTTTCTAATATTATTTAATTTGAACCTGGATTTTAAGATTAGTTAAACCCTCTTGAATACATAATATAAGAGTGGATATATATATGTGTATAATATAAGCTTGTTAATGTTACTTCTAACCCTAATGTAGCTCGGAACTTAATATCTTGGGACATTGTTTTGGGGCGATTCTCATAGGTTTTTTTTTTTTTTTTTTTTTTTTAATCAATAAGTTTGGCCTACTCTGTATTATTTTATATGAATGTTCGATTATAGTGTCTTGCATTATTTGCTTCATTTAAAAAAATATTTCATTGGTTTAAATTTCAAAGCAAGGATTGGCTATATTAAATTTTACTTTCTTTATTTAAAACGGACTAACACTGGCTTTATTTAGTTATGTACTCTAGTTTACTAGCATTACACTAATGCTTCAACAGTTACAGCTGTTGCTACTCTTAATGGAGCTAATTCAAATATTCTATTTCCATAATGGATCTGTCTGTATATTCTTTCTTCTTTATTGACCATCTGTATATTCTTCCTTCTAGATCTATTGTCTGTCTGTATATTCTTTCTTCTTTATGGACCATCTGTATATTCTTCCTTCTGGAGCTATTGTCTGTCTGTATGTTCTTTTTTTTAATGGATCTATCTCTATATTCTTTCGTTTTAAAGGAGCTATCCCGCTATCCGTATATTCTTTGTTCTTAATGGATCTATCTATATCTTTTAGATAGTGTTATTTTTTCTGCTCTTGTCAAGTTTAACGTTGAACATTTATTCAACCGGAATTTCATAGAAATCTTGGGAAGCAACTAAATTAGTTGTTAAATTAGAAACTTGTTTCATTCCTGTGCTTAATTACTTAATCTTATTAAAGAGGTTGCTTTTTGTATCATTAATCAAATTTTCTCTTTTTTTAAAAGCTTAACTACGCAAGTTCGGATGTATAATTCTTAAAAAACTTAAATCTTCTTAAAACTTAAATCAGATCATCACATAAATCTGATCATCGCTTTTATTTGTGTATGTGTATCTTAATACTAAAAGAACAAGTCAAGTTTTGTCGTTTAAATTATTTAAAAAGTACATTTTTCACTTTTTCATTGTTTAAAAATGTTCTCTCTCTCTCTCTCTCTCTCTCTCTCTCT
>KZ651114.1:1644395-1663672 GCA_001010745.2 Gerris buenoi
TTTTTCGACATCGTGAGGGGTATCATATTAAAGGGTACGTCGAGCTGATTACAAAAATATATAATTCTTTGGTTATAACTTTGATAGGGCGAGCGTAGACACGTTTGAAGTGAGTTTGAAACGTGAGTTTCTCGTATTTAATATAAATTCTTACCTGTTTTCTTTTCTTTTTTTTATCTTACTATGGTAAAGTTTTTGATACTTTTAGATTTTTTTATGTAAAATATCAAATTAATTTATTCTCTGGTAATTCATTTAGCTATGGGGATGCAGCTGGCGACCTATAATAAATGGTAGTAAATATGGGTACATGCTTTTACACTAATATACATGTATCAGTGTTCTTATGTGGTTTGTTTGATATGGGTCAGTAGTATCCTCCGTCAAGATCTTTATTCAAAGAAACGAGACTGGAAATACCTTGGTCTGTGGTTTCCTTGTTCTGTAATTTTTTAAAAAAGAAATCTCATTTTGTGCCGTATGCTTGTTATTTGCATCACTACATCATATTCGTTTGCATGACTGAGTTTGTTTGATGGAGTACATATCGATGTGATGCTTTAACACCTTGCAGTTTCATGTTTAATATTATTTAATAAGGATAATCACAATTATTATCCTACAAGTAGAAACAACTACTATGATGTCTGTATTAACTCACGGTTCGTTATGCACATAGCTAGTCCATCTTTGTAATCCAATCACTCCTTAATCAATTTCCTATGCACTTATTGTTTTTACAACCGTACAATTGAATTACCACGTCTCTCTTGAGTTCATAATGCATTACGATTGTAAATTACCCTTACATCATCATAAAAATAGTATTGTTATCGATTGATTTACATTTAATATAAAAGCTATGGTATGTTCTTTTCACACATTTTTAATTTACTTTATTTTGCACTGTACTGCGTAAATATAATTCTATAGTCTTATATTTAAGGACTTAAATTGTTGTTTTGGAACGAGATTCTTATGGCACGTTCTGGAGCCCGGGAGTGAATCCGAAAAAAACGACCAAAA
This sequence comes from Gerris buenoi, assembly GCA_001010745.2. Taxonomy (NCBI): domain Eukaryota; kingdom Metazoa; phylum Arthropoda; class Insecta; order Hemiptera; family Gerridae; genus Gerris; species Gerris buenoi. The sequence goes on from KZ651114.1 coordinate 1,645,422, forward strand.
CCACCGTCACAAAATAACCGTCACGCAACCAAGCGTCACGAAATCTACTGATGACGATAACTTGAGTAAAAGATGATCGAGTTAGTTAAAAGTTATTTGGTACACATGTTCATTTTACCAATGCCCAACTGAGTTCGTTAAACAACGTTATCCGCCCAAGCAGAAGTTTTTATGAGGTAATGATTTGTATTTTTTATTATAATATTTAATTGGAGTAATGTGCCGACGGAGTCTGAGAGGACAGTTCTCATCTGTACAACCATCTTCTTTAACTATAAATTCATCATTAACTTTTTTCTCAATATACAATACATTATTTATTGAAATAAGCTCGCTTCAAAGATAATAAAAAGCTTTTAATTTAATCTTGCCTTAACTCCGCTAGTTCAAATAGATAATTACTTTTAATTTTGTCTCATTTCTAACTCAACTATGTATAAGTAGTTAGTACCGTATACGAATTTTGGAACTGTGATTTTATAATAAAAAAATTGATTTTATAATTCATATTTAATGAAAGGCGTAAGGAACTTCGTTCCTACCGGGTGTCCCGCGACACCACTCGTATTTTACTACGTTTTTATTAGCTTTCTTTCTTGTTTGTTTGTATACGGTACAAATCTTGCAATCGATTTTCAACCAACTTCCCAAGTAGCTAGACATTTGAAACTTTTAGAATAGCTCAGAACACGGTGACAATGCATTATTTTACTACTTTTAGCTATCATTCAGCAGAATTTAATTCGTTTTTAGCAAATTTTGCTGTATGGATGTTACTTCGGAAAAAATCCGCAAGTTATTTTATTTGTTTTGACTTGCCCATATTTACAATCTTCATTTTGACATGTTTATGATTTATTGCAGAGAATTTAAAAACGTAGTACATAAAAAGTTCTTTTTATCGTGCAGTTATTTAATTTTATACTGTCGCATTTAAGTTGGTATTTAGAGGGTTGGGTTATTATATGCAGAATAAAATAATAAATGCTGAAATATATTTATTTCATAATAATTATTTTTAACTAAATTTGTGAATCATATTTTCGCTTACTGATTTCTCTATTAGTTCTAATAAATTCTACATCACGATGCTTATAGGCTCCTCGCTACTTCATTCTTATTGTGACACTTCTAGATATCCTTTGCTCCAGACATCCTTGAAGATTCTATCTGTTGAAAACTTCGATAAGTTAGACAACTCGATTAGCGGAAGTCAACGTACTCGATTAGTTCAAGTTCGCTTTTAATGTCAAGTTCCTTTCTTTTAGTTATCATTTGGGGTCAAATCGTGACGGTCATTCTTTTTACAACTGTGGCAAAGTTGTAGATCCACTTTGATTTCGTTTCCTTTTAAGAGAAAGGAGTTTTATATGAGGGCAGAGTTGAAGGTTTAAATATATTTGTAGTGTATATTACAAGCCACTATAAGATATTGGTGACAACTAGGTCCTCGACTTTTGACTCTAATTGCTCAAATACTCGTTTGTTTTTCATCAACCTCTGTCTCAATCGACGAAGAGAAGGTTAAAAGCTAACATATTATTTTTTCTTTTATTTTAAGAATATATCTGTTACATATATACTTAATTGTGCGTGTTCTTAATCGTAGATGAGACTTGGGTTACACTCTTCAGGTAATAACTGGGCTGGTAAAATAACAAAATGTTGCTACGCTTGTAGTTATAGATATATAGATTTGGAGTAATTATTACTACTCTTGTAGTTATAAGAGATACATATAAGAGTAGATGTAAATAAAAACCTAATCTGCGTTTTAAATTTTCGAGGGAGCATCAAAATAGCATACTGAAAAATACTTATTGAACTTTCTTTATGATATTTTCCCCTGATAAAGAAGTGAAACATATTCTTCTAAACTTAAATATTTAAAAACACACATTAAACTTTTAGAAAACTTTTAAAAAAGTAATTATGGAATGATGTAAATATTGTATGTGGGTGAGTTTTATAAAATTTGTATTATATGCAATTGATTTATTTGGTGTACATTAAAAATTAAAAATCTTAAAATTTTAATTGGATAAGAATATTGGAAGGTCTAAAAAGCTTTGTACTTTCTCCTTTCTGTACTTATATACCACGAAGTTTTGTGTGAGCGAAATATATTGAGTATGTTGGAGAATTCTTTGCACATTATTTTTTTTCCTCGAGGTTTAACTATATAGAACATTATGAAAATAATATAGACGATTCTCCAGAATCAACTAATTTAATATTAATCAAAAACTTGATTAGGGTACAATAAAATGAATGTACATAGTTATCTAATTTAAATCTAATTTCTTAAAAGAAAAAAGAAGGTTCACTCTAGGGTATCACGTAATCAGGTAATGGAAAAAAATAACAAAAAAAAATCGCTTTCTGCTTCTCAATGAGCTTTTCTCTTAGGTTTTTTTTTGCTGTTTTAGTAAATTGCACTCATAGCTCTTCTTTGCTTTGCGGTTCACGACCTCTTCGTCTGACGGGACGTTTTTTAAAATTGGTTTCGACTTAGTAATATTTTCTAGAAAAAGAAACAAATCCTACCTTTTCTAAATAGGATTCTGTCCCTAGAGTGAAGAACATTTTAAATTGAATATTGAATTAAATATTCAAGTTTTTATTGCTGGTCTTTTTATTTACACTATAAAAATAAAAAAATATTTTATTTCTTTGGATAAGGGATTTTTATAGCAGTCTTATTAGAGTAGAGCTCCCTTTTATTTTTACTTTATTATTTTAATTTAAGATAGTGACAGTGAATATCTGACCAAAAGGCTCGAATTTTTATTTCACTCCACTAAATGTTTATCGGAATGAACACCTCATTTTGGTTAAAGAGTTTTTTTTTTTAGCTTTCACTGAATTAATTCATAACAGACAATGTAGCGTAGATTATTCTTAGTAAATCTTTCTTATACGGTACTAACTTTTTCATATTAAAGGATAAAAGAAAAATTTTCTCCACGTAAAATTAACTTTTTTTATCCTTTAAGATGACCTCCATAGGCGCTCCCATATCTATGTTCATATTATGTGGCTTGGACTTTTTTTATAGTCTGTTGATGTAGTTTGGTTGCTTTGCTATACTTCTGCTTATGTGACATCTTATTATACTTTTGTATAATGTGACAGACTTACTATAAGTCTGTAAATGTGGCTTAAATATCTCTTCTAGGACTGTCAATGTGGCTTGGACGTCATCTTACCCATTTGCGGATAAGACACAAATTTCAATTTTGTTGTGTATGCATTTATTAACTATAGTTAGGTAAGTGTTAAGATGAGAATTATAATTTTAAGAGAAGTATCTTGTCTAAAAACCCTTGTTATAGTCAACTACTAATTAAGACAATAGACTAAGAGCTGGCCAATTTTCATAATAATTCATGATATTTAAGTTATGTTAAATCTTGTCCATTACAGGCAGTGTTTAAGTTTAGATATCATTGTTGCTAACTCTAAGTCCTTTTGGTTTGAACCCGGGAGAAAGTTGTTAACTTTATCTTACACTTGTTATCTTCTCATTACATTATTTCATCGCTTTGTCTTGACTAAACTTTCTTCACTGTTATTAGCCTTACCCTCTTCCTCCTTTGACTTCTTTAAGTTTTATACTATCCAGAATTCTAGTTTTTAGAATCTAATTAACCTTGTTAGGGGGATTATTACTCTACGCCAGGAATAGATTGATAGAAAAATGACACAAGTTTCAAAACTATACCATTTTTTTATCAGTAATAAGTAATTGTATTATCACAACTTTAATGGTGACTTAAACTAAATTTGCAAATTCATTAATTCAACTGCGTAAGTTTTCGTTGCTTAAGGCCCAAACATTTTGCGCAACATGTTTGGGCAAACCTGATTTCGGAGAAATTTAGTAAAATCATGTTTGCGCAAACATCAAGCAGCCCCATATACACGGTCAAAATGTTTTCGCTAACATTTTGACCGTGTATGGGGGCCTATAGAATAATAAGTCTAGATTTATAAATATTTAGGAATTGATCGCGTCACAGATTTTGTGAATACAAACGTTTTGAAACTAAAACTCAAGTTTGCTCTTAACATCGAAGGTATCTAGGTAAAATCCCAGAAATGTGAGAATTGTTTCCCATTGAATGTGAAAAGTACCTGATCCTTCCATTTTCTCTAGAGGTGTGTCGACCAAAATATTAAATATATGTATATGTAAAATAAAAAAATGTAGATGTAGTAACTACTTAAACATAGGTATCATGAACAATGTTGTGTTGAAATTATGAATGCATTGATAATATAAAAGAAAGTAAGATTGTTTAATTATCTACTAATATATCCTTTTCAATTATGTCTAGACAGCGTGCATTTAATTCGAGAAAGTGTTAATTTTGGTGTTTTTTTTTTCACGATGGATATTTTGTTACAAAGAGTGCAAAATGATTTAAGTTGGCGAAGGGTCTTTGGGTGCTGATCCGGTTTCTGGTTTGTAAGTGGGCGTTTTGTTTAAGAGAAGCGAGAGAAGGCATACCGAAACCAGTGGCGAGACTTGGCAACCAGCCGCTCACTCCATTTAAATTTATTTTACTTTTTATAAACGGCGGTGAAAGTAAAGCTCAACGTTTTAACGACCCTTTTAAGATTCAAAAGATAATCGTGATTGAACTGAGTTTAAGTACGAAAACAATTCAGAAGTCCGACATTTTCAATCTTAACTTTTAAAATATTATATAGCTAAACCAAAGCTTTCGTAGCTCCACTGAAATTTCACTAAAATAAAACTCGGTCCATTTACACTTTAACACCTTTCTATATATTTTTTATGTAACTTTACTATCACTTATGTGCTGACCATTCACGCTGACTCGGTAGCAGCCTATTGTAGCTTGCTATATACTGGTGGTCCAAAAGTCTCCCCCCTCCTCTTAACTTTTGATCGGTTTGAGATAAATTAATGCAACTTAGGGGATCTGTACCATGTAAAAGGAAGTACGTTTTCATGCAAACTCGCTTTTTATTTATAAAATTATACCACTAAGTATAAGTTGCTAACTACTTATACATGGCGGAGTTAGAAAAGGAATTCAATTAAAAGATATCACGCTATTACTTGTACTTACCGGAGTTTTTATATATTTATTTTATAATGATTTATGTGTATACGCAATAATAATAAAAATAAATATGTATTGAATATTGAGATAATAGACAATCAAGATGAGTTTTTGACAGTTAGGTATGATATTTGACAGTTAGGGTAATCGAGAGTCTAGTAGTGGAGGATCCATACCTGCATTCTTAATATTCCAACGAATAATTATATAAAATGTATTATTTCTTCAATTTGTACATTCCTGTTTCAATTGTATAGGTATAGTTACTTAAGACGATGCTTATGAAGTTTCATTAAAATCGTTATGTTGATAGCGGTAAAAACCAAGTGTTTTCTCTATTTTGAGCTTTAGGTCCATGCTTTAATAGTTTTAGCGATCTCTAACACTTTATAACGGTGTTGTAGCAGTTTGTTCTACTAAAAAGTTGTATAATAAAATTTGATTGTATATAATAAAATTTGTTTGTCTCGTCGAATTGATAAAGTTAGCATTTTTCCCCGTTCTAATATAAGATAAGATTAATATAAGATAAGATTATATAAGATCCCAATTTTACGTTTACGCGAGTGCTGCGCGCGAATGTTTGGGCGGATAACGTTGTCCTAAATGACAACGGTCTGACTACTTATTAAATTGAATAAATCGGTCTGCTTTTACTTAAGTTATCGTCCTCGACGTCGGCCGGTTCTGTGACGGTCAATTTCGTTACCGGTCGTTTTTTCGGATTCACTCCCAGACCTGCCTTGAGGAACTTATTTCCAAAAATGTACAGTGTGGAATAGCACACTGTCGAATCTGAAGTTCTTCAGTAGTACTAATTCCTTACATTAAAATTAAAATACAAATTAAAAAAACAAAAACATTACGATAGTGTACCATTGCATATATAATTGCTTTAAATACTATAAGCGAATTATTTATCAATCAATCAATTAACTTTTTATTGCTTCAATCATCAATCAACCTTTAATTCATCAATCAACCTATTATTGCTTATATGGTTTACAATAATAAATAAACTAATTCTAAATACAATAGTAGAATTATTTATCACTAATCAGATATTTTTAATTTGGTTAGGTTTTTAATTATTATCAGTGTAAACCCGATTTACAAAATTATCTATCAAATAAATAAAAAAAATCCTGATTCAAATTTAAACACTAAGTGTGTAAATCTTTTATGTAAAAAAATGTATATGCGAGTGGCGAAATAAATTTGATAAAATTACCATTTTGCAACTTTTAAAAAGTATGATTCTGGGGGGGAAAAAAAATCAATTTTATAAATTGCATGTCGCGCGACAACTTGCATGCAAGTGTCGGATGTGTCGGATGCGTATGCCATGTATGAGATATTAATGTATTTTTCTTATTAAGATATGAAGTTTTTTTTTTTTGTTTTTCAATATGTAGGTCACTTTAAGCTTTAAATTGCATGATATGTTCTCCTTGTTCGATATTAAATTAATTATTTAACAAAGTATAAAATAAAATTATTTAGAAAGCCTAATGGATAAAAATTTAATAATAATATGTCTTTGTACTTAATTATTTTTTATTGACCTAATACTCCTAAAATGTAGCCAAAAGTTTTAGAATGTTCAGAAAAAAAACCTGTCTAAAAAGATAATTTGACTAATTAAAAAGTTAAGTAACCGATCGAACATTTTTTTTCTAAATTATTTATCTTATTTTTTATTTAGCTTTAGTAAATTTTCTGGATTATTACACTTTATTTTACAATGTGGAAATCTGCTGTACATTTTTTACCCAAATTAAATCAATTGTTTAGGTAGAAAGCAAATGTAGTGATAATTCAAAATGTTACTGTATTTACCTACTTATATATTAGAGCGTGTAAGCTTAATAATTCAAACATTTTTGTGTATTTACTTTACCTATTTTTATATCAGAGAAACTTAGAGCTCTAACTTTTTTAATAGCTGTCGTTTGTGTTTTGTTGACTAATGGTTTCTTGTGAGGAATTGTAGAACCTTAACTTCCAAACGCGATATCGATGAATTTAATATATTCAGTGAGGTAATATTTATTTAGAGGTCTCTTAAAAACTGCGACAAATTTTAAATAGTCTGCTAATTAGTGTGGCACAAAGCTTCCTCGCGTCCTAATATTGTGATCTCTGGTAAATGAGTGTAGGTCTTGTTTGGACCCGTTTCGAATCCTAGTATGAATACACTTATTTTTATGCTAATTACTTTTATTGAACTTAATATGACATTGTCTGAGGGCTACTTTATACACTGACCACCCAAATTTCTTTAAAATCGAATGAGTACCTAAAAAAATAGTTGCTTTTAACAGCGTTTCAAATTCAAAGAGAAGCAATGGACGCAGAATGTAGCAAACCAACAATAAAATATGAACTACCAATCAAAAATCATCAAAATTGAACGAGTAATTTTTTAAAGATGGTAGTTTCGCTAAACATTTATTCGATTACTTTACTTTTTAATGAATGGTTAAATATGTTTTATTTTAATTGGTGTTTTAAAATTATGTGTATGTTCGAGTGTAAAAGTTTTACTTCAAAATTATTTAAACTTTTGCATAGTTTATTATTGGGGTTTCACCCTGAGAATATCGATTTTCGAATTTGTCTTCAGAAGTTAGTTTTTTTTTTTTTGTTTGTTTTTTTTTGCTGTTAAGCCTTTAGAAAGAGTCAAGGCCTGGTCTCTGATGAACGGACCTGTCCTGCATTTAGATGTCTTCATTATGTAGATAGGTTCGGTAAAGAATGCCTACATTTCGAATTTCATTTAAATTGCCTCGTTACTTACCAGACCAACATAAAAAGGAAATTAAGAGAAAGTAATTTAAAATTGAAATAATAAAACGTTTACAGAAGATGTTTCATTTGCCAACTTTAACAAAATTTAAATAATACTTGAATCATTTTGCTTACCTGGTATTTATAATCAGGGTGCCCATAGGCAAAAAAGTCAATTATATATATTCTTTCCAAACCTCTTTGTACGGCTTGTTTAGGCCAAGTCTGACACCGTTTTCCTCTATGATTTTATTTGGTTTTGGGGCGTTTTTCATTATTTGAACCCTATATTACTTTGACGCGTCAGACTGGAAAATCGGAAAAAGTTCTGCGTCAGACAATAATAAAATGTTGAGTTATAGGGTTCAAATATTGTATCTTAAGAAAATCAGCTGGTTATTAATCATTAATTAATATTCTTCAGGCACTGCTTACTTTTAAGGCACACTTAAAATTTTATTTCTTTAAAAGAAATTAATAAAGAGATACTAGGGGGCTCTGCCCCCTACTCGCTTCGCTCGTCAACCCCCGCAAGTAATATTTCTTTACTTGTTACCAACAAAAATAATGGTTTGTTTTGATTTTATAGAGTTCAAATATATATAATAACTTATCTAAATAAAACATATCTAAATAGTGACCGATAATTTTATCAAAACTTAAGTTCCAATTATTAACATTACATTTTTGATTGAATTCAAATAGATATAATAACTCATCTAAATAGTGACCGAGACTTTTATCAATACTAAACGTTATAATTATTAAGATAACATTTATGATTTACTACCGATAAAAGTAAAGGTTTGTTTGTTGATTTGTTAATCTTTATATAGATTTAATAACTTATCAAAATAGTTTTGATTTGTTGTACATTGAAAGCTGTCACTTTTTGATTAAGGCGTGTAAACAAACAATGCGCTTTCTTTATTACATCGCCCGTGTTTTGTTTATTGTCTCGGGAATGACAGTTCCCCGTGTCATTCTTGAGCGGAATTTACTATGAGAACCTCCCCTTTCTCCACCGCGCTCTTATCAAACAGTTATATATCACTCTCTCTCTGAACTTGTTTGTTTACCTTTCTCCCCCCCCCCTTATCTCCTAACGCACTCTTATCAAACAGTTATATATCACTCACTCTCTGAAATTGTTTGTTTACAAAACTTTTTTAATAATATAGATAGATAAAAAATATCAGCAAGTGTTGAGATTTATTTATTACCTCAAACAGTTATATATCACTCTTTCTCTGAACTTTTTTTTTTACCTTTCTCCCCCCCCTTATCTCCTAACGCACTCTTATCAAACAGTTATATATCACTCACTCTCTGAAATTGTTTGTTTACAAAACTTTTTAATAATATACATAGATAAAAAATATCAGCAAGTGTTGAGATTTATTTATTACCTCATCTGATCCCATCTACCAGCTGTGCTACAAACTGTAATTACGATAAATATGTTTTTGCTGTGCTGTAACAACAAAAGAAATTAGTCTTCAAATTAATGTGGGACATAGATTTGCCTGAGCATAAGCTAATTTGGTTTACCATTTACAGACAAAACATTAATTAACTCTGTCACAGATCACTGTATAAACCAATAAAGGCATTCATTCATAGATTCCTCTTTTTCAGTTACAGAATTCTGTAATTTGACTGGTTGTATTTCCAATACATAAATACTGGTAGTGGTATTGAATGATTGAATACTGTTGTATTTCCAATACTGAGAAATACAATATTGAATGTTAAATGTGCGCAGACGGTTAAAATTAACAAAATAAAAATCGGAGAGACAGTAAAATATAGACGCAAAATCGCTAAGGTTCTCTGATGTCAAACATAGATTTCTAGCTAGGAATGTTTAAATTTGGAGAGAAAGAAGTCAATCTTCTGAATGACGACAATGCTTGTGTTACTTTCGGCTCAGAGGCAATTATAAATAAATACATTATAATTAGTTGTTTCATCCGAGATTTTATGCTACCTACTCATTAAATACAACGTAAAGAGTAAAATAATTTTTTGTTTTAATCGTAGCTATCGTTCGTTTTGATACAGATTAATTTAGTTCTTTTAGTTTTATAGCAGTTTAAAATTGATTTTTTTTTAATATTGACAATTACAGTTTATCTTAAATAGTGTTATGAATAATGCTATGCAAATCGTATATAAATTAAGGCACTTTAATAATATCATCATGCTTCTGTAAAAATTACTGAAGAAGGTTTGTAAGTTTTTTCATTGCTGAGAATTAAAATCGTCCGATTTATGAATAACAGTGAGATGAGAGAAAATAGAAGATAAGAAAAGGTAAAAAGAGCACTTTCTCCTTTAGATGGATGAGGGTTTTGGATGTGACTGGTATCGGGGTCAGGGTACCGAAGGAGGGTACCCTAGCCTCGGGGTGCGAGAGAGCTGTCGAGCTTTAGACAGACTTGAGAACGAAAGCAAAAGTTCACAGTTTCTCGATCCATACTGGCTTCTCCTGTGTAAAACTATAGTATACTTATTATCAGGTACTATTCAGACTCGTGTATAGTGGTTTCTTCTCCCAGGGCCGTGAGATTAAAGATGAATGGAAAAGATACGACAGAAAAAAAAAAAAAAAATGTACAATACCAATAATCTTAAACAGTTGAAGATTCAAATCCCTCTTCTCTTGGTATAACAATGAATTTTATTTTTCGTATTGAGTTTAATTATTTCAATGTCTTCATTGTTTAAAAAAAAAACTTCCTGAGAAGGTAATCTTTTTAGAATATTAGTGAAAGTTTCATCTCCACTATAGTTTGTCTGGAAAGTCGGTAACTAGTAGAAGTTTACGACTAATTTTAAAATCGTATATGAGGTTGTTAATTTTAGCTAGTGTTAATTTTAAATTTGGCTAGTAGTGCCAATAAACTAAAATTTCAAATGTCCACTCATTACTTTATTCAAGGTTAATAGCTCATCTGCGTTTAAATGTTCAGATGCCATAATCAAAGAAGTTTATTGTTGTTTAAAATTATGAAATTAAACAGAGAAAAGGTTGAACATTTTTAATTTAGCCAACAAAGTCACAAATTTGTTTAGCCAACAGTCACAATTTTTTCCTCCAACATAGTCACAAATTTATTAAGAGCTTCCATTTTAAATAAAGTTGTCTCAATATCAATGTTTTTTGGAACTCACTGAAATGTATTATCATTTCAACTCACTAGATAATTATTCATGTAATTAAATAAATTAATAATCTGAAATTGTCTTGTTTGTTACAGGTGAGTACTTTACTTCCATATATCCTACATAATAACAGATTAAGTAAGTTATATCTTAAACTAAACATTCATTCATTAGATTGTATTTTTATTGATTTAGATTGTGTTTAGTGAAAAAAAACCACAATAGTTAATGATTACAGACTGGTTTTGATCACTTTACTTTGTCAACATTAGCTAAGACTCCTACGAGAATAACATGGATCTACGCTCAACATATATCGATATAGACACCAATATCAGACATCTGATCTTAACATATGTATATATTGTATACAATTAATTATTTATAAATCAAATAGCTATATTTCCGTGAGTGTTATTTAATGTATTTTTTAATTTAATTTTATTTTTTAAGTATCTTTTAATGTATTTATTTTTTGTTTTATCCCACATGCCACACAATTAGCTTTTCACCAAAATGGCTTATGTCATAAATGGAAGCTACTTTTTGTGTGCAATTGGTTCCGGAGGTATTGTTATGTCAAATTTTGCAAATAAATGACCGCCATCTTGAATCAAGATGGCTGATCATAAAAAAGGTTATTGAGAAGCACCTACGGTCGAAGAGAAACCTATCTAAAAGGTCAAAAACTTCATGGTAATAGGTCTAGTGGTTCTAGAGCCTAGAGTATGATACTCCATTCGCAATGAGATTTAAGTGCCCTTTATCAGTGACCTTGTTATCTGCAAATAATCTCCAAATAATTTCATTATACAAAAAATAAAATTCATGATACAAAAATAATTTCATGATTCCATTTCCAAATCTAAAAGTTTAAGACAGTAACTTATATTTGGTATACTTTCATACTTTTTTATTTAAAACATTATTAGATTAACCCCCAAACTGAAAATATAAAATAACATTTTTCATTGCGCTTCTTTGTTAGTTTTATCAGAAAATAGCTGTTTCCTGATAGTTATCGAATATTCCTGGCTTGTTTCCAATATATATTTTATTTTTTACAACCTTTTTCATCGGTTGCCTTCCTTCAATTTCTTTTCTTCTTTGTATTAGTGTTATTTTTATATATATATTCTTTTATTCTATTTTCTTACCCGTGAAGACATTTTATTTCAATTTCTTCAACTTATATTATTTTTTACTTTTCCTCACTACCTATAGTAGGAAAAGTATTGTTTTCTTGTGGGATAAAACGGTATCATGAAATCGATAAAGAATAAAGGCCCCCATACACGATCAAACATTTTGTGCAAAATGTTTGCGCAAACCTGATGTCGGGGAAATTAGTTAAAAAATCATGTTTGCGCAAACATCAAGCAGCCCCACACATGGTCAAAATGTTTGCACAAACATGATGTCTGCGCAAAATGTTTGACCGTGTATGGGGGCCTTAAGGCTTAAAAAGAAAAGAGAATAGGTTAATGATGGTTTTTGAGAAACTTCCTTTATTGTAAATATAGAATATTAAGACCCTCTAAAATAGCAAGTCAACTTCCACACAATTATGTTCGTGTAAAACTCTAGGAAAAGGCCCTCAAACAGTGAATATACACAGTTTTCTATTTCCTTATTCAGATGATGGAAGACACTTGTCACCAAAATGGGTTTTTAAAGAATTCCTGAATGGTGAAAGAATCTAGAGACAATGGATGCTTTGGAGTACTTCAAACGATGCCTTGTTTTGCTCCCCTTGCCTCTTGTTTTCAAAAACCCCTTTTGCGATGAATCCAAAGGATTCAACGACTGGAAACACTTCAATCCACTGATAAATATTCACGAGACCTCTTCATCACACCGTAATGCTCACACATAATGCTAAATGAAATGTAAAAACCTAGAAATTGGATTTGAAGTCTGGCAATTCAATCAATTCAAATTTAAATATTCAAAAGGACGTACTGATAGAAGTAAAAATATGGCGGGACATTCTACAAGTTATTGTGGCTGTGGTTTAAGGGGAGAATCTAATGGTCGGGAAAAATTCAAGAAGTTTTGTGCAGATCGCAGAAATTTTGAGTGTTTAGGTTCGCACTAGTTTTTGTTTTTTGGGCAACAAAGTACAACTTGTACACCAACTTTCAAGTCTATAGCTTCAGTAGGTCAGGAGATATACTCCAAGATGCGACGGACGGACGGACACACTACCAAAAGCATGAAGGTTTCTAGGATGACCTCGAAACCCTAGAAATAAAAAAAATTATGTTTAGTTACGCTTGTGATAAATAAGTGTTAATCAAATTACTGGTTTAGCATATTTTGGTTACCGTTTGATTCGCTCCGTATAGTTTAAGCCGTCCTATACTTCTAATGCAGTTTTTTTTAATAGGAGTTCTTTTTTAAGTTGGCTCTTTTTAATTGGTCATATACAATATACAATATACAATACTACCTTGACTTACGTAATTTGGAGTTACCTTCCTTAAAATCTAGACTACAAATATATATCGCGTTTCCAAAATGGCGACCATTTTACCCCCGAAAGTACCAAAACCAAACCCCTAAAAATGTTCCCCTACCCTACTACCACTTAAGGAAAGGTCTTAAAAATAAGGAAAAAATACTTAAATATGCTTACTTCTCTATTGCGCCCTACGATATTTCTTGTAGTCAATATTATAAATACGTTAAATTTTAAAAATATTAGGTGGCTGTAACTACCATCGAATATTTATTTTTTGTAATTTTTGAGTGGTGTATCAAAAGGTACCGAGATGCAGATCACAAATATACTTATGCCATTTGGAAACGGCAGCCATTTTACCCCAAATAAGTGCATACCTAAGATGCTAAACGATAATATGCACACCTTGTTCCTCCGAAGCCGAACTTTTTAAAAATTTATTAGGACTATTGGATTTTGACAAAATTTGGCATTCATCTCCACGAGGCGTTAAGACTACTCGATCATCTGAGTGAAACATTTCTCCCTTAGTTATTTATCAGGATTGTTAAATTATATCATTCCGGTTTTTAACAAAATCTTGATGAAATAACTTAAGTAAGTTGTTTAATTATTTTATTCCTTTGTAAGCTGGGTACACATGGTCCGATCAGTTTAGTCGGCTAAACAGTTCGACTCGGGCAGTACTGTCCGCTTGAGCATGTATGCATACGCCGGCCGCCTATAATACAGTCCTTTAGTCAATCAAGATCTTTTTCTTTTGCTGGTCCCGGATGATGCTCAAGCCTTAAATTAGCTATTGCTAATATATATTTTCCCTTTCGAAATATATGTAATAATTAATAATATATTATAAGTGCGACCTTATATAGAATAGCTTAGAATCATTAAGAAGTATTTAATTACATCAATAACTAATAATGTGTTACAAAACTATCCGTAAATCTGTGAACAGTAGGAATAAAAGTACAGTTAATAAGACGTTCACTTTAAGAGTCGAGACATCGCCTGATTTACGACCTTTATAACGACCAGATTTGAAAAAATTGGCGTCGATATATCCTCTTAGCGTGTCGATCCTTGCGAAACCAAAGAACTGGCTGTTTGGTTTTATGCAAGTCCCCCTCGAGACAAGTCCAAACTGCTGGTGCTTCCAAATTAACGGCCCTCCGCGAGCACCAGGGCACCAGCTGAGATTCAGATGCGTCTCCTTCATTGCGCACGATTCAACATTTTCTGTAAAATATTTTATATCAGTCTTATACTAGTTAGCTTCACAGCATTTAGCTGTATGCTCATGATCTATAAATGCTAAATTTCTTCATCAATTGTGAAAATAAAAATTATTCAATGTAATTCTTAAACACAGAGTTCCATGTTCAAGCCCACTGGTGTTTTGCACAATTTTGTATCTAAAAACCTTGAGCCTTCTGCTGTATTTAAAATTTGACTGTCAACTATATTTTACTCTCTATTACATTCTAGAGCTTTCAAATAAATGGTTAGAGTTTTCATATCTGGGTCTCTAAGCATTTATTAGTATTTTTAAAAATTGCTAACAAATATAAGGTCTAATTTCCTTAAAAGCTTTTTATATACCTAATATATATAAAGAGAGATTAGAGATTATTGTAATACTTCGATTTTTAGCTCCATATTAAGGGGCGCCGAAAAAAAAATGATTCCTCTAAAACAGTTTCGACAATTTTGATTATGAAATTCTGAAAAATATTATAGTTTTAAATACGAATACCATTTAAGCCTCGGGTTAAAAGTTTTTCCGTGAAAGTTCGAGTTATTGATGAAAACAAATCTGATTTTGTTTAAGTTGATCTATTTGTGATAAGCAAATAACTGCCTATAGAATACTTTTTAAATATGTCTAAAAATAGCAAAGTTAAANAACATAGGTTCTCCTTGACTTCTCCAGCCACCAGCTTACACTGGACTACTGGAGTACTGTCTACGCGGCATGGTATAGAGACCTTTCCATCCCCACCCTCCCCACTTTTCTACCTTCCCCCACACCATTCTCTTTATCTACACGACAATTAAATTATATACTAAATAACTAGCCTGAGAGCCTGAGGGGTGAAGGCTAGTATATATATATATATTGTTTTGTTCACGAATAAACGTATCAATTTAGTAATATTTAATGTGCACTGCTGGCGGTTGAAATTAATCTGGGACTTATGTGTGGACTAATTTCGACAAACCATCCAAATTTCATAAAAACCAGATGAGTACTTTTGAATATACACATAGGTGTACATAAAATGTATCAGTATGTTGTATCAGTATGTGGGTATGTGTAAGAGAAATAAATAGCCGCAAAAGGACGATCACATAGCTTCCTTTATTTCAATATTTCGGAAGCAATAAATCAATTAAATGAGTTATAGTGGGATTTGAACTAAGTATCAATATTTAATAAAAAAGTTTTCTTTGATTTATCAGGTTGATTTTTTTAATATTGAAAAAAGTTAAAATGTATTTATGTTGAAATGGTTGTAAATATCATTAATAGTTTATTGAATATAAAACACATTTAGAAGCTTTAATATATAATTAGCAATTTGTTAACGTTTAAATAGCTCATAATCATAATATTTAGCACTGTTATGGGCTATGAAAATATGGAGAAAACATGGAGGGTTCTAACAAAAGCAACATCAAAAAGGGTTTTTAGTCTCAAGGTTCTAGATATTCGGTGAAAAATATTGATATTATTATTACTTGTAACATTTTTGTTGCCATATATTATATAATTTAAAGGAAATTCTTGTTTTATAATATGGCCAACAATAAGCTGTTTGTGACCTACCGTCCAAATTTCATTAAAATCGGATGTGTAGTTTTTAAGATATGTTGGTTCGCAGAAATTGAACGAAAAACCGATAGACCGACAGACTGATACGGAACCAAAATTTTTTTTTAAATTTGAAACGGATTTCAGTCTTGGAATTTTTTAAATCGGAGATCTAAATATTTTTCGTTCTCCAGAACGATCACGTAGCTTCCGTTACCTTCGGTAAGCTCGGAAGCAATATATGTTAGATAAATGAGTATAAAAGGTTACCATCGAAATCTTTTATATTTGCTTTGCATTCTTGAAACGTCGACAGTTTTTTAAATTGTGAGAGGAGTCTTATTGAAAACAGGTCTAATGCTTTTTGATTCCTCATCGCGGGCTGGATGATTCCCGGGTCCTTTTCGGATCCCCATCCCAAAACAAGGAAATATTTGCCCCGATGTATCATCTCGTGCAGAGAGCTCATCTGTGTCGGTCCCGCCAATCTTATGCTGTTCACCGTAGGTGAAAATTTCATCTCCTTTTTCAGTTCGATGACTGCGATGTCTATATGTTTTGTTTTCGGGTACTCTTCATTCGGGTAGATGATGTAAGTGTCATACATTGTCCCATCTCCTCCCCAAGGGTACCTGAAATTATGTAAAAATGTAAAATGAAATTATGTAATTATGTAAATTATGTAAAATTACAGCTGCCTGGGAGCGGAAGGGCTAAGTGACAAAAACAGTGAAATCCGGCTGGGAATCCTAGCTATTTTAGTTTATTTTTTTCACTCGCTTTGTGCTTTTGTTTACTTTTATGTTGGCTGTCACTTAGTTAGTGTTAAATACACTTACAGTCTATAAGATTAGAGTTAGAGTTGGCACAATCAAAAGGCGGGAAAATTTTGGGGGAAACGATTCTATTGGTCCCCCATGTTGAATGCAACTTCAGAAAAAAATGCTCTACTCTACCCCTGTTCCACAAAAAAAAAAATATAACATGTAAACACTGATTTAACCCCAAAACTACCTCCATGTTTGTTGTTTTCCGCCTTCGATTGTGCCAACTCTAATCTTATAGACTGTAGATAGTTGTCTCAAACATTATGTAATTAATGTTGTATTAAAAATAAATACATTTAACGTACTTAATATTATCATAGTTTATGGGCAGACGGTTCCTAGACGTAGTAGTTAATCAATGTATAGTGAATTTCTTCCAAAGATAAAATGTTAAGTTATGGGTCAATAATTGAATCCAGTCGCTTGGGAAAGTCAATTATGATACCAAGCAAATTCAGGCTCAAGCTATTCCAACTAAATATGGACTCTGACTTTATTTTAGACAATTCGTCTTTATATTATTAACTTTTATCCCTTATTTACATTTTAGCTTGAAGATTGAATTTTATTCGTTTCGAACGAAAATACATTCGTTTCATAACGAAAATACATTCGTTTCATAACGAAAATACATTCGTTTCATAATATAAAAACGCCCTTAAATAAACTGGGCAATACTAAAATTCCTAAATATTAGTAATAGTTTCACTTCCTTTTCAAAATCTTAGGTATACATTTTGTTGAATTAAAACCCTCTTTATAATTTATTTCTAAATTATGTAGTTTAATTTTTTTTTTTAGTCTTCTTTTTTGCTGTTTATTAAAAATAAATATGTAAAATCCATAAAAGCCTTTTTTAATTTTATATTCTTATGCTTTTATTATTTGCCTCTTAATAAACAGTTTCAATCAACCGGTTCTAATCCATTGAATTTTTAAATTTTCTCATATAAGTAAGATTCAATTCTTTTTGTGTAACACTTTATTTTCTAGACTAGAATTCCAATATCAATTTAGACGCAACAATTTATTATTTCTTCCCTTTTTTAATTATCTTCCTTTTTTTACTACGGAAAGTTGAAATATTAATTTAA
>KZ651114.1:1673930-1685239 GCA_001010745.2 Gerris buenoi
TATATATATATATTATAGTTCTATGTATAAAAAACCAAAAATAACAATTTATGTCTGTTATAAATTGTTTTAGTGTTTCAATAACTGTTGCCTTTAAATGTAATTAACTTTAACCGAATATTATTGAGAGCGGGGTTTGTTATTAACTATAATAAGAAATAAGATAAACTTTAACAACAAAAGGATTGTTATTAAAAGCCTTAAATAAATTAATAGTGAACGTCGAGCGAATTTCATACTCAGTATTGGTAGCTGGAGTTTCAGGTTGATTGCTAGGAATCTATTTCCTCTGGGAAATGGTCGCTGAACTCTTGAATAAGCTTGTGGGATTAATTCGATCAAACTAGGAGACTGAGTAAGGTAATATAAGGTGGAATACTAAGAGGGTATTGAACAGAGAACGGAATGATTGATGAAACCTTAAGGAAACTTCCCGGGCTAAATTAATGGTGGAACTAACCAAACACGACAGCGCACAACCTAGAGCAGCCGAATGTCGTAATTCTTTACCGTCCTGTACAGTCGCTTCCAATTAATTCCTGCTGAGCCCAAGAGATTGACATGAGCGTTGGCGTTTCCGACGTCATTCACTGCAGGTCTACCTACAATTTCCTTCGGAGTAACTGCTCTTCTAGGTATATCGCGTCACATCGTTCCAAATCAGGATTTTTTGCTCTTTAACAAATCGATGATGGTGTCAAGCGGAATTGAGAGAAGAACTAAACAAAAATAAAAAATACCCACGTCCGAAAATCTGTAGACGAGACACGAATATAACAAGAAAGGTTTTACGATCGAGTTTGAGGACCAGAGGTTTTTTTCAAGAAGCGTCCGTAGAGCCAGAGCCATTCATCCTTAAGTTCGGTATCCCCAAATAGGGTGCCTGATCGATTCCTTTAAAGAACAGGATGGAACATAGAATTGGACGTGAACAGGAAATCGAGGTGTCCAGGGAGTAAAACCTTTCTAGAATTTATTAGCAGGAAGGCTATCTATTGTGTCGGCACAGACTACCGACGATCTAGGTCCAGGTTTAAATGGGCACACTTCGATAGCAAGGGAAGGCGCAACTATTGTAGTCGGTCTGTTACAGTTCAGGTAAGCATCCGAAAACGTATAGGGAATACTTGTGTGTCTATGAATTGCAAACTTGGGGGCACGTGCGGCATACAGAATAGTATGACATAAACTATAACAGTATGAACCCCTCGGGCCACAGCCTATTTTGGGATTTATCCTACTCACACGTACCACGCGAAGGCTTTTGACACTGACCATTCTCTAGAGACCAACTTAGATTTCCTCTGTACTAACTCACTTTTATGTACTAACGTTTTAAATGTATACCACAGATGGTTGTTGCTGCAACATTTGTAGTGTTCTCTGTATGTATAGTTCGTGTGTTTTGTATGTATAGTTTCGTACTTATCATGCGCTTTTTAATAAACATTATGATATTCTTTCAATAAGACCTGTCACATGCCTCCTTTAAAAAAGAATGTGTACAAAAATTTAAGTTCATTGATATTTTCTTAATGTATTTTCTCTGCTGTCTTCTTACTTACTTTCATCTCTTATTTACTTTCATTACTTATTTATTCCTTAACTTAACTTACTTTGTACTTTCCCTACACTAATTATTACTAATAAATAGTTACAGTTACAATATGATTGAATGCAAGTGGAGGTAGATATCAAAGATATTAGTTTATAGTGAACTACGTGTCAGAGTAGCGTAATTCGATCATTTTTAATTTCTTTTTACAGTTTTTCATTGGATGATTAGACATTGTTTGTAATTGCTCAAAGGTTTGTTTAACTAACTGCACAACATTTTGTAATTACTTAGAGCTTCTTTCATTAACCATTTATTTTCTCTTTTCCTCTCTGATGAGGAAATATGGCGTGTGTACAATTATTAGTTTTTTATTGCCGTTCTAGATTCTTTTGAAGTTATATATTTGTTCGTTTAACTAAAAACGAGAGTAATATTAAGTAACTGTTTACTTGTATTATTAATTATGTAAATGTGTATTTTAAAACAAAGCATTCTTCCAACATAAATTAAGACTAATTTATAAACGAATAAATCTAGATTTTTTTTTCTTCGATGCGAATAACTAAAAACCTATTGATCTTTGTCATATCGACAACTTTCCCTGCATCAGGGTAATTGATAAAGATAATACATCGATTTTGGATTTTAATAATATAGGACCTTCGAAAACTAAAATGCAGGGAATACTATATTATAAAAGCCATCATCTCAATTTGTTTTGTACTACATTTTCAAAGAACTTGCTTGATGTAAAAGTCTAGTAGTTATTAATCGTGCATCTCTATACACACCAATATTTATTTGTTTATTTTACAACTATGCTTTAATTATTTAAGGGCGGAAATTATTTATGGTGCAAGTTATAGGTAGGTAAATCAAAATTTAAATCTCTTTTTGTTGTGCCATCATCTCTTGGATATGAGGTTAAATAATGGTGTTTTGTTATTGTAAATAGGGCATCTTGTAAAATTAATCATGGGTGTTTCACAGCGCAGTATATGATACATTGATTCTTTTCCGCATTATTTAAAAGTCGATCTATCACCTTTAGTGGTAGTGGTATCGTGGCAACCACGATACCACTAAGATATAGTGCCATCAGATTTCGTCCTGGAAAACCATGTTCGCCACTCTCATAGTTGTTTAATAAGAAATTATCCAACGAGTCCAAATTTGTGAAGACATTTGTTTACCGACCAACACTTCACTCCTGTGTGAGGGGTTTACCTGTATATCAAGTATTGGATATATGCAAGGCTACTCGGGTTTTTTTAAAGGCTCACTTCGTAGTCTATGTCTTGAGGCGCAATGCCCCGTTTTTTTTGTTTTTTTTTTTTAAACTTGATGTGTTTCTAAATGCAATGATCTATCAGTGTTAATATTTTTACATTTCTATATAAAGATCATACCCCGAGGTAAAATCAAGAATTTAATTTTATCTCCAAATTTGGGGGGCGCTACTCAAGAACTCTGAAAAAAAAGAAAACATTTCTTGAATATGGTATCGACGATTTTGATTAAAAAATTCTAAAATGAGTCCATTTAAATACGAATCCTTATATTTGTTTCCCCGAGGAAAATCTATTTTCGGAGGTATCGATGAAATTAAATCTGATCTTGTTGAAAATCGAAAACAAAAAGTTCCTTGGATCTAGGACCAAGATTATATGCGAAAGTTAGCCTGAGTTGTCTCGGACCGATTGTTTTTATTGTTTTTTATTTTTAAAAAAAATTAAATTTATATTTCATTTTAAAGAAAATAAGGCATATATTTTTATCTATATTAAGATAATTTCTTTGAAATAATCAACATATGGAATAAAATATGTGTTTTGTTTTTAAATACTATGTGTTATACAGTTTGAGAAGTCTATCTTACGTCTTTCTTATATAATTTCAAGTCTCAAGCATATGGTATTTCGTTTGATCCTTGTACGTTCTTACAGTCTAGACTGACGTTTTAAAAGCCTGTCATTTATCAAGTGGTCGCATCACCATACACGTAATACTAGAGCTCCTTTAAATTCTCTTCTATCATTACTCTGTAATGATCCATATTGCTAAACGATGGTGACATCCTATAGCCGCATTATGACAAAGTCTTCAGGTGTTAACATTCAGGTGTCAACATCAGAATTGATAAATAAACTTGTGCATTACTTAGTTCATCTCTCTTACTTCTTTAAAAAATATTTCTTTTGTCAACTTAATATTTTATTTGAGTTCTACTCCACCCATTTCTGTCGAGGATTTTAAACCTAACTTAGTTAGTCTCAAGTCGAAGTGGTTTTTGTAATTTTATTAATAATTGATAACTCTCAACGACTTTTGAGATAGACACTTGAACTTTCTTCAGGTTGCCACCCTTCCTACGTTATCTCTCCTTAAAATAAATTTGTCTCTAAGAGTTAAACCTATTATTAGCCCACATTCTCTTAACAATAATTGATTTTGTATTTCATTAAAAAAGTTCCTTTCTAATTTCTCTTTAGGTTTGTTCCAACAACACTTTAAACTAGTTTCAAACTATAAGACGCATGCGCATTAGTGAAAAACGATCAATTATGGTCCGTTGCGCATGCGTCGGACAGTTCCAATCCAGTTTGAAGTGTGGTTGGAACAAACCTTTTGTATTTTTACTTTTTTATTTTATTTTATTTTATTTATTTATTTTTATTTTTATTTTTTTTGATAACATGTAATTATTATCTATCTTAGCTTTTCCTACTTTAAACAAAAAAATGCCAATTTAAAGGAACTCTGAGATATAAGATTGGTAATCAGTAATATTAGGGCATTTAGATTACAAAAAGATTAAATAGTTTGTGTTAGTTGTTAAAAACCCGATTTTATTTTAGTCATTCCTTAACCTTGATCTTTGCTTTTTTGTTAAATTTGTGTATATTTATTCTCAATAAAATACATTTTAAAGACTAGTGAATATGTATGCTTTATTTGGAATAACAAATGAGTCAGTTGTAGGATATAATATTCTGTGTTTTAATGAATAATCCCGCCAAAGAGTTTTTGTCGTATTTTACACTCCACCCACTTTAGTTTCAAACTTTTATCATTCATAAGACTTAGGGAAAAACATTTAGGTGAGATTTGTTTTGAATATTTATCTAACTTGGATTTAACATGTAAAGGCAAAATACCTTTAAATCCCGTTTTAATACTTTTAACAACTTTAAACATGCTTAACGAAGTTGGGCTATTTTAAGTCCCCCAGCTCTATTTTGAACTTTTGAATTTATGTCTTCTTGCTTTCAGCATTTAAGCTTTGGAATAGAAATTAATGAGCATTATAGTTCTTTATTTTTTACTTCCTCACTATACGTATTATAGGTTTATTGAAGGAAAGTATTGTGATGGCGTGATAATTCAGAGATTTTTATGTACTTACATGTCTTGAGTCCAAATAAATTGTTTTTAAATAATGTCTGTCTGTAGTCTAGAGGCTAAACTACTTGATCGATTTCGATGAAATTTAATATAAATTTCGCGCTTATCAACAATGTTTCCAAAGATTAATTTTATTTTATGCTAGGAATTACATTTGAATATACATCTCTCTTATAAAATAAAGTTAATGAGGAAAATAGCCATTAACACATTACAATTTCCCTGAGAGAAATTATGTTTATGGTAAATTTTCATCAAATGTTTAATAATAATTAAAATTAAGTGAAAAAAAAACTCAAGATAACTAATAAATGAGAAACGCGGGACTAAGGAATTATGTACGTACTCATATATGAGAATGTTACGAGTTCTATCGGCCAGATTACTTCTTTTTCTTTCCATCCAATACTTAGTTTGTTGCTAAGGTGAATTTAATACTCTTAATGTAGTTACAGGCTTAATATAGTTATAAGTATACTTACTTATACTTTTTCAGACTTAACTTGGTAAGGTGGCTTAATTTTTAAGCTTCTTCATTGTTCTTACAACAATTCTTTTTCTTTTCAACAATTATTTAAAAACTTACTACTTTCCTATTCTTTTCTTACTTTAGTAGTTAGAAAATATTTAACAGCACAAGTTTTTTTAAGCTCTTTTGTTTAATATAGAACTTTGAACATTGTTTTTTTTTTCTACCCTAAAAGTTATGTAATATATATAATCTACAAAATGTACCACTGCTGATATTATTCAATTATTTTCATGACCGTCTCAATAAAGTATACGTATTCCTCCGTATTGCGTAAAACTTATGAAAAATAGTGTGCCAACTTTTGTAGCACATAACTCCCGAATGGGCTAATGGTTCTCATAATATTTTGGATCTATTTCGATTCCCCTGTAGTTCACACTTATTTTTGTAATATATTATATTTGAATTAATTCAAATTACAATTATCAATAACTACGGGAGACATAAAGAGAAAAATAGACCCCCACACCCCCCTCTCGTAGTTATTGATAATTGTAATTTGAATTATTTAAAATTTAATCTTTCCGTAGTATGAAAACTACCAAAAACCTAAAAATTGAATTAGTAATATTAAATTTGGCTGAATGTAAAAATGAATATGTAACCATCAGTTTCTTTGTTCAAAATAATCGCAATGTTTCTGTTACCTCCGGAAAGTTCCGGGAGCAAAACTAAACTAAAATCGATGGAAAGTGTTCACAGTTAAGTCAATTTTAACAGGTTTTTCGTTAGTTAATTTAATTCCAAGCGTTGGTAATGAAATAATTTTGTTGCTTTAATTGAGATAGGAATCGAATTATTTTGCAATATTGAGTAAACTTCTACACGTGATACGAGAGTAAAAAATTACCTTTATATTTTGATGATTATACCTACAATCATTAATATTGTCTATTATTAATTTAATTTTTACTTATTTAAAACTTCCCTCTTTAGAAAATGTTTCGGTTGGAATAATTGATGTTACATACTTTTATTTTATATTTTATTTTAATTTAAAATTTAATTATTTTTAATTTAATTTTTTTTTAATTAATTCCATTATATGTTATGTAGTTTTCGAAAAAAACATTCTAACATTAAAACTTTGAATATGTTGCAAATCTATTTTGAAATATGATCAACGTATTTAAAATATTTTAATAAAATGAGAATTTAAATGGCCCTACGATTGTTAAGCTTTTGTTTTAATCTAAATTATGGATTCTTAATCCCCCCACCCCCTAGTACGTCTTACTAATTCTTTATCAAAATATTGAAATTAATTTCAGGAATCCTCGTCCACTTGTACTTGTATATAGAGACTTTATTTATATTTTTAAACCCGATCTTCACCTTAAATCCTACATTTTTATGGATTCGACCGTGAATTAAGTTCTTGTTTTACTACATTTTAATTTTACTGCTGAATATAGAGTCTTTTTAGAATGCTGTGCATCTAACTACATATTAGGTCTGGTAACTGCAAGTAAAAAAACAGTTCAGTTTGTAGTTGCTTCGAATTTGATTACATTTAACATCCCTTCTGATGGTTCCAGTAGTGGAACAAATTACACATTGCTTCGAGCATTATTCACCGGAAAAATAAATCTCGATCTTTATCAGTAAATATTAAATTTTTTCGTTTCTAATTGTAAGAAGTAATTTTTGAATATATACTTATTACTTATCTCATGAATTAGTTTGTCTGATTTAACGGGAATTTTAATTTAATCTTCTTGTTAAACCTAGTCTACTATAGATTGTTTTTAATGATGTGATCCCTATCTTTTGAGTAATACATTAGATTTAACATTTTAAAACACTCTTTCTTTTCTCGTTTTACAATTTTTAATTCAGTATAAGCTTGTTAATTATATTCTATAGTACATCGTAACCCGGATAATTGTTTTCTTCTTTTTTTAAAAAAAAAAGAAGTAAATCACTGAATTAAAAAAAAAAAGTTTTTTTTTGTGAAGGTAAAATGAAATATGATACATAATGAAGGTTGTACTTACGTAGAAGTCTCGCGTGCTCGCATGCTGCTGTAAATGACGCGCATCTCCTTGTCACGGTTGGGACGCAAGTTCATGTGTTTGAAGCCCCATACAGTTCCATCGTTTCTTTAGAGAAACGTCAATTAATACCTTTTCTGTGAATCCCATTTACTATGGAATTAGATGGATCCGATCGAGTTAGTCCTTTCATACGTAAGCATTACAGAAGAAATGATATAGTATAAGACCATAAGACCAGATCCGGGTTTTCTTAACTGTCAACTATAACAGTTTATTTTATCATAATTAAAATGATATTAATTTATTTCCCCCATTCGTTTTATTCGTTAATTAATCATTGATAAGACACGGAAAAACGAATCATCTTCCTCTTAAAGTTATATTATGATATAAGCAGAGTTAATTAAATCAAAAGAAACTACATAGGTGCTAAAATAAAAATAAATGAGGGCAGTCTAAAAGTTCGTGAAAGACTGCTCTAGTTTTGACTGATTCTGTTTTGATTTCTAGAAAACTGGTTTATAATTGTTAGAATTATTCTTTATAGTTTTTAGGGTCCGTTGGCAAAACCCTTTATAATTTTCAAACACAGGGAAAATATTTACATTTTTAAAGGGAATTGTTTGCGCTTGATGTGTTAAATGAAAGAGGAGGACGCTCTGATTACAATTTTTTGTACCAATTTATCTTTGTGGCTTGTGTCCTTGAAAATTGCGTATTTTGTGTTAAGAAAACACCCCACCCCTCATTTTGTTAACTAATCAACAAAAAAATTTTAAGCAGTATTTCTTGCGTTGCATCTTTTATAAAAAAAAGTTTCTTCCCACCCCAAATATTAAAAAAAAAAATTTATCTTTCGAAGACTTTTCAGATTAGTTCCATTAGACGACTTTCACACTGCGTGCGAGACCGAGCGATGCCGATTTCGCTTGAGAAGTAAATACATGTATTAGCATGTGGCTATTCACTTTAAACGCCGAGTGAGACTGAGCGAGAGTGAGTCGGCTCAGTCTCGCTCAGTCCCGCTCGGTCCGGTCTCTCTCGGCGTTCAATGTCAATAGACCCATGCTAACACATGTATTTGCTTCTCAAGTAGAATCGGCATCGCTCGGTCTCGCACGCAGTGTGAAAGCCGCCTTACGTTTGAGCGACCCATACGGATTTAAAGATTTTCTCTCACGTCATTATAATAAACGAGCCCTTATGTCTGTGGCATAGGGCTTTAATTTATATTTTTTTAGAAAGAAATGGAAAATTAATTAAATATATTTAGATAATAGGCCAGTCAAATAGTACATTAAAATCGCAAGCAAACGGCTAGTTCTGCATTTTTAGTATGTTGTTAGGAGCACTACCAGTAGCCTATATCTAATTTTGCAGCTTCGAAAAACCTGTGCTAGCTGTGTAATAGCTGAAAAACTGAAACAATTCACTACTTGTTTTAGTTTTTGCCATATAACTCGTAAACTATGTGTTTTTCGATGTTAGGCATTATTTATATTTTTAAAGTACAGTAAATTTGCAGCAGCATAAGCTCAACCGGAGCTCTTTACGACTAATAGGTTCCGAGATATGGCACTTCGAAAATTGACAATGTTTTTTTAAAAAAAGTGTTGCTCAAGTTTGAGGCCAAATATTGGCTAAAACAGCCTACCTACGAGAAAAGTCATAAGAAATAAAGTTGTAGTAAATTTAATTGGCTTTCTTTCAAGTACATAATGAAGTCTTTAGGTCTAATAGTTCAGGTGCAATCGTACAAAACACAAAAATAGAATATTAGGTCAGTCAAATTAGACCTATAATTTGCAAAGCTTGATGTAGTTCTGATTTTTTGATATGTTGTTAGGACTAGTTAGGGTAGTGTGATCCTAAATTTTCAGCTTCGAAAAACTTGTGCAAGCTGCATAACAGCTGAAAAACTGAAACAATTTTGGACTTTTTCGAGTTGTTGCCCTATACCTCGTAAACTATTCGTTGTTCGATGTTAGTTGTTCTTACTATTTTTTTTAGTGCAGTAATTTTGCAGTAGCATAAGCTCAACCGGAGCTCTGTACGACCAATAAGTTCCGGGATATGGTAATTTAAAAATCAATAATTATTGTCAAAAAATTGCATTTTTTTAAGTACCTCTCTCGTTTCGGGGCGAATATCGGCGTAAAGCTATTAACCTACGCGAAATGTCATAGGGAATGAAGTTGTAGTAAATATAATTAGCTTTTTTTACAATCAATGACAACTCTGTACGTCCAATAGTTACCGAGAATATGACATGTCGAAAATTGGCAGTGTTTTCCAAAAAATGAAAAATTTATGTATTGCTTTCGTTTCGATGCGAATATCGGCATAAAACATCTCCCCTACGAAAAAAGTCATAAGAAATGAAGTTGTAGTAAATTTAATTGGCTTTTATGCAAGCACAAAATAAAACCTGTAGACAAAATAGTTCTGTTGCAAGTGTAAAAAAAAAAAAAATAAAAAATAAAATTGTATATTTTAAGTAATGAACCTAAATCGCTTATAATAACAAGTTCCGTGCATTCGAGGAATAAATATTTTCAAAAAATCATGTTTAAAGGTGGAAAAGAATGATTATACATATATATATTTATGTATATTAGGCCAGTCATATAGTACCTACATTAAAATCGCAAACAAACGGCTAGTTCTGAATTTTTGGTATGTTGTTAGGGGCACTACCAGTAGTCTATACCTAATTTTGCAGCTTCGAAAAACCTGTGCTAGCTGCGTAGCACTCGAAAAACCCCACGAAATTAAAGCTAGAAGTCAATCTGTGACAATAGCAAATTCATATTTTTTGTTTCAAAATGGTGGATAATTTTCCCCCCAAAACAACCAAAAAAGTTCGTTTTTGCTGAAATGCTGAAGTAGGCTAGTCAAATAGTACACTAAAAAACAATAAAATCGCAAACAAACGGCTAGTTCTGCATTTTTAGTATGTTGTTAGGGGCACTACCAGTAGGCTATACCTAATTTTGCAGCTTCGAAAGACCTGTGCTAGCTGCGTAGCACTCGAAAAACCACAAATTTTTCGCACTTTTTGTGGTTTTCTTGCTATTTCTTCTAAACTATTAGTTTTGTCAGGAAACATGTTCTATACGTGTTTAAAGTAGGTTATATTTGCTACAAGTGGAGACCAGAATAATTTAAAAAATGTTTCTTATTTAATCACAACCAGCTAACGGAAGAAACATTTGAAAAATGGCACGTGTGAGGCAGTCAAATACCCCTGTAACCGTCGTGGGAACTCAACAGGGTAAATCTGCGAAAAATTCAGATCTCCCATTTTTTGGATTTTTAAGAACTGTGAAGAAACTATCACACCTACAGACATTGTTTTGTGATGAGATTAAAGCCTATTAAATTTTCTACAACATCTCTCCTTATGACTTTATCCTAAAATGAGTATTTTCCGTGATTTTGGGGATCAAAAGTTGACCAAATCTTAACATTTCACTTTTTTTGGAAAAAATAGCCCATGTTTGGAAGGCTGTATCTTGGTAACTATTAGACCTACAGAAATTATTCTGGTTTTCACTTGTAGCAAATTTAACCTACTTTAAACACGTATAGAACATGTTTCCTAACAAAACTAATAGTTTAGAAGAAATAGCAAGAAAACCACAAAAAGTGCGAAAATTTCGTGGTTTTTCGAGTGCTACGCAGCTAGCACAGGTCTTTCGAAGCTGCAAAATTAGGTATAGCCTACTGGTAGTGCCCCTAACAACATACTAAAAATGCAGAACTAGCCGTTTGTTTGCGATTTTATTGTTTTTTAGTGTACTATTTGACTGGCCTA
>KZ651114.1:1685522-1720414 GCA_001010745.2 Gerris buenoi
CCCCCCCCCCCCCAAATTTGGGGGGGGGGTCAATGTTGGTCTCACCTATGCTCATCGGGTGTCTGCACGGCCGTAGTAACTGGCTTGTATATTTAATATAAGCTTGTGCTAAGCTTATATTAAAGCTCTAATTGTGCTCGTTGCGGTATACCTGACAAGTAAACCTGTACAATATGGCTTAGTGTTGTTTGTTTTGACCCTAACTGTACTGAGTCTGAGTAAGTTCCTCATAATCTCGGCTCCTACTTATTTAGATTGGAGAGACGTCTCTTATTCAAGTGGCTCGACTGGGTGAAGATCTCAATCATTCATTTTATGTTAAGTCTTTAAGATCTTCAAACCTCTGGCCAAGAGGCTCTTGGATGTACCTTGTATGTCTTGTTTATAATGATTTTGAATAAATAAGGACTAATATAGACAATGGAAAATTCCAACTCTCTTTTGATGCTTCTTCGTCGCTTGACATGTTGTAGACCGGTCTTCTATCCCGACTACATTTTCCCCCCTTTATGTTTCGTCCTTAAACGGGTTGTTATCACGTGATCTAATTATCGTACCGGATCTTTTACCCGGAGTACGGAGGCTGTAAACTGGTTCCCTCTTCGTAATATCCTTCTGTATAATACTCATTGTGCTTGAAGTGGTTTCCACTACGCAATACAGTTTAGTCATTTATATCGGTCTCGATAATCAAGTCGTCTTAAGGAATAAACTTACTTGCGGTTTGGACTGCGGTTGTTTATATATAGTTCTGGTAATTTATGTAAACTTTAAATGGAGTAGCGAGTATCTTACTCCATTTACTGGTTTTGTTACGTAGAAACAGTCTTAAATAATTAATAAACTTGTGTCCTCTAAACGTATATTTTTAATTACACTTAAGCTATTACGTATTAGTAAACAACATGAGTATTTAAGATTAAATGACTCTTCAGTTTATTTTATACATTTTTAAGTAACGTATGACATTATAATGTAACTTTACAGCAAGGAAAGTCTTACATATTTGGATCTTTATTACAAATTTTGTTTAAATGTCTTGTTTTACGCAGATCAAAAAGTTTTCACATGGTTATGGAACCAAGACGTTTTAGAGAAGGAAATTCATTTCTATTCTGTATTATTCGTTATAAATCTTAGGATTATTATTACTAAGAAGGCTTTATTACTTATAACATTCTTCTGTAAAAAAAAAAAACTTATTTGAGGCAAACAAAAAAAAATAAGAAAGAAAACAATTTGAACTAATAATGAAATGTAAATTAGTGCCTAGAACTAATAAATTTCGTAAAAAACTACGGACGCAAATGACAGCGTCCGAAGTCAGTTATAACCCCCCCCCCCCCTTTATTCTTCTTTTTGTTTTTTAACTTCCCCCTTTGTAGAAAACTTATGTTTTTAAAACAAATATATTATTATTATTACATTCTTCTGTAAATATAACATTACAGTTAAAGTCATTAAAATGTTGGATTTCTCATGAAAAGTTAACAATTATAATATGAACTCAGTTGTCAGTAGTAGCAATCTAACATTTTATTCCCCCTAACGGAATTATCTTTATGCGTATGTTTTATTAAGCTTAATGTACTTATATTTCCTTTTAATGTAACTCAAAGTAACTGAGTCAACTTCGTTGTTAACTAAAATGTTTCTCCGATGTACGAACACTTAGAAACTTAATATTTCTTTGATATTCCAAATGTTTCTTTAAAAATATTGAGAACCTTGACAATTAAAACTTATTAATAACAAATTTTTAGTCAAATCAACTTTTGACGATGAAATTTATTGAGCTGTAACTAGTGTTTTTTGTTACGCATAAGGGAGGGCCCAACTTAGCCTTAGTTGAGAGCCCATTGTGTGACTATGACGTTGACATTTTAATAAGAAAATTCCTCGATTTTAGCCTAATATACAGCCAAAATATAGAAGTGTATCTTCTAACATACTTCTGCAACCAGAGAGGCTATTGATAATAACTGTAACCCGATTATTTTTTGCAATTCTACTAAAGCCGGGCCCACACATTGGCCGTATCGTATAGCAAGCGTTGAATTGGCCAACGTGTGAATTTTTGTGTTGGCGCTTGTGAAAGTGCTGTTGTATGTTGGAGCTGGCGTATGTTTGCTAGTGCCAGTTGCTTCCTATCCACACATAGCCCTCATGCTAATTGGCCAACGCCAGCTCCAACCTCTGCCGCGTCTTCACAAGCGCAAACTAAACAATCCACACCATGGCTAAGTAACGCTTGTCGTGTCCTATGGCCAAAGTGAGGCCAATAAAACGAGCAATCTTTCAATCAAGCAAGCTTTCGCAATCGTCCGAACTATATTTTCCATCATCGGTCATAGGTCGTTTAGCTTGTTCTAGTCTTCCTACTGTATTCTTGTACGCTTACTTGGTCATCGATAGAGATTGTGTAAATGATTCGTGTACATTTATTATGCGTTATTTTTTTATATGCTTCAAGTACAGAGTTGTATAACCAAATTCACCGAACTTTACCATCTCTGAAAGCTAATTTACCTGAACTATTTTTATGCAAAACATCAAGATTCCAAAATTGACGAGATAGATTTATAAATATATATTTTTATTTTAATACTGAATTTCAAAAATAGTGTAGTAAATTGACATTAAATTCTATATACACTATAAAATATTTATATTAAATTCGATACGATTATTATTATTGAACTGTTACAATTTTTTTAAGGAACTATTACTTTTTAGCTTGAGCTATATTAATTTTTCTTTGAATATTTTAACTCGACTTATTTAAGTTTACACACATATCTTTCACAATAAACGTTAACACTATTCTTATTGCTTTAAAGATGAAACAGACCTAAGAGGGGTTTGAATTAAAATTTTATCGATGCCACTTTTTGTATTTGTGATATTGTATTGTAATAATGTCGCCCTTTTAAGTTTTAACCCACTTCTATGTCTAAAGAGTTTTCTTCTCCTTTAAAGAATATTATGTTCTTAGAAGAGAGAAGAAAGAAATATTGATGCGTTTCCTCTTCATCTTCTTATAAGCAGCATAATGCATTTCTTTCTTATTGTAGCCCTTGAATTTAGGTCTACAAGATTTTTTTCTCTTGAATATTGTCTTTTAAGCGTGAATCCTACTTTCGTCTCTTATTCTTTTCGTTTATCTGTTGGGTTACCTAAGCTTTCAGTTTGAAGTACCTAAGTTTTTAAGAGTCCTTCAGCTTTCAACAACTCCGGCCGTAAAGACTTTAAGAGGGTACAAAGGCCCGAAATTGATTCGGCCTATAACGGCTTCTTGAAACGCCGTTAAAAATACACCCAAGATCAAGGATACCAGACTATCCTTCTAAAAGTAGTATCATTACCGTCATTAATGGAGTTTCGTACTGTTAAACGCTAAATGCGACCGCTAAAGGTGAAGAAGTGAAGCCTGAGTGATTTAGATCTGTTTCATTTGACGCTCCGTTGAACACTGCAGTTCCAAATGGCTCTCGCATTACAAAGCTGTTTAATCTCGTTATTGAGTTTGTCTTTTTGTCTCTCCGGATTCTCGCTTATCCAATACTAGATATACATAATTTCCAGAAGGGTTTGTGACTCTAATAATCCATCATTGCACCATGTAGCAACTTTTCCAACATTAATGAATTCTAGGCTAGTTTGGTGATCTTGTAAACATAACTCTTTGAAGAATAGATGTTGCCTGCTTTTATTTTTGAAGAAAAAGAATATGATTTCTACATTTATTGAGGTGACAGATAAGTATAACTTGTGATAATTGCAGGTTACCAATTAAATAACCTGAGATCCTTACCTGCAATTGTTAATCATTCACAAATGCCAGTGTTCATGTTCATTTAGAAATTTCAGTAAAGATGAGCCTCGTATCATAAGGATGGGGAATTAAACAGTCGTTTATTGATATGTAAAATGTTTGTACACCTTGACCTTGAATGTCCTTAACTTTAACTAAACATTTTGCAGAAAAGTAAAAGCTTCTTTAGGTTTCTTTAGATCAACAAGGTTTTGTCTATACCTCGTTAGAGTTAACTTTAGGTATTTTTCACCCTTTGTAATAAGTTAATCAGTGTAGGAATGGGTTTATAGCAAATTACTTAATCGAATACTACCATTATTATGTAATTTTTTTTTTTTATAAATATTGTATTGAATATTTGTGTATTGCATGTTTTTACTATAACTGTCCATAAGGTGCTTTTTGTGTAAAGAGCGAAAAAATTTAAGTTCCATTTTAGCAATACAATTCTATTCTTATAATTTTGTTAATTCTATTCTCTAGAAATTTGTTATCTTATCAGGTAAAGTACTTCATTCTATAACAGAGAATTTGAGCCAAAATTAGTTGTTTTTTTCAACTTCTTGCTTTTGTTTTTGAACTGAACGCTTACAAATTGTAAATTCCTTTGTTGTAATGGTGTGAAAGTGTTCGAAACGGAGCTTCTAAATTTATCGCCTGATGAGGCAATCCTTCAGGAATTTTGCATCGACCTTCCTTCTAATAGGATGTATGCTAATACCAACCATTTTGACTTCGGTCCAAAATTGATCGATGTCGATCGAAGTTTAAAAGCGGGGAATGCTTACCATTTCTCACGGGTCATGATAGTTTAAAAGGAAAGGTTAGTATGAAGTTAGTTTTGCGAGGTGGGTGGAATCCCGCATAATTTGTTGTGAGCCCCTGACGTTTCCGGAGCTACTAGTTTTCTGGAGAAGGCCCCGTTGTTCGAGGGAGGACTTAGCGGCCTTGAGAGCCATCCTTGGCCCCCTGGCTCCGTGCAGCATTCCGTCGTGACGTTGACCCTGCCCCGCTGCTTCGTATTCCCCTCCTCCTCGTTTGAAATTCGGTCTTCAAACATCCTTTGCGCCTACCCCCGATTAAACCTTATGGCATTTCGTATCCTGATCCTCTTTAAGCATTTTCACTCTCATTCACTTCTTCAATTCGTGGAAGTTTATTCCTGTCCATTCATTTTTGAGGATGGACTGTTAAATGATGTATTGCGAATTTCTATCATCATAGTACTTTAAAGATTGTATCTACTTCTGTCAGTGATAATGTTATTAGGAAACATACTGACTCATATTGTATTTCAGTCACGACGTGATTTAAAAAACAGTGCCTCCCCTACTCCCCTGATAAAATGGTTGAGCTTAAGAGAATCTTAAATCATTCAACGTGTTTAAGCGTTTTTAAAAAGAAAAGAGAAAAAAGAATAATTATAAGTTTGTTTTTGTTATGTTTATATTATGATTTTATTTTAGAGATTATTTGTTTTAAACCGGTGGATCTTTCTACTGAATTGATAGAGGTCTTGTTTTGATGGACTTCGCTCGGCATCTCATCGTTGTCTAACCACGCACACGGCGTAAGACCGGGCCAGTCTGGAGAGACCCACAGAGCCGATGCCATCAGCTCTCGTACGCATCTACCTTTTATCACGAACTAACCTCGGCATTTCAGTGCCGAACACTTGTGGATAGTTTTGTGGTCAGTTAGTGGTGTAATCTTGCGGCTAATGGTTTATGGGCTTAATTTGGTTGAGACCCAAGACATCAGAGACCCTCCCCCCTGGAGGAGCTTGGAGTTTGCAGCTTCTGCAGCACCACTACCGCACCTTTGCTGTTTGCAGCTTTACTTCACCACCACTTTCACCTCACCCTCTATCAATTCGATTTACTGGTCCACCGGTATTTATTTTATTTTATTTTATTTTATGATTATACAACCATTTTATACAGTCTACTTTAATTTCATAACAAGGTTTAATTTATGTTTCTTAATGAAAAATAAATTTACTTTATTTGGTCTAAACCTTTTTTTTATGTTGGAATCATCCGGCTTAGATTTAAGCTTTCTTGGTCTAAACTTCCGAGGTTTCAACAGTAGGACACAAATATANATAAGCCGGTTAATTTAATCGTTCAATTAACTCGGTCATGAACCTAATTCGATGACCTTGGCTTCAAAGTAGACAAAAATCTGCATCAGAGGCGGCAAAGTCGTCGTGGGTGGCATTGTGACGTCATTGCTCCAGGGCTCCAGCGGTTTGCCACCCCCTTTTTCTACTACTCTCAAACTTTCGTTTTTTTACAACTTTAATTTCTTTAAATCTTTTATATATTTAAAAGGGAATATAATAATTAGTCTAATTTTTCTGCCGTTAATAGATAAAATATTGTATGTAACCATGCAGCAAAGGAAACATTCCTGACTCGTTTAAAGATTACCTGCTTCGGTTACACCTTAGCAGGTAATTAAGATTTTCCTGCCTCGGCTTCACCTCTGCAGTGAATTTGTTTAGCCTATCCTCGCCTTCAGCTTGGAACTAAAACTTAAAAAATTCCATTTTGCTGCCTAGTTACATAAACAACTATTTTCTCACAGAGGCAGAAGAGGAAAAAATGAACGGTTGGTGTATGGAAAAGAGAAAATCACAGGGAAGTACTTGCCCCAAGTACTTTTTAGGGTTTTGTAGATGAATTAGCATACCCCTTCGATCCTAAGGGTTCCGGGTTCGATCCCCCCGGGAGTCACAATGTTTTTTATCGGTATTAACGACAAGATAAATTACATTTTTCAGGAAATTTTCATCGCCCCACCATAAGGTATAACTATGAATTATTTCAAAATTTTAGGACCAGCCATTATATAAAGTTTAGGGGGGGGGGAATGTTTTTTTGGGTATATTTTGACTTATAAAAACATTAAAGAATAAAAAAATTAAAAAAGCAAATATATATTTGTGTCCTACTGTTGAAACCTCGGAAGTTTAGACCAAGAAAGCTTAAATCTAAGCCGGATGATTCCAACATAAAAAAAAGGTTTAGACCAAATAAAGTAAATTTATTTTTTATTAAGAAACATAAATTAAACCTTGTTATGAAATTAAAGTAGACTGTATAAAATGGTTGTATAATCATAAAATAAAATAAAATAAAATAAATACCGGTGGACCAGTAAATCGAATTGATAGAGGGTGAGGTGAAAGTGGTGGTGAAGTAAAGCTGCAAACAGCAAAGGTGCGGTAGTGGTGCTGCAGAAGCTGCAAACTCCAAGCTCCTCCAGGGGGGAGGGTCTCTGATGTCTTGGGTCTCAACCAAATTAAGCCCATAAACCATTAGCCGCAAGATTACACCACTAACTGACCACAAAACTATCCACAAGTGTTCGGCACTGAAATGCCGAGGTTAGTTCGTGATAAAAGGTAGATGCGTACGAGAGCTGATGGCATCGGCTCTGTGGGTCTCTCCAGACTGGCCCGGTCTTACGCCGTGTGCGTGGTTAGACAACGATGAGATGCCGAGCCAAGTCCATCAAAACAAGACCTCTATCAATTCAGTAGAAAGATCCACCGGTTTAAAACAAATAATCTCTAAAATAAAATCATAATATAAACATAACAAAAACAAACTTATAATTTATTCTTTTTTTTCTCTTTTTAAAAACGCTTAAACATTCCGCCCACCAAAATTACTTGATTTTCAGTAAACATCAAGTAAATAGAGCAAAAAAAAAGTTAATATGTCATAAACAAAAATATTCAAATATAAGTTAATCACAATTTTCAGGTAGAAGTAGTGCAATTTTTGAGACTGGCCGAACATATTCCCCATGTGGAGTTTTGACTTTAACTACTCTGACTACTTTGTCTTTACCGGGATAAACCTCTAATATCCTAGCGGTTGGCCAACGCGATGGGGCAACGTTGGAGTCTTTAAGCAGAACCAAGGTATTTGGAGTTAGATTATTATAGATATTTTTATTTGTCCATTTGACTCGGTGCTGGAGACTATGGAGATAATCTAATCTCCATCTCGTCCATAAATGTTGAAGACACCGACTCAAAAGTTACCAACGAGTTAAGCGATTGGTAGGTATCTCCATAAAATCGTACTCGGGAGGCGATACCAAAGCATCTCCGATTAAGAAATGTCCAGGTGTCAAAACACTGTAGTCATCAGGAGCTGTTGATTTAGGATATAAGGGCCGAGAATTTAAGATGGCTTCCACTCTAGCCAATAAGGTCGACAGTTCTTCATAGGTTAAAGTTATTCCGTTTAAAACTCTATTAAGATGAGATTTGGCAGACTTCACGCCAGCTTCCCATAATCATGACATGTGTGAAGCTGTAGGAGGGGAATATTCCCAATGTATTTCACGTTTTACCATATGNCAATAAGGTCGACAGTTCTTCATAGGTTAAAGTTATTCCGTTTAAAACTCTATTAAGATGAGATTTGGCAGACTTCACGCCAGCTTCCCATAATCATGACATGTGTGAAGCTGTAGGAGGGGAATATTCCCAATGTATTTCACGTTTTACCATATGCTTCTTAATTATTTGGTAATTGTCCTTTTCTCTTAACCACTGATATAAGGTTTTAAGATGGCGGTCAGCCCCAACAAAATTAGTCCCGTGGTCCGAAAATATTTTTGAAGGGATTCCTCTTCGAGCGACGAGCGACGCCTTGGTACTCATACATACAAATATGCCCATGTAGCATTTGGTCACACGGCTTTTCCTCATCTTAGACTCTTTGCATAAGAACGGACCAGCATAGTCCACACCCACATTAAGAAAAGCACGACCTTGACGAAATCGTGATGATGGCAAGTCGGCCATGTAAGGAGTTAAAGTTGTAGGGCGCTGACGACGACATGCAAGGCATTGAC
This sequence comes from Gerris buenoi, assembly GCA_001010745.2. Classification (NCBI taxonomy): domain Eukaryota; kingdom Metazoa; phylum Arthropoda; class Insecta; order Hemiptera; family Gerridae; genus Gerris; species Gerris buenoi. Next base: position 1,694,218 of record KZ651114.1, read on the forward strand.
GAATTCTTTGTCTTACAACTCGTCTCCCAGCTATAACCCAATAATGACGATTTAATAAAGATAATAAGAGGGTTGGACCCGCATGAAGGTAACCCAGATGTAGATAATCAATTATCAGGTTAGTAAGATGACATTTATTGGGTAGTAACATCGGATGTTTTGCGTCATAGTGTAAAGGACTTTGCGATAATCGACCGCCCACCCTAAGAACACCTAGGGGGTCGATAAACGGTGATAAAGATTTTAACTTAGACTTATGTCCTAAATTGTTTGAAACTAAGTCAAGTTCTTCGGTTAAATAGATCCGTACTTCACCACCACTTTCACCTCACCCTCTATCAATTCGATTTACTGGTCCACCGGTATTTATTTTATTTTATGATTATACAACCATTTTATACAGTCTACTTTAATTTCATAACAAGGTTTAATTCATGTTTCTTAATAAAAAATAAATTTACTTTATTTGGTCTAAACCTTTTTTTTATGTTGGAANGATTAAGAAATGTCCAGGTGTCAAAACACTGTAGTCATCAGGGGCTGTTGATTTAGGATATAAGGGCCGAAAATTTAAGATAGCTTCCACTCTAGCCAATAAGGTCGACAGTTCTTCATTGGTTAAAGTTATTCCGTTTAAAACTCTATTAAGATGAGATTTGGCAGACTTCACGCCAGCTTCCCATAATCCTGACATGTGTGAAGCTGTAGGAGGGGAATATTCCCACTGTATGTCACGTTTTACCATATGCCTTTTAATTATCTGGTTATTGTCCTTTTCTCTTAACCACTGATATAAGGTTTTAAGATGACGTTCAAAACGGTGATAAAGATTTTAACTTAGACTTATGTCCTAAATTGTTTGAAACTAAGTCAAGTTCTTCGGTTAAATAGATCCGTTGAACAATTTTAATGCAATGAAGTAAGGCTTCATGTCGCTCAACTCGACTAATAACTTCATCTATACGACGATTTTCTTTAGAACATTTTATATTATGGAAGAACCGTAGAAGATAAGACACCGTTGTTATTAATTTGTTTAGAGTGGAGTATCGTTGCATAAATATTATGCTGACATTTTCAGAAGGCTGTAACGCAATGAGTACATTTGTCTGAGGTGTCTGCTCCGGAACTTCGGCTAAAGGCTCGACCACCGCGGAGACTGGCCATTGATGCAGATCATCCAGCAGCCACTGAGGACCATTCCACCACAATGAGTTATCAATTAAATCTCTGGGAACGAGGCCTCTTGAAGCAATGTCGGCTGAGTTTTGTTTTGTGTTAACGTGATACCAATCAGAAACGTTAGTATGAGTAAGGATCTCAGTGACGCGATTGGCTACAAATATTTTTAAGGTGTTCGGGGGTAATCTTAACCAAGATAGTACCACTGTCGAGTCCGAGAAAAAATGATGTGACTTTATGTCTATCGACGACAAGAACCTATCGAAAGTTTCCATGAGACGTACCAATAAAAGAGCTGCACACAGCTCTAACCGTGGTATGGATATGGTCTTAACAGGTGCCAGCCTGGTTTTAGATGCCAATAATTTTATAATCGGTTCTTTACCAGGGTATGTTATCCTAAGATAAAGTACCGCTGCATAACTTAAAGAGGATGCATCGGCAAATCCTATTAACTTAACTTCTTGAGGGATGGACAAGAATAGGCCTCTAGGAATTTGAATGGACTCTAAATCTTTAAGCTGACAAATAAAGTCTTTCCAAGGACCAGCTATGGAGTCAGGTATAGAATCATCCCATCCAAGATTATGATTCCACAACAATTGCAAAAATGATTTTGCCTTGAACACGACAGGTGCCAAATAACCTAAAGGGTCGAAGATTCTTGCTATCGCCGACAAGACTGCTCTCTTGGTAAGAACAAGGAGAGGAGTTTTTATACCATAAAAAAGGCAATCCGACTGTGGGTCCCACTGCATCCCTAGTATTTTTATCGAATTATCTTCAGTTGAAGAGAAAGCAACTGTCTTGCATTGGGACTCATTTGCAACATTGTTAAGGAGTTCCTCACAATTACTTCCCCACTTTTGTAGTTGAAATCCTGATTTACCCAACAAAGAAATCAGTTCTCTTCGTATTTGCTGAGCAGTTTCTTCTGAGAAGGCGCCCGTCAATATGTCATCCATATATGTAGATCCGAGTAACACCTCTGAGGCTAAGGGAAAAGTGGATCCCTCATCAACCACCAACTGTCTAATCGTTCTCTGTGCGAGATAAGGAGCCGAAGATAAACCGAATGTAAGACGATTTAATTCGTAACTGCATATGGGTTCAGACGTTTTAAATCTAAATAGGATATGTTGATATATTCTATCGTCTGGGTGCATCAGTATCTGCAAATACATGTGTCGAATGTCTGCTGTTAAAGCGATCGGATATTTTCGAAAGTTGATCAAAACAATACGAATATCCTGATGAAGTTTTGGACCCGTATATAATTTATCATTTAAAGAACCCAGCGAAGTCTTCATAGAAGCATCAAACACCACTCTTAATCGAGTAGTCGAACTTTCCATTGTCACTCCATGATGTGGAAGGTAGTATTCACCTTTTCTGTTGGACACAGACATGTATCCTAGTGAAAGATACTCTTCAAGAACCTTATTATATTCTTCTTTCATTGGAATATTTTTATTGAGTTTTAACTCAAGATTATAAAATCTGCGAAGCGCAATAGGGTAAGATTTACCAAATGACACGGGTTTTGTCTTAAATGGGAGACGTACCACATAACGTCCAGTGGAGTCTCGACTGTGAGTTTCCCGGTAATGTGTTTCACAAGCATCATCTTCAGGAGTCGTCAATAAATTTTTAGGTTTAGAAACGTCCTCTATTTCCCAAAAATTTTGTAAAAGATTTTCTAAAGGTGTAGGTACAGATGAAATTGATGTCAATAACGCTACCGAATCACATGTGGAGCCAGGGCACGTGGGTCCCATAACCACCCAACCAAAAATTGTTTTTAGTGCATAAGGTCCACTATCACAGGTTCGATGAATGTTTCCCTCACAAATGAGGCCGAAACCATCGGCTCCGATCAAAATGTCCACTTCTCTGGACTTCCAAAATGATTGATCTGCTAAAGTTAAGTCACGAAATAATTCTTTAAATTGTGGTACTGAGGTCATCGGCATAGGACCTGTTATCACTTGAGTAACCACAGTTGTCAAGAGAACTTCCGGAGATCGAGATTGTTGAGGAACTATTCTACAAGTCGCCTGATGTTTACCACCTTGAATAGGTTGGTTACCAAACCCACTTAAAACTTGGGAGTTACGAAACAACTTAAGCCCCAATTTTTTCGCACACGCTGAGGTGATGAATGAACGCTGTGCACCATTATCAATTAGTATTCGGACATTTTGGTAAGTTCCGCTACAGTCTTGAACTCGTCCTATAGCTGTGCCTAGTAGTACATAAGACTCGCCAATAGCACAATGAGAAAAAACCGCGTCAGGTTTACTCGTTTGTTGTTCATTATTAAAACCACTCGAGGTCGAAGCGCTCACGCTAGAGTTCGTCGGTGTGTTAACACTATTTTTTAATTTTAGTTTGTTTGGTGAAGATTTAGGTTCAGGTGTTATATCGTTATCAGTCCTCTTTTTTGTAGAAAAATGAAGTAAACTATGATGGTCCAAAGTACATATCCGACATCTTTTATCAGATGTACAGTTATTGCGAACGTGGTTTTCTTTAAAACAATTCATACAAATTCGGCAATCAAGAGATCTTAATTTGTCAAATCTCTGTCTCGGTGTTAATTTTAAAAATACAGGACATCGATGCAATCGATGTTTACGATTACATAACGGGCAAAGACAGTCATTAGGTGAGGTCGTCTCTGTAGAAATTAATACCTTTCTAGGTCCTTTAGGTCCTTTTACAGGTGTAAACCCTTCGTTCTTATCCTTATGACCCAAATTAATAAATTCAGCTTGATACAAATTAACCTGGTTGTGAATAAACTCGGTAAAGTCTTTAAAAGTAGGAATATCAGTTTTTCCTAAGTGTTCAGTTTCGAACTTCTCTCTAGTTCGATGGTCCAATAACCTTAAAGCGAAAGTCATAAGTATAAAACCTACACCATCAACAATATTTAAATTTTTAAACATTATTGCGTTTTCTAAAACAGTACTAGAAAACTCTTGTAACACGCTAAGATTAGCACGTCCGATCGGACTATAATTAAATATTTTTGAAAGACAGTTCGCCGCTTTTACGCGTTTGTTGTCGAATTTCTTTGACAGCGTTTCCCAAGCTTGAGGATACCCTACATCAGTTATAGAAATCGCTGAAATGGCCTGAAGAGCCACACCGCTCAGTGAAGATTTTAAATAATGAAATTTTTGTACCGCAGTCAAATCTTTATTTTCATGAATAAGTGAAACAAACGTGTCTTTAAATGAAGACCACTTAGATATATCCCCGTCAAAAGTCGGTAGGTTTATGACTGGGAGTTTCAGAGTCGGTGTGTTAATTAAAGTATTAGAAGTATCCAACTTAGAAGTTTCTGCCTCGGGCATGTGTAAGGCCAGAGCGTCGTAATAAAGACGTCTAATTTCATCATTTAATAATCTGAGTTCTTGACCCGCCGACTCGTCCTTTAAATGACGCGTATATCGTTTTGCTTCGTAACAAAATTTTGAAAATTTTTCGAAAGTAGAATCTAAACGTGAAAGTCGGGCTTTAAATAAATTAATCTTCTTCTGGTCAAAATCAGGACCGATAGCACTTGCACCTAGCTGTGCTGTTTCTCGAATATCGTTAGCCAAATCATTAGCTTCATCAATTAATTCCACTAACTTATCTCTTTCTCTAGTCTCACTCTCAGTATCCACTTTGGCCCATCTTAATTTAAATCTTAAAAAATAAAAAAATAATTTTGTCCAAAACAAATCAAGTATTATTAGAAAAAATAATAATCAGACAATAAAAAAATAATAAAGTAAGTGATACCCCAGAGAAAGGAATTTATTTAAAAAATAAATTAAACAAATCTTGAAGAAGGGAAATAAACTAATTAAATTAGTAAAGGCGACCAAAGGTCCAATTAAATGAATAATAGTTTTAAAATTAAAAGATTTAAAAACATCCATAAAAAATGAAATAACCGTTAGCCTGAAGGTTTAAATTAAAATATATTTTAATAAAGCTAACTAAAATTGAAGGTTTTCCAAAATAAATACCTAACTTAAAGAAACACATAAAAGAAAATAAATAGGTAAATATGTTCGGCTCACAAATAAAATAATAAACCTATACATATACATAAATGCACAAAAATGAAATCAAATATTTTATCAAATTATTTTCATTGTAAATAATTATTGTGAAATCATTTATCATAAACCGAAATAAAGAGGATATAGAGTACAAGTTAAACCAATTATTCTACAGAATAGTTATGAAAAAGCGGAAATTAAATTATTCTTATATCAGTCAATATAAGTCAATTATTTAAATTGCAAGAAAATAAATTCCGTTAAAACTAATTACAATAATTAAATTTCCGTAAGTCTTCTTAAAAGACTGAAATAGTTTCATTATAAACCGCTGTTATCCAACAGACAGATTTTGAGCAAAAAAAATAAAACAAACATCAACTAAAGAAATTAAGTTTAATAATTCAGACCTCTACTATATGTTTAAAGAAATTATAAACAAAGTAATTTACTCCTAAATTATAATACATTCATATTCATTTTGAATAAAAAAGTTTTGTTAATTTTAATTTAGTAACATGAAGGTTATAGAAAAATGAATAATTCCTATTTAAATAAAGTCCTATTTAAGTTCACAACCTCATAAACAGTTAAATAATAAAAAATTCTGTTATATTTATTCAAAAATATTTTTCTTGAAAATAAAAATAAATAAATAGAAATAAATTTTTAAATTATATAAATCCCAAAATCAATCAAAATATAATAATTAACAATTGTCCACCAATTAAGAAAAATTAATTTAAATATATCCACGGCTCTAAGCGACCAAAAAATACTATGTTGAAACCTCGGAAGTTTAGACCAAGAAAGCTTAAATCTAAGCCGGATGATTCCAACATAAAAAAAAAGGTTTAGACCAAATAAAGTAAATTTATTTTTCATTAAGAAACATAAATTAAACCTTGTTATGAAATTAAAGTAGACTGTATAAAATGGTTGTATAATCATAAAATAAAATAAAATAAAATAAATACCGGTGGACCAGTAAATCGAATTGATAGAGGGTGAGGTGAAAGTGGTGGTGAAGTAAAGCTGCAAACAGCAAAGGTGCGGTAGTGGTGCTGCAGAAGCTGCAAACTCCAAGCTCCTCCAGGGGGGAGGGTCTCTGATGTCTTGGGTCTCAACCAAATTAAGCCCATAAACCATTAGCCGCAAGATTACACCACTAACTGACCACAAAACTATCCACAAGTGTTCGGCACTGAAATGCCGAGGTTAGTTCGTGATAAAAGGTAGATGCGTACGAGAGCTGATGGCATCGGCTCTGTGGGTCTCTCCAGACTGGCCCGGTCTTACGCCGTGTGCGTGGTTAGACAACGATGAGATGCCGAGCCAAGTCCATCAAAACAAGACCTCTATCAATTCAGTAGAAAGATCCACCGGTTTAAAACAAATAATCTCTAAAATAAAATCATAATATAAACATAACAAAAACAAACTTATAATTTATTCTTTTTTTTCTCTTTTTAAAAACGCTTAAACACCTACTCTTCAGCAGCTTTCATTTGATACCCAACTCAAAATTTTTTAAAAATAAAATTTTGGGTACACCCCAAATTTTTGCGCACAAAATTGACAATTTTTAAAATCTTTGAATGAACTCCCGGAAATATCATCGCCCTAATATAAGGTATTAGCATGAATTATTTCGAAATTTTAGCACCAGCCGATCTATAGTGGTTGGGGGGGGGAAAATTTTTTTTGGGTATATTTTGATTTTTTTCCCCTATAAGGAATGCAAAATTTAAAAAAGCATATATATATTTGTGTTCTACTCTTCAGCAGCTTTCATTTGATACCCCACTCAAAAATTTAAAAAAATGTAAATTTTTGAGTTTACCACATTTTTTTGAATTGCGCATGCGCAAATCTAATTATGGACTTCTGTATATTTTTCCTCTGGTTGGGTCAAAAAGTTGCACCAGGGTTCCAAATTTCAGCACTTTCGCTTGAACGGTTCGGGCCCTATGAACCAAAGAGCGACGGACAGACGGACACATCACCCTCGGCATAAGGGTTTTGAGAAGTATCTACAAAACCCTAAAAATGGAAATTGTCAATTCCTATAAGTAATTAGGAGTTACGCTTGCACCAAAACTTTCCATCAACCAACATTTTACTGACAAGTCAGGCACCGCTAAATTTGCCATAAATAACACCTGGAAAGCTAAATTAAGCCCGAAGGGAGCTCCATTTCTGCCAAGTGCAAAGTATTCCAAGCTGTCTGCAGGTCTATAATGTGTTACGGCGCCCAGGCCTGGGGTTGGCTTGAAGACAGCCGGGTAGAAAGTCTTCAAACATATTTTTTGTAGCGATATTTCTCCCTCCCTCAGAATATCCCAAGTTACATGCTCTAACAATAAACAAATGTTACTCCTATATTTTATTACATATTAAAGGTACACTCTAAATACGTGCTCAGGGTACTCGACTTGCCTCCCAACATACTGCCCAATTTCCTCGCGAACCAAGTTATAGACTCAGATGTTTTTGGTTCAACGGATGGAAGGCCAGAAACAGAAAGTTCAGTTTAAACATGCCTCTTAAAGCTAGAGAGCAGATTGTTCCTCAAACTTTATTTAATAGACTTACCGAGTTAAAAACAAGTTTAAATAATAGTTTTTTAGAAGCCCGGAAAAACTCGATTTATCATTTCATCTATACAGATTAAGAAATTAGAGAAAATAGGTTGTTGAAGATAACAAAGCGAATATATATATGTATATATATGTGTTGAATATTTTATGATTTTATGAATATTTATATATATATTGGTTAGAAATATTTTTCCTGTATTTTCCACTTTTCCCCCTCCTAAATAAAAATATAAAAAAAAAATGTACATAACAACAATTACTTTATTCTTAAAGAGCTTTTCAACGATATGCATCATGAAGGGTTTTCATTACTTTGACATTTGTACCCCGTACCCCTGTGTAACAAAATTTAAATTTAGAAATCTCATGTAGACAGTAACCTTCCTTGTGCTTCGAAGGTCAAGTGTGCAAATTTTCATCGAGATAGTAATAAATTTGTGGATTTGTATAGAGGTAATACCCACATACATACCCACAGATTTTCTTCTTTTTGTATATATAGATATAGGTTGAATCATTTTAATCGGTTACTAAATCCAATAAAACTAACCCTAAACCTCTTTTTAATTATACCACATTAGCAGAAGTAGAAGAACTGGATAAAGCATTTACTTTAGAGGAACTAAAATGTATTTTATACAAATCAATAAACAATAAAGCACCAGGCATAGATCGGATACCAGTGGAATTCTACAAAAACGCACCGGATATTCTACTTGAGAAAATCCTTCGACTTTTTGATAACTGCTACAACGGGGAGCAACTTCCAAATAAATTTAGAAGAGCAATAATCTTTCCTATATTTATAAAATGGGGGATCCGAATAATGCAGCTAATTACCGAGGAATATCATTTCTAGATACGTTAAGCAAATTGTACACAGGAATCCTCAACAAAAGACTTTGGAATGGACCGAAAGCAATAACATAATTATAGAAAATTGTTGTGAATTAGCCTTCTACGTATCACATAATATATAATGCACAGATTAAGGTTTTAAATAACAGTTGTATACTTGATTAAATTTACAAGACATACTCAAATATATGCATTAATAAATATTGACATATGGCCATTCTGACACATGAAGTGCCATCCTGAGACTCCCCCTCACGAAGGTGTCTGTACCAGCCCCAGCTTGATCCTGATGCTTGTCAGTCTTGGATTACTCAATGCTTTTGTTAACATGTCTGCTTCCATGTCTTCGGATTTTCGGTACTTTAGACAAATTAACTTCTCTGCTACCGCGTCTCTGATGAAGTGTTCCCTAACAGAAATATGCTTTGACTTAGCACTGACTACTGGGTTGAGTGCGAGACTTTGGGCAGCCTGATTGTCGTTAAACAGAGTTATTGTTTCTTGGGGGTGTCCAATGTCATTGGTTAGCTGCTTTAGATGGATGGCTTCCTTAGCAGCCTCTGTCAAGGCCATATATTCAGCCTCTGCTGTTGATAGGGCAACTGTTCTCTGCTTTCTGGATTCCCAGCTAATAGGTGCACCAGCGTAAACAAAACAGTAACCAGTATATGACCTTCGGTCAGTCGTGCATGCGGCATAATCGGCATCAGCTAGACCGACGATCGGCTCACCGGTTTTTCTGTATGTGAGCTGAAAGTCACTTGTACCTTTAAGGTATCTGAGTACGCGTTTTGCTGCGTTCCAGTGCTCGGTGTTATAGCAAGAATTGAACTGACTCAGGTAACTCACTGCATAAGTGATGTCAGGTCGAGTTCCAACCGAAAGGTACATCAATGATCCAATTAAATTTTGGTATGGTAAATTTTGATCCGGTGTATCTTTAGATTTTTCTAATTGTAGACCGGCTTCCATGGGTGTTTTGACTGATTTGCAGTTTTCCATGTTAAATTTCTTTAAAATTTCGTCAATATATTTAGATTGGTTCATGCTAAATTGGTCGTCCGTTTGTTTAAATTCAATGCCGAGACAATAAGTCAAATTTCCAATGTCACGCATGTCGAAAAGGTTAATTAATGTATGTTTTATATTTTTCAGTGCTTCTTTACTCGATGTTGCTACGATCAGGTCGTCGACGTACACCGCGATCAGCACCTTCTCCCCCCCTGACGACCAGATGTACATACAGGGGTCAGCACTTGAAGATCGAAATCCAACTTCTTTTAACTTTTCGTCCAGCTTCTTATACCATTGACGTCCGGCTTGTTTTAACCCATACAGTGCTTTTTGCATTTTACATACTTTTTCCTTTTTACCTTTTCTCAGATCTTCGAGCATTTTCTTTGCTTTAAGAAATATGTTGGAGTCTTCTTTCGAACTTTCTTCAACCATAATTTCTTGGATATATTTATCTAAGTATGATGGTTTTTGCATGTATATTTCTGCGTCGATCTCGCCGTTTAGGTATGCTGTTGCTACGTCTAGTTGGCTTACTATCATTTCTTCTTCCATAGCTGTTGCTAGTTAGTGCCTTATAGTGCTTAATTTTACCACTGGTGCAAAGGTTTCTGTAAAATCTATTTCCTTTTTCTGTGTGTATCCACGTGCTACTAGTCTTGCCTTTTTGCGTTCTAGAGTTCCATCCGCATTGAACTTATTTTTTAATATCATTCGATGACCAACTATGGTTTTGTCTGGTATTTTATCAGTAATGATCCATGTATCGTTTTTTATGTGCGAGCGGATTTCACTTTTGATAGCTTCGTGCCACTCCGGATCTGTTACTTCTGAATTGAACTCTGATTAACCTGGTAAACATGCATACGACATATCATAGTCCTTTGTCCACACCGGTGGTTTGCGATCTCTTTGAGGTCTTATGTTATTAATTTGATTTTCATCATTATTATTATCTTGACTATTATCATTATTACTATTATTTTCTTCATCATTTTCACTATTATTATCTTCATCATCAATGTCATCATTTTCATTATTATTATCTTCATCATCAATGTCGTCATTTTCATTATTATTATCTTCATCGACGGTATCATCAAAATTATCATTATTATTTTCTTTATGATCTGGTTTGTTTATTCTTATATTATGTCTTGGTACTGCAACGTAATCGTCTTGGTTTTCTTCAGTGACAAGATCGTAATTACTTTTAATTTTGTTTGAATATTGGTGATTGGAATCATTTATAATTTTCACGTCTCTGCTAATTACAATTTTTCTAAATTTTGTTACCCAAATTCGATATGCTTTAGATATTTCGGAGTAACCCATAAAAATACCGGTTTCAGTCTTAGGTTGAAATTTTCCTCCTCTGTTAGGCCCTTTGTTCAATAGAAATGATTTTGATCCGAACGTATGNTAGAGTTCCATCCGCATTGAACTTATTTTTTAATATCATTCGATATCCGACTATGTTTTTGTCTGGTATTTTATCAGTAATGATCCAAGTATCGTTTTTTATGTGAGAGCGGATTTCACTTTTGATAGCTTCGTGCCACTCCGGATCTGTTACTTCTGAATTGAACTCTGATTCACCTAGTAAACATGCATACGACATATCATAGTCCTTTGTCCACACCGGTGGTTTGCGATCTCTTTGAGGTCTTATGTTATTAATTTGATTTTCATCATTATTATTATCTTGACTATTATCATTATTACTATTATTTTCTTCATCATTTTCACTATTATTATCTTCATCATCAATGTCGTCATTTTCATTATTATCCTCATCGACGGTATCATCAAAATTATCATTATTATTTTCTTTATGATCTGGTTTGTTTATTCTTATATTATGTCTTGGTACTGCAACGTAATCGTGGTTTTCTTCAGTGACAAGATCGTAATTACTTTTAATTTTGTTTGAATATTTATATTTAATGATTGGAATCATTTATAATTTTCACGTCTCTGCTAATTACAATTTTTCTAAATTTTGTTACCCAAATTCGATATGCTTTAGATATTTCGGAGTAACCTATAAAAATACCGGTTTCAGTTTTAGGTTGAAATTTTCCTCTTCTGTTAGGCCCTTTGTTCAAAATAAATGATTTTGATCCGAACGTATGTAGGTGTCTGACTGATGGTTTTCTTCCAACCCATCTGAGGAATGGCGTTTCATTATTTATACTTTTGGATATCGTCCTATTAATTAGATAGTTGGCTGTGTTCACCGCTTCAGCCCAGAACATTTGGGGTAGTTTACCTTCAATTAGTAAACATCTTGCTTTTTCAAGCAATGATCTATTTTTTCTTTCTGCGATGCCATTTTGTTGTGGCGTATATGGGGCAGATAGACGTCTTACTATTCCACATTGTTTAATATATTTATCAAATTCTTTATTGCAATATTCTCCTTTCCCATTGTCTGATTGTAAATATTTTATTATTTTTCCCGTTATGTTTTCCATCTCATTTTTATAATCTTTGAACATGTCCAGTACTTCATTTTTAAATTTTAAGAAATATACTCTTGTATATCTAGAATATTCATCTATGAATGTTACAAAATACCTAGCTCCTCCAGGAGATTTTGTTTTAAATGGGCCATACACGTCAGAGTGAACTGTGTGTAAGATTTCAGTGGCGTCTGATTTTTCTCTTTTGGGAAAAGGAAGTCTCGAAAATTTAGCTTGTATACAGGTTTCACATTCTTGAAGTGTTTTAGACGGGTCAAAGTCTAATCCTATTAATGTTTCATTTTTAAGCGATAGTTTTAAATCTGTTTCATTTATGTGACCGAGTTTTTTATGCCAATTATTTATATCATTATTTGATGTGAAGTATGATTTTTCTTTATTATTTATTTGATCAGTATCAACGAAGTAGAGCCCATTCTCTGATCTTCTTGCTTTTAGGATTACATTTCTTGCGTTGTCAGTTACTACGGCTTCTTTCTTTTTGAAGGTTACATAGAAACCTTTATCAGTAATTTTCCCGACGGACATAAGATTCGTGGTTAGATCTGGAACATAGAGTGTTTCTGTTAGTTTTACTGGTCCATCACGTACTGTTAGTCTGGTGTCTCCGAATCCTTTGATTTCTGCTGTTTCACCCATAGATACTGAGATTGTTAGTTTTTACGCACACTACTTACCTTTGAAATTTAAGTGATGAAGATCACTCCATCCTTATCATGTTTTAGGATATCTGACGAGGTGAACTACCAGTTCCCTAACACTTCATGTTTCTATCACATTAATAACACTTTAGCTTGAGAGCTTATTACGACAGAGGCTCGAAAATGGCTGGCTAAGCCGAAACGTTGCCGATGAAGTAGTTTAGTCTTCTTCTTCTCCTTCCTCTACCCTTATAGGATCCTCATCTTTATAGAAGATAGTTATTCAGGGTACAGATAGCATCACTACTGCTGTTTCACTTTTAGCTGCTAATTTTAGATTTCCTTTTGATTTATTTTTATCGAGATCTAAAAATGTATTTTTATCTAGGCACATGTGAGAAGTGCACCCACTGTCTAGACACCATGCAGTTTTTGATGAAATATCTTTATTTTGAGAAGACAAGCATTCTTCCGTTTTAAGGGTTGATTCATTTTTTCCCTTATATTTATTGCTTCCTGATTGTTTATTTTTAAATTTGTCATTTGATTTGTTTTGATTTGAATTTTGAAAATTTTTATTTTTATTTTGGGAGAGAATTTTTTTCTTATTTCTTTGACATTGATAATGACATTGATGTTGACAGTTATAATTTTTCCCAATAAATGCACCTTCATCTGCAGTTGACGACGACTTTTTATTTCTAGCCTCATTTTCTTCTATTATTTTGACTTTTAAATTTTCAGGAGTCGGCAATTCATCTCTAGATTCGATGGCGATGCGAAAATTTTCAAAAGATTCTGGAAGAGAATATAACATCATAATGCTTAGTAATTCTGAGTTGATTTTTACGTCCATTTCAGCTAGTTTATCGACAGTGTCGGTCAGGTCATTTAGATAATATCTAACATCGTCTGATTCACCCATTTTATGTAGAATTAAGTGTTTGAGGAGGGTAGCTTTTCTAGCTAGCCCCTTGCTTTCATATATTTTCGATAGGGTGTCCCAAACGTCTTTAGATGTATTACAATTTTTTATTTGTTTTAGTTCGCTAGGGGAAATGATTAAAATTAATTCAGATTTAGCGTTTAAATCTTCTTAAATCTTCTGCATCCGTTTGTTGGTCAGGTTTAGATATGGCCCCAGAGACATATTTCCATAAGCCATGTCTCGTAAGTATCGCTTGGGCTTGAAGCTTCCACGTGTCATAGTTATCACGCATCAGAGGCTCAATTCGATAGTTACTACTCATATTTAGTTTATTTCTTATGCGATGTTTTTGACATAAAATAAATATATAAGTTATATATGAATTCAATCTTACCAGATAAGAATTCTTCAATTTTCCAGTTTCATAGCGTGTCTGGTCTCATAACCTGTTGTGAATTAGCCTTCTACGTATCACATAATATATAATGCACAGATTAAGGTTTTAAATAACAGTTGTATACTTGATGAATTTACAAGATATACTAAATATATACAATAATAAAATATTGACACATTGTCATTCTGACACATGAAGTGCCATCCTGACAAAAATCAGGCAGGATTAAGGCAAGGCTACTCTACATGTGACAATATCTTTAACCTTATGAGCATAATAAAAATACACACAGCCATCAAAAGGAAAAAAATATTTGCTTTTTTTGTAGACTTCAGAGCGGCATTCGACACAGTAATCCGTGAAGCGTTATTTTACAAGCTAGCCGATTTAGGAGTGTCATCAATGCACTTAAGGTAATGCGTGCGGTAAGGGTGCGCTCTTAGCCTAATGCTCTTAAATGAAGCTCTATCGCAAGGAGTATGCATAAATGGGAAAGTAATAAAGCTACTCATGTATGCCGACGACTTGGTTCTACCAGCACCGGATTCGATCCGTCTGAAAATAATAATTAAAGAACAAGACCAATTCTGCGAGCGATGGTTATTAGTGGTGAATTTGGACAAATCGAAAATCGTGGTTTTTAGAAGCGGGAGCAAAACTTCTAGGAAAGAAAAATGGTGGTATAAAGGCGAGGTAATCCAAGTGGTGTCGGAGTACAAATATTTAGGGATAACCTTAACATCTAACTTAAAGGTAAATGGGCCATCAACAGCCTTTGGTCGAAACTATTTAGCCAAAACAACATTCCTTTCTCGGCAAAATATAATGTCTTTAGGAGTGCTGTGGAAGCGATTGTCCTATACGGTCAACAGGTGTGGGGTAGGGTGGGCCGACATTTTTTTTTTTTTTAATTTGAAAAAGTCCAACCTCGTAATACTTGTGTATGCATTAGAAACTATCATACGTAAAATTTTGGCCCGATCTAATGACATAGGTGGTGCACAATCGCTTCAAAGCTTTAAGAAACCATATTTTTAAGAATTTTTTTATATTTCAATTTTTTAAAATATTTTAGTTATTTTTAGTCACTTATTAGCATCTATTTGCTCTTTGCTGACATATTATTTGATTTCAGGAAGAAAAAAATAAAATAAAAAAGTTAATTATGGGCTGAGATAAGTCGGTACATCCATAATACATATGTGTACCATTGAGTTATTCCAAGGATATTATTAGGAGCTGCATAACACTAATTTCTCTATTATCTTTGGAATAACTCAATGGCACAAATATGTATGTATGTACCGACTTATCTCAGCCTATAATTAACTTTTTTTAATTTTTTTTTTCTTCCTGCAATCAAATAATATGTCAGCAAGAAGCAAATAGATGCTAATAAGTGATTGAAAATAACTAAAATATTTTTAAAAATTGCTGATCCCAATCGATACCAGATTTCCAAGCTAGTTGTTTCATGGCTTTAGCAGTGATAACGACAGGGCCCAATAGGCCGAGAGGGTCATATATTCGAGACACAACTGCAAGAATGGCGCGCTTGGTCAGGACTAACTCAGGAACACTGACATTGTAGCTGAAACAGTCAGATGACGGGTCCCATTGCAACCCGAGGATTTTCAATCGGGTGCAGTCCTCAGGGTCTTCAATCTTTCTGGGAAGAGCACAACCCACTCGATTCTCAGGATCTACTTCTAACAAGGCTGGATGATTGCTCGCCCATTTACTAAGAGGAAACTCCCCTTTCTTCATGAGTCCGATAACTTGCCTCCGAAGTTCGAGAGCTTCTTCGACGGTATTGTCATCCACGTACATCTCATTTATAATAGCTGCAGCTGCTAAAGGATATTCAGATCCATGATCACTGGCGACCTGGTGGAGGCAGCGAATGGCAAGGTAAAAAGCACACGCTTGTCCGTACGAAACAGTACAAAGTTCAAACTCCTCAACAGGTTGCGAAGGGTCCTCCCTCCAAAGAATGCGTTGATACACCCTGTCCTCTGGATGTAGTAGCACTTGGCGGAACATCTGTTTAAGGTCGACGGTGAAACATATTTTATGCCGTCGAAAGTTCAATGTGACGGAGACTATGTCGTTCTGCAATTTAGGACCAACATGCAGGTAATCATTGAATCACCCATTAGCGGTCCGGGCAGAAGCAACGAAGACAACCCTAATCTTCATCTTACCGTCGGCGTCAGGTTTTAACACACTATGGTGAGGAATAATATATTGGCCAGGACTTTTGGCACGTTCCATATGTCCTAGCATTTCATATTCTTTTATGAATGCTCCGTATAGGGTACGAAGTTCCATACTGCGAGCTAGGCGACTTTCGACATGCGACAGCCGTTTGAGGGCCATCCATCTGGTAGAAGGAAACTGAGACGGACGATTATCCTTAAAGGAAGACGGACGACATAGCGGCCAGTAGGTAATCGAGAATGCGCATCCCGAAAGTGTTTTTCGCATGCTGCATCAGCGGGGTTTGATACCGAAGCTGAAGGAGGTTCTTCCAGATAAGAGACGGTAAGTCCTTGGGACCTTTCCGAGCTATGGCGCATAGTACTTGAACAGCAGGAGCTTCAGCTAAGTCGCCAACTCGACCAATGACTACATAGGCAAATATAGTTCCAATAAGTTTGTGTTGGCTATCAGCTATATTAATGATCTCTCCAGTGAGTATTTCAGCGAAGAGGTCGCTACCAAGAAGAAAATCTATGGGTCGAGGATCACCAAAGTCTGGGTCGGCCAAAGGGTACTGAAGGTATGGAGCTTTAAATGTGTTTGACACAAGGCCACTAAGTAGATCTGAAGTTATAGAATCTATAACAAGAGCTTGAGTTGAGACCTGGGTAGGTTCAGCATAAGAGACAAGATGACAGTCGGCTCTACCTTTCCATCAAAGGCGGTTTGACCGATGCCTAAGATATCTACCTTGCACTCCTTTATGTCTAAACCCAACCGTTTAGCGACGTTAGTAGTGAGGAAAGAAAATTGGCTACCCGAATCGAGGGCCAGACGGAGTGGATGAGGCTTCCCATGCTGGTCAAGAATCGAGCACAACGCAGTGCCAAGTAGAACTTGTTGTGGGTGGACAGCAATGGTATTTAGAGCGGCACTACTTTTGCTAGCTTCATCTTTCAAGGAAGCAGCAGGAGGCCTGTCGACCCGCTCGCTGATATGCAGCAGAGAGTTATGGCGGCCTCGGCAAAATCTGCACCTTAAACGAGAGACGCACCTCCCTGTGTTGTGAGACGGAAATAGGCAGTTTTTACAACCTTTCCATGAGGAGAGTTTAGCCATACGTTGCTCCGCTGACATGGCGCTGAACTTGGAGCAATGACTTAGAAGATGTTGTTGGTTGCACACCGGACAAGGGGCGGCAGAGCGACCTGCTGAAGTCGAAGCTGAGGGCGCTTTATTAATACGGCGCCTGTAGGAGCTTGATGGAGGTGAATGAGGGACCTCGACGGGAGTAGTTGATGCGCATAGTGAGCTCTTTCCGGCTACTGGGGGTGGCTTTACATTGAACCTTGCTTTATTGACTAAGGGTTTCATGATGCCGGCAGTAACAGGAGAACCAATTCCTGTCGCTAGCTCACTTGCAGTGCACCTTTGACGCAAGAATTTTAGAAGATCCTCACATGTTGGAAAGCAAGACTGCCCGTGGCGTTGCTCAAAGCTTTCGCGTGTACTCTTGTCTAATACCCGACGAATCAAGTAGAACATTAAGAAGTCAGCTCTATCTTCTATTCTGACGTTTTTAAAGGACGCTACCCACTCAGTCAACTCACTAGTAATAAGCTTGAGCTGCTCTGTACTCGGCTTGGAGGTAAGTGCTCTCATGTCAAGCAACTTATCCAGATAGGCAGTAGCAATAAGCCTAGGATTCTCATAAGAGTCTAATAAGGCTTGCCATGCGACAGGGAAATCTGCAGCAGAGAAGGTCACATGCGCAATGACGGTTGCTGCACTGCCTTTAAGGGCGTGAACCAAATAATGGTATTTGTCAATATCCGTGTATTTGGGATCATTGACCACCATGGATTCGAAAGTATCTTTAAATCGAGGCCAATGAATCCTTTGACCGTCGAAGGTAGGAACTTCAATTGGGGGAAGTTTCACTCTGGACCTATTAGCTAAGGTGGATTGCTCAAAGACGGTGGAGGTAGTAACTCCAGTTGAGGGCCTGTCAGCTCCCAAGGTTTTTACAGAGGTGCATATACCGTAGTATAAAGTTTTAGCCCGCTGACGTAGTAATTTATCATCTTCAAGGGGGTCAACCAACCCTTGAAGATCTATAAAATCGTCATATAGGGATGAGAAGCGGTTATATAAACCGGAAGCGCTCTCATACATGCCCTGAAAAATAGGAAGGAGAGAGCCGTCAAGAGTCGCATTGCTTCCAGCGAGGGAGATTTCCTCCAAGTCTTCAAGAATTGTGCGAAGTTTGCGTCTCTGGCTGGCAACGCAAGGATCTTGAAGCTCTCTTTCCTGCTCCTGGCTGACATGAGGGTCATCCTGCATGTCGACGCCTCTCGCTACTGTGATTCTGGACTCCTGGGAGGCAGGATTCGAATCTCCAGGCATGGTGGAATGCCACAATCAAATATTTAATGAGAAATTAAGGGAATGATTAAATTAAGGGAAGCATGGAAAGGAGGAACCATCAATATGATAAATAATTAGGTGCCTGATAGCCAATCAATAAAAATTAATTAAATAATAATTTAAATTTAAACAAATTAATTACATACCATAATTTGAATTAAATAAATAATTATTAAAACAAACAATAAAATATTAATGCTTAATTTTACCAAAAGAGGCTAAATCTAAAAAAATCAGGTAAATGAATAAATTAATTTGGTTAAATTAATGAACTAAATATAATAAATAGTTTTCTTTGAATATA
The DNA here is from genome assembly GCA_001010745.2 of Gerris buenoi. NCBI lineage: Eukaryota > Metazoa > Arthropoda > Insecta > Hemiptera > Gerridae > Gerris > Gerris buenoi. Next base: position 1,713,318 of record KZ651114.1, read on the forward strand.
AATTTAAATAACCTAATAATAAATAATTTGATTTAACATAAAGTCTATAAACAATGTATAAATATGTGTATATATAATATATATAAACTCTGTAACAAAATATTAACAAAAAATAAATATATAAATATTCAACATGGTATAACAAATTATAAATACTAATAAATAAATTAAAACAATCAACAATCTAACTAACTAAACAAATTAATACATATGAAAGGCATCACAAAGAAAGGCAAACAGTTAATAGTAATAAAGCAAGCTCAAATAATAATAATTTATAGGCTGGATACCAAGCCGGCGACGCACTAGCTTAAACATGAACCTGGATATCCAAGGGAGCACAGCGCATGCGCGAATTAAGAGCAAAAATCAAAGGGGCTTTGTTTACCTTTGTGAGACAGTTTCAACAGTTACAGCAAATAGAGTAATATTTAATTAAAAGTACAGTTAATGTTTAATTTACAGACTAGAAATAGTTTTAAACAATAAATTAAATTGCTCTTCAAATGAAAATTAAGATCTTGAGTGAGAAACAATAAATCTAAGACACCAAAGGACAAAAAAGGAAGACAACTTTAACGAAGAAATTACGGGACTAGAATATTATAATGAAAGGTGAATAAATGAAGACATGAAGAGCAAGAAAAGGAAATAAGAGTGAATGTTCAGTTAGAGTAAAAAGTGATTGAAATGATACTATAAGTGTTGATATATATAAATAATATTAAGATGTGCGATGTGCTATACGAGCTCTTACAGAGTGACATATGAAGCTAATTGTCATCTGTGAGCTTTTATGTTAATAAAAATATGTTAATATACAACTACTACGTTAGTTTACTAGGCAATTTAATAAATAATAATTTATATACGTAGTAGTACATGTAACGCAAGAGTGCTAAGAAACCTCACCAATAAGAACTTACGTAAATAGTGATTAAGTTACTCATAGACCTAAGATTATTAATTAAATAAGTTTTGTACATATATTTAAGTAAATTAAATGTGTCCGGTCCAAAGTGACCATATGTTCGCACCAGGGGGGATTTGCCCTGACCTGGCCACGAAAGTTTAAAAGGTAATATAANATCTTCTATTCTGACGTTTTTAAAGGACGCTACCCACTCAGTCAACTCACTAGTAATAAGCTTGAGCTGCTCTGTACTCGGCTTGGAGGTAAGTGCTCTCATGTCAAGCAACTTATCCAGATAGGCAGTAGCAATAAGCCTAGGATTCTCATAAGAGTCTAATAAGGCTTGCCATGCGACAGGGAAATCTGCAGCAGAGAAGGTCACATGCGCAATGACGGTTGCTGCACTGCCTTTAAGGGCGTGAACCAAATAATGGTATTTGTCAATATCCGTGTATTTGGGATCATTGACCACCATGGATTCGAAAGTATCTTTAAATCGAGGCCAATGAATCCTTTGACCGTCGAAGGTAGGAACTTCAATTGGGGGAAGTTTCACTCTGGACCTATTAGCTAAGGTGGATTGCTCAAAGACGGTGGAGGTAGTAACTCCAGTTGAGGGCCTGTCAGCTCCCAAGGTTTTTACAGAGGTGCATATACCGTAGTATAAAGTTTTAGCCCGCTGACGTAGTAATTTATCATCTTCAAGGGGGTCAACCAACCCTTGAAGATCTATAAAATCGTCATATAGGGATGAGAAGCGGTTATATAAACCGGAAGCGCTCTCATACATGCCCTGAAAAATAGGAAGGAGAGAGCCGTCAAGAGTCGCATTGCTTCCAGCGAGGGAGATTTCCTCCAAGTCTTCAAGAATTGTGCGAAGTTTGCGTCTCTGGCTGGCAACGCAAGGATCTTGAAGCTCTCTTTCCTGCTCCTGGCTGACATGAGGGTCATCCTGCATGTCGACGCCTCTCGCTACTGTGATTCTGGACTCCTGGGAGGCAGGATTCGAATCTCCAGGCATGGTGGAATGCCACAATCAAATATTTAATGAGAAATTAAGGGAATGATTAAATTAAGGGAAGCATGGAAAGGAGGAACCATCAATATGATAAATAATTAGGTGCCTGATAGCCAATCAATAAAAATTAATTAAATAATAATTTAAATTTAAACAAATTAATTACATACCATAATTTGAATTAAATAAATAATTATTAAAACAAACAATAAAATATTAATGCTTAATTTTACCAAAAGAGGCTAAATCTAAAAAAATCAGGTAAATGAATAAATTAATTTGGTTAAATTAATGAACTAAATATAATAAATAGTTTTCTTTGAATATAAATTTAAATAACCTAATAATAAATAATTTGATTTAACATAAAGTCTATAAACAATGTATAAATATGTGTATATATAATATATATAAACTCTGTAACAAAATATTAACAAAAAATAAATATATAAATATTCAACATGGTATAACAAATTATAAATACTAATAAATAAATTAAAACAATCAACAATCTAACTAACTAAACAAATTAATACATATGAAAGGCATCACAAAGAAAGGCAAACAGTTAATAGTAATAAAGCAAGCTCAAATAATAATAATTTATAGGCTGGATACCAAGCCGGCGACGCACTAGCTTAAACATGAACCTGGATATCCAAGGGAGCACAGCGCATGCGTGAGTTAAGATCAGAAATTAAAGGGGTTTTGTTTACCTTTCTGTGACAGTTACAGCAAATAGAGTTAATATTAAATGAAAAGTGCAGTTAATGTTTAATTTACAGACTGGAAATAGTTTTAAACAATAATTCTAAAATCATCGACTGTGTTTTTCTCCAGTGTGTGATAGCGACTCATCATGGAAGAGGTGTAGTTCAATAACCAAACAACGTCTTCACACAAAATAATTGTATTTGTACAATTTGACCGGTTTCGGCTGTTCTAATGCAGCCTTCTTCAGATAATCTACANGTACTTGATCGTCGTCGTCGTCGTCTTCTCCTCCTTCTGCCATTTGAATTACAGTGATCTGTTGCCAAGAGTCGCCGGGACAAAATTTGCAAAGTGTATAGCATTTGAGACCTGTTATTAGGTCTGCGAAACATTCAGTTCTTTCTTCAGTTTTTTCTTCATTTGTAGGATTTTTAAGAATTGTAAGGGAACTATCACACTTATTGTGAGAAGCTTGCGTCTTTGACTGGTAACGTAAGGGTCTTGAGGATCTCTGTCCTGTTCATGACTGTCTTGAGGGTCATGCTGCATATTGTCGACGCCTTTTGCTACAGTGACTCTTGACTCCTGTGAGGCAGGATTTAAATCTAAATCTCCTGGCATGGTGGAATTCTAAAATCAAAATTTAAAGAGGAGAAATGCTCAAATTAATAGGAAATCAGGGAAAGAAGGGAAGCAACCATCAATAAGATAAATTATTAGGTGCCTGATAACCAATCAATAAATAATTAATTAAATAATAATCAAAATTCAAACAAAATAATTAAATAGCACAATCTGCTTCAAATAAATAATTACCAACATAAACAATAAAAATAATAATGCATAATTTTACCAAAAGAGGCTAATTCTAAAATCAGCTAAATTAGTAAATTAGTTATTGATTAAGGGTTTCATGCTGCCGGCAGTAACAGGAGAACCAATTCCCGATGCTAGTTCACTTGCAGTGCATCTTTGACGCAGAAATTTTAGAAGATCATCGCATGTTGGAAAGCAAGACTGCGCGTGGCGTTGAGCAAAGCTCTCGCGTGTTCTCTTGTCTAAAACCCGACGAATCAAGTAAAATATTAGGAAGTCAGTCTATCTTCTATTCTCACGTTTTTAAAGGACGCTACCCACTCAGTCAACTCGCTAGTAATAAGCTTGAGCTGCTTTGTACTAGGCTTGGAGGTAAGTGCTCTCATGTCTAGCAACTTATCCAGATAGGCAGTAGCAATGAGCCTAGGATTCTCATAAGACTCTAATAAGGCTTGCCATGCAACAGGGAAATCTGCAGCAGAGAAGGTCACATGCGCAATGACGGTTGCTGCACTGCCTTTAAGGGCGTGAACCAAATAATGGTATTTGTCAATATCCGTGTATTTGGGATCATTGACCACCATGGATTCGAAAGTATCTTTAAATCGAGGCCACGAGGTTCTCTGGCTCTAGACCTCTGGACCCCAGATCGCTAGGATTATCTGTGGATTTCACTAGGTACCATTGATCTATAGATGTAGACTCCAAAATTTTAACCACTCGATTAGCAACGAATGTTTTGAGTAGATGAGGGGAAGTATTCAACCAACCCAGAACCACCATAGAGTCTGTGAAGAGGCTTACTTTAGGAGGGTGAGGTAGCTGACTACAGAAGTCAACCAGCATTTCTACAACTCGTGCAACTAGTAAAGCAGCACAAAGCTCCAGGCGAGGGATGGAAACCGGCTTTATGGGTGCTAGCTTAGTTTTAGAAAGCAGCAAATGCATGTTGGTTTCAGAGTTGTATGTAGTGCGGAGATAGGCCACTGCGCAATACGCCATTTCTGAAGCATCACCAAAGACTAGTAGTTCGTATGTAGCCATAGGATCTGGACACACACATCTAGGTATTCGGATTTCCGATAGTCTTGTGAGCTGTTTCACAAATGCCTTCCACTTTTCTTGTATGAAAAGGGGAAGTTGCTGATCCCAATCGATACTAGATTTCCAAGCCAGTTGTATCATGGCTTTAGCAGTGACAACCACAGGACCCAAGAGGCCGAGAGGATCATATATTCGAGACACAGCTGCAAGAATAGCACGTTTGGTCAGGACTAATTCTGGAACACTGACATTATAACTGAAACAGTCAGACGACGGGTCCCATTGCAATCCAAGGATCTTCAACCGTGTGCGGTCCTCGGGGTCTTCAATCTTTCTCGGAAGCGCACAACCTACTCGATCTTTAGGATCCACCACTTCTAACAAGGCTGGATGATTGCTCGCCCATTTACTAAGAGGAAACTCCCCTTTCTTCATAAGGCCGATAACTTGCCTCTGAAGTTCAAGGGCTTCTTCAACGGTATTGGCTCCTGTAGGCATGTCGTCAACGTACATTTCGTTTATAACAGCTGCAGCTGCTAAAGGATATTCAGATCCATGATCAGCGGCGACCTGATGGAGACAGCGAATGGCAAGGTAGGAAGCACACGCTTGCCCGTACGAGACTGTACAAAGTTCAAACTCCTCCACAGGTAGCGAAGGGTCTTCCCTCCAAAGAATATGCTGATACACCCTGTCATCTGGATGTAGTAGCACTTGGCGGAACATCTGTTTAAGGTCGACAGTGAAACATATTTTATGCCTTCGAAAATTTAATGTGACAGAGACAATGTCGTTCTNCGTATTTCCACCTATCAGATTTTAGCAGACTTTTGATATGTTGTTTAGGATACTTTTCTAAAACGAATGCCGTTGGTTTCATCTTTGTTCTAATTACTTCAAGGTCAAACCTTATATTCACCCTCCTACTTTTTCATCGAGCGCAAATATATTGACACGCACTTTGTTCTTGTTTTCAAACTTTGGAATATCTTTCAATGTAGTAGGAAAAGTAAGAGCACTGAAAACATAAACTCTGTCGTGAGGGACACGAGACAGCACAGCTTGTCTAATACAGTCTTCATTATCAGGATGTATAGTATGGTCAACCGATTGAGTTTCGACTATTCAGTCCGGATTAAATTTACTCAAATTGAACAAAATATTGTCCATTGAAGTTAACTTTAAGCCCGAAGGAGTGCCCTCAAACGTGTGTACTTCATTTTCTATTTTTTCTACTCCCTTGAGTAGTATTTTATCGATATCTGTCATGTTATAAATCGGTTCACTCTTTGTCTTAAAATTCCGTTCAAAACTATCTTCCGATATAGCATGTTCATAGGTACATTCAAGAACAAAATTAATCATAACAGCAGACCAATCTTGGAGTAAGTTTTCAATCTTTTGTCTCATTACATCGAGAGTAGAGAAAAAATGCGATTTTAAATTGTTTGCGCCCTCTTTATTTGGAATTATATATGTAATATGATTTTTATTGAAAGCGCTTTTGAGTATTAGTATACCAGTCTCATCGTCACGTGAGTGTGTAACGCGATTAATTTTTGATCTTTGGGACCTGAGGTCAAATTTTTTTCAGTTTTTTTTTTATGGTTACGCAAGAGTAGTTTAGTAGGGAAATCTACATTACATCGTAGGCAAATATTTTCCCGACCTTTGCAGGTTGATACGTGAAGTTGGAAATGGCAATTTCTATTCCCTAAGGTACGTTTGCATTTATTGCAATAATTCGTCTTTTTTTCCTGGGTGCATACTGTGTTTAAATGTCTTGTAAGGTTTCGTTTTAATGAGAAGGTCTTAAAACATCGTTGGCAGATGAGTCCGGCATCGTTTCTGAAAAAAATACAAAACCGAACAATCGGATAAAGATACAAGTAACTTAACGAGATGTATATTATAATCTTTTTATATAAGATAACTGATTTGTGTCAATAGGGGTGTGTTGAATAAGAAACAAATGCTATTCCATTTAGAATTTTTTTTTTTTTTTTTCAAAAACTGTTATATTTCGTTCCTCTTTGGAACAATTTCAAACCTGTACAAAAAATAAAATTACAAAGATCTTTTACTTAAATAACCAAATTTTAAAATATAAATTACCAATAATTAGTCAAGTATGGGTATAATTACCAAAATTGTTAAATTTTTAAAAAATTTATGAGTCATGTAGAAAGAAGTCAAAAATTAATTACTAAAAAAGTAATTTGTCACACTTTTCTAGCCTGAACACTACTATCACATACATGCAGTGAGTCACTTCACACAATCACATAGGAATCTGATCCATGACTGACCTTCTAATTTTTACATCCAGCTTTACTATCTATAAATAAATATCCAACCTCATTTATTTACATAACTAGTTATGCGGTATAATCTAATCAATTAAACTCTATATCCTTTTACTATAATTATTTACACTTAAACTTTCTATGACCTATTAGTGACCAACAATTTTTATAACAAGATTTAATATACATAATTTTAATTAGTACTACAAAAAAATTAATAAATAAAATAAAAAATAAAAATAAAAAAAAATAAAGGCGGAAATACACATGCCTGTAGCTCGAACAT
>KZ651114.1:1720520-1733900 GCA_001010745.2 Gerris buenoi
ATATTTATGGTATTTTTCTTAATTTGGTCTTTTCTTTGCGAGGAAGCTATGTGCCACATTAATTGGCAGAGTATTTTGTACAGGTTTGAAAATTTTCCGAAGAGGAACGTAATATAGCCGTTTTTGAAAAAAAATTCTAAAAGGAGTAGCATCTTTTTCTTATTCAACACACCCCTATCGACACAAATCAGTTATCTTATATAATTTATTAAAGGGGACAACCTAAATAGAAATAGAAATGTATAATCTTTTTGTTATTAGCACATACAATAATCACGAAGTAGTGAATAAATTTTTTACAGATAACTATCAACTTTAGAACAATTGTTAATTACATATATGCACTCGCATCATTTAAGATCGTATCAAAAAATACAAAAGTTTTATTTCCATATGAGATTTATTAAACCTTTGCGCACGACTGATTTCAACACTGAAAACAACATGGAATACTGAACATATTAATATTATTAGACATCATTTATTATTTTTTAACGATTGCATCGAAGGTTTCACTAAATAAATGCGAGTGTATGTTATTGACAAAAGGTTACGAGTTTCTTTGTTCTCATTGTATATAAACAGATATTATTTCAAGTATTTCATTAGTTCAACTTCAAGTTTTACTAAGTTCGAAACATGTCTCATCAACAACATTTGGCTGCTGCATTAAACTTTTTAGCTACCAGGCCAAGACGATCAATCAGAGAGCTAATAATAGGTAAGTTTTATTTTTTAAGTATTTAGTATCTAGTTGACAACGGCCATTTTACCTCTAAGCCAACACTACCATTCAAAACTATCAATTTTTAGAAGGAAAGTATTCTTTTAGCTTTATTATTTAATTATCTTATTATTATTCTGTTAGTATTCCCTTTGGTATGAATGAGTGAAGGCATGAATGAGAATAGTATGTGTGTAGTTGTTGAATGTATGACTGTTGGAAAGGCAGTGAGTGAAGTGCTGCCTCCGAAGTGGTGGGGATGGCAGCCAGGGTCCCTTCCCTCCATTGTGCCTCGGGGAAGGGGACTGCCTCCCTAGTTCCCTGGCGGGGGCGCCGGTAGGGTGGGGACGAGAGGATAAAAGCAGGCCTCCAAGCTCAGTAAGCTAAGCACCATTAGCTCCAGCTCTCTCCTAGAGCTCGGACCTGGTCTTGTCCTCTCTCTCTCTCTCTCTCCCCCTCACTACCTAACCTTATCCTTGTACCCCCTAATTATCATTATCCTTATTCTTATGTTCCGTATGTTTATTCCTCTAATAGAGATTAATATTATGATGGAATAGTTTTTTTTATTTACGGACCTCCCTAACCTCCTTTCCTTTCTTCCTCTCCCTAGCGGCCCTATGTTTCCGCCGGTGGGACACCACTTCCGGCCATGACCTTTTGGTTTTCACTGGAGGGTGACCACTTCCAGTCCTTCGACCTCGGTATCCGCCGGTGGGTTACCACTTCCGGCCAACCCCGTCTTAAGTCTCCGCTGGTGGGTTACCACTACCAGCCTCATGCCTTGTCTTGAGTTTTCCGCCGGTGGGCTACCACTTCCGGCCATCCTTCTAGTCCACTACCGCTGGTGGGTGACCACTGCCAGCCCTTTTGGTTTCGTCAATGGGGGGACCACTCATTGACACACTCCCTTGCCTATTCCGCCGGAGGGTTACCACTTCCGGCCCCCGACCTAGTCTTGTGTATACCGCCGGTGGGTTACCACTTCCGGCCGAAACGTACGCCCATCCGCTAGTGGGTTACCACTGCTAGCCTCTTGGTTTCGCTAGATGGGTTACCACTGTCTAGCACTCCTTTAAGCCCCCTTCCCGTTATCTGGGGACCACGGATAACCATTTACCCTATACCGCTAAGGCGTTACCACTCTTAGCCTAATCCACGTCTTGAGTTTGCGCCGGTCAGGTGACCACTGCCGGACACGTCCTTTTATATCCCGCTGGAGGGTGACCACTTCCAGCCTTGTCCTCTGACCACCTTCCGGCATCCGGGCACCACGGATGACCCCAAGACCACTTCCACTGAGGGGTGACCACTCTCAGTCTCTTCCATGTTACTCCACTTCCGCTGAGGGGGCACCACTCTCAGTCTACTCCCCTTTTGACCACTACCGCTAAGGGGGGACCACTCTTAGCCTCCTAACCCTTTTATATTCCGCCGAGGGGTTACCACTCTCCCTCTTTACCCAATCCCGCTGTCGGGGCACCACTGGCAGCCATTAGGTTTATTTATTTCTCATATTTCTATTTCTATCTCTCCCTTTTATTATTATGATTTTAAAGCCAGGGAGCATGGAGTTTCTTTCTTCTCTTCAAAGAGGGTGACCGTGACTCAGCGTCAGCCCCTAATTTGCCCCCGGGCTGGTCGCGTCCTGACAGGCGGCGCGATCCCCCAGTAGTGCGCACGCGTATCCCGTTTAGGCCCGTGCGCCAGGTGTCAATTTCTATGAGCTCTCTCTTAAGAAAGAGTTTCTTTTTCCTAGTTAAAGTCAGTAATATTTATTTATTATAACAGTGATCTAATTGTTAACAGTCAAAATTAATATATAGTTGGATCTTTTTAATTTATGTAATGTTATAAATATTGATATATTGTTTTAATTTTAACATCATACCGTTTAAGTCCTCTTTATAGAGTTAGGTGCTAATACGTACCTACTTTATAGGATCAATATAATAATACATTGACTGAGGATGACTCTGAATATAATTCGAAACGATTGAACATAAAGATGCTTATTATTAATAGAAATTTTCCCTACACCTAATGTCTGACAACTCTTTCCTTATACTTAAATTTAATAAGAAGTATGCATTTAAATTATTATTCGTCACTATTAAATTCAAATTAATGATAATTACCGCTAGTTGTAGTGGTTTGATATTAACCTGGCAACAACAGTATAATTGTAATAAATAATCGACATTATATCTACCATTTTGGTTGGACATCATCGATTAAGTAAAACGTTCAAACCCAGATCATAATAAATATACGCGATTGTAGTGGGACATTAAATAATCATGATTCATGTAAACATTTATTTGATTTAATAAAGATCCGGTCGACACAATTCATAATGTGTTCTGTATTAAGTTTAGTTTCACTTTCACATAGGTTCAGCCATTGCTGTGGATGAGTGAACAACAGCTCTTAAAGAAATTGCAAAAAACAATTGATTAAATAATTTAATAGTGATAATTTAGTGCAAAATCAATCAACAGTAGAATTATACCTATGTGAAAGTGTTTCTATAGTTTGGGACAGATGATTAATTAAGTTTAAGTTTAAATAAAATATTGAGTGCAGTAAGAGGTTACCTGTAAGTAAAAATCCACTAAGCTAATCATCTGCTTCAGAAATACGTCATAAACAACCTTTGCAAAGGTATTTTAATTACTTTATTAACTGAACTGTCACATTAAAAGAGTTTTTATCTTTATTAAAATCAAAAAAGAGAATTATCAAAAGAAAACAATAGCTGAAATATATGTGCGTGCGTATATTTATACAAAGGCTCAAAGGGCAATCATCTTGAATAGAGATTAGATATCATACCTCTGCCTATCTTGGATCCTTATCATTATACAAGAATACTTTAAAATCAATTATAATAAATTATTTTATCGGTGTAAATAGAAAATAATTACTGATCTACAGCCACCACTCCTATATATAATTTAAAAATGGCAGAAAAAAATAATAAAAATCAACAAAGTAAAGAATTTTTTTTTTCACCAAGAAACTCGAAAAGACCGAGAAATGAGGAAAGTAAAGAAGATACTGAAGATGTGGGAAGTTTAACTCTTCAACAATGGTCAGAGGCAATGGGGGCTCTACTTGACTCAAAAAATCTGGCAACTAAACAGGATGTAAAAGAAATAGTGTCTGAACAGCTAGAGCCACTACATCAAGAAAATAAAAAACTTAAAGAGGACATAGAGGTGATGAAAAATACAATTAGTAGGCAAGACAGAGTTATTATGAGATACAGAATCAGCTGAGAAAAAATAACCTAATTGTTCAAGGCTTGAAGTTGGGGGATGAAGGAAAGTACGCTACCCAGATAAATGACTTCATTAAAAATAAATTGGAACTGAGTGAAGACTTACCTATAGAAAGTGTAAGAAAAATTGGAAACCCTGAAAACAGTAAGACATTAGTAGTGGCATTATCAAATGAACAAGCTAAAACGGAAATCATGAAGAGAGCATGGAAACTGAAGGGTTCGAGTATTTCGTTACAAGATGATTTGACGCAAACTTCCAGACAACGGAGATACAATTTGATCCAAATTAAAAAAGGAATGAATCAATTGAATAACCAAGTCAAAACAAAAATAATCCGAGATAATCTAGTAGTCGACGGCAAGAGATTTACCTGGGAGGAGGGAAACGGTCTGATCTATAAAGGAGCAGACGGGATACCAATACTGAGAGAGATGACTGGATACGATGCTACTCAAACTATAGCTAAACTCATCGAGACAGGGCAGGAAAAACAGAACTTATAGCAACTAAAAACAAATAATAGAAAACATACAGGTTATACTAACAAAACAAAATGCAACATATATGCCTACAATTGCCGTACACTAAAAGAAAATACAAAACTAACAGAAATTATGGAAGATCTGAAGCATTTAATTTGGAGTGTGGTTGGCTTAGCAGAAATCAGGAGAGATGGAGAAGGGTGTCTGGAGCTGGAAGATGGAACAAAGTTCTTTTTTAATGGAAAAGGTAGTTTTGGAGGCACGGGTTTTTTAGTAAATAGAAATATTGCAAAAAAAATTATGAAATTTACAACCTACACTACTAGAATTTCTAAAAAATATGGAAGACATCACAAAGAAAAAAAGGAAGAATTAAACTGATGATGATGATTTATGCCCTTAACTGATTAATGATTTATGCCCCTACTTCAACTTCTTTAGATGAAGAAAGCGATTTATTTTTATTATAATTTGCAACTAGCAGTTGAAGAAGACCCCTGCAGCCAGACTATAATCCTAGGAGACTGGAATGCTATAGTAGGGCCAAGAGAAGAGGGAGAGGAAAATGTAGGGTTATTTGAAACCGGCATGAGAAATGACAGAGGTAAAAAAAATGGTAGAGTTTGTTAGTTCTCATAAAATGTATATAGCCAACACTTTCTTTCAAAAAAATAAAAATCTTAAATGGACATGGATGAGCCCTGATGACAATACATACAACGAGATAGATTATTTTATATGTTCGGATAAGAAACTGATTGTAGATGTAGAAGTGGACACCAGAATCAACTTAGGTAGCGACCACAGAGCGATTAGAGCGGAGTTAAATATAGCGAAGAAAATGTATTGGCATAAAAAGAACAATATGAAATTAGATTTAAACTTTTTAGAAACAAATGGATATAGGGAAATGCTAACAGAGAAACTAGAACCACAACTATATGAGCTAAGTATTGAAAAAATAGAAGGCAGAATTGTAAAGATGATACAACTAGAAAGATAAGGAAAAACAAGGATCACCATAATATAACGATTAAAAATAAAATGTCAAATGAAATAAAAAAGATTATGAAAAAGAGAAGAAAGATGAAACTAGGGAAAAAGAATAAAAACGAAATAACAGCCATATCTAAAGAAATAAGAATTAAACTAAAGGAATGGTCAGATAGAAAGAAAATGGAAGCACTGGTAAGAGCAGTGGAAAATGGAACCAGCCTCAAACATTGTATTAGTCAGCAGGGAAGAGGAAGACAGACAATTGTAGCTATGAAAGATAAGGAGGGTGATACTAGGAGAGACAAAGGAGAAATATTTGAAATCATTTATGAGTTCTATAGAGATTTATATAGCATGCCAAAGGAGAGTAAAGGAGAAATTACAGAAAGCAATGTTAAAGAACTAAACAAAAAGAATGATGAAGGAGAAAGAAATACATGTAGGATAATGAAAAGTGAGGTAGAATATATGGTAAAGAAACTGAAATCAGGGAAAGCAGGGGGTCTAGACGGAATAGTGAACGAACAGCTGAAAGCGGGAGGAGAGAAACTCATAGAGGAACTTACTCATCTGTTTAACTTTTGCCTGGAGAATGCTTCTATGCTTCTATACCTGAGAGCTGGTTCAAATCAAAATTTTACTTCTTTTCAAGAAAGGAGATAAGATGAACATCAACAACTACAGACAGATAAACCTGCTGTCTGTCTTATACAAAACCTTCATGGGAGTCATCACAGAGAGAATGAAAAATACTCTTGACTTTAACTCACCTGTAGATCAGGTAGGCTTCAAAAAAGGCTTCTCGACAATGGACGCTATACTGGGGGTACAGCAGCTCATATCGAAGGCCCAGAATTATCAATTTAAGTTATATCTACTATTCATAGATTTCGAAAAGGCCTTCGACAGTACCTATCAAAATAACATTATACAAACCTTGATCGAGAATGGGATAGAAGAAAACATCGTAGAACTATTTAAAGCTATTTATCGAGGATCAGAGCTGACACTGAGAATAGATGAGCTAGAGAACAAGATAAAACTTGAGAGAGGCCTGAGGCAGGGAGATATACCCTCTGCCAAATTATTCACAGCTGGGTTAGAGGAAATCTTCAAGAATTTTAAGTGGGATCAGTATGGCATCAACATAAATGGATGTAAACTTAATAGATTAAAGTTTGCTGATGATGTGGTCTTAATAGGAGCAACACAGGAAGAAATAAGCAGCATGGTGAATGATTTAGTGAACGCAGCGCGGAAAATAGGGCTGAAAATAAATGCAAATAAAACAAAACTTATAACAATAAACAAGGATAAAAATGACTTGGGTATTAAAATAAATGAAAAGGAAATAGCGGAAGTAGAAGATTTTATATATTTAGGCCAGTTAATTTCAAAAGAGGACAATACAAATAAGGAAATAACCAGAAGAATAGGAATGGGATGGCGATCGTACAATAAATATAGGCACCTATTTAGATCAGATATAGGAATTAAAGATAAAGTTAAACTATGGAACAGTGTGGTAAGACCAGTGATACTCTATGGTTGCGAGAGTTGGAGTACCACCAAAAATAATATAGAAAAACTCAGAGTCACTGTAAGGAGAATGGAGAGGAGTATGTTAAATATAAGGTTGAACGACAGGAAAAGCAATAGGTGGATAAGGAAACAAACAGGCATCGAAGACATAGCAAAAGCAGCTATAAAGAGAAAATGGACATGGGCAGGACACCTGGTTCGGACGACAGATGAGAGATGGGCCAAACGAGTAATAGAATGGACACCACTCGAATATAAAAGAAAAAGGGGAAGACCTAGAACACAATGGGATAAGGAAATGAGGACCTGCTGTGGAGGAATCACTTGGAGGAGAGTAGCTTGTGATAGAAAAGAATGGAGGAGGATGGGAGAAGTATATTGTGAGGAATGGTTGGATGGAAACCAAGCAAACTAAGTTGAAACTGAAACTCTATTTCTATTTTGTTGTTATAAGTTTAACTTATTAAAAAAATTTATATCATTGTTTTATTTCGTTGTTATAAGTATAAGTTGTTAAAAAATGTTATATTATTGTTTTATTTTGTTGTTATAAATTGTTGTTTATATGAAGTTGTATAATGTTATATTATGTTGTTGTGCTAAAAAAAAAAGATCAATATTATATTTTGCTAATGTTATATTATGTTTGCTATGATAAAAAGAAGGTCAATTTTGTGAGGAAATTTGAATGTATGCTGGTAAATGAATACAGCTTTATGAGCTAAGAATATATGATACTTTGTTGTTGCTCAATAAATTAATTATTATTGCATGAGAAATGCTGAACAAAAACAAAACCACAGCAATCTGCTGATTTAGAAATAATGTCAATTGTAGATAGAATACTATAGAATATTGTTTAAACTTTTCTAATAAATGGTTATTTATTTATTTTATTGAGTTTAGTTATTTTTATATATGTATTATTACAAAATGAAAACACTGCCTGTCCCAGAGTGACAGCAGAGTTGTCATTGGAAAATGATTAGTAATGAAACCCGCCAAGACCCTATCTTAGCGAGAATATTGACATACGTTGCTCACGGTTGGCCAGAAGTAAATGCGTCACTTGATCTCCAACCGTATTTTAGTCACAAACACCAACTAAGCGCAGAGTGAGGCATCATTCTTTGGGGATATCGAGCCGTGATTCCTCAGAAGTTCCGTTCACCTTTACTTAGCGAGCTTCATGCAGGGCACCAAGGAACCGTCAAAATGAAGAGTTTAGCTCGTTCCTACTTTTGGTGGCCAAAACTTGACAACGAGATTGAGGAGATCACGAAGCAGTGTGAAGCTTGTAAGATCAACCAATCAATGCCAAACCAATCAGCACTTTTACTCTGGCCACGGACTCCATCACCTTGGTACAGGATTCACATTGACCATGGGGGTCCGATATTTAACACCTATATTTTTGTCATATATGATTCCTATTCTAAATGGATCGAATGCTATTTTACTAAACATCCAGGCTCAAAATCAACTATTTCTTTTCTTAAAGCAGCTTTTGCTCGTTTCGGAAACCCTTACGAGATTGTGAGTGACAATGCTCCAGCCTTTATGAGTGCTGAGTTCCAATCGTTCGTGAAGTCTAGGGGTATTCGACACCTAACCGGAGGGGTTTTTCACCCAGCAGCCGAATCTGGGGTTAAAATAATTAAAGAATTTATAAAAAAAACTTAAAAGCGAGAATAAAACTGCTGATCTTAAAGAAAATGTTAATGAGTTTTTGTTTTGCTACCTCAATACACCAGGGACATCAACCAACGTGACTCCAGCTGAAGCCTTAATTGGCCGAAAACTTCATTGTGAATTTGATTTGTTGAGACCTTCGACATCCGAATTAGTAGAAGAGCGGATAAGACGACAACAGAGTAGATTCAAAGGCAATAGAGTTAAGGAATTCTCAGAAGGAGAGATTGTGCTAGTTCGTGATTTTCGCCTATCACAACCCAAATGGATTAGTGCCACAATTCAAAAACGAATTAGGAGAGTCACTTACGTCGTTCGTTCCAAAGAAGGTCATTCATGGAAACGCCACCTAGACCAAATCTGCGCGAACCAAGACCCAAAAGAAGAAACTGCTAACGAAGTTTTAAATTCTAACCAGCAGGACCGGCAGACTCAATGGTTTCCTAAACCAAATGACCAATCTAACCATCCTGCACCTCCTCCCATTGTCATTCCAGGGGATCAACAACCACTCACACCCTCGACCACACACACCCTACCGAAAAAGGTTGAGACGAAGATCCCAACTGAGACCACCAGATCGCTTCTCTCCTGCCCCATGACATTAACTTCTTCGGAAGGGAAAGGATGTTCTGTATTGAGTTTATTTATTTTTATATGTATTATTACAAAATGAAAACACTGCTTGTCCCAGAGTGACAGCAGAGTTGTTGTTTACTAGTTTGTATGTTTTGTCATAATATAGTTAATTGTGAACTAAGTGAAATATGTGTTTTGAACACTTATTTACACTTGTTTACTCTTATTATTATTATAATTATTAAATCTGTATGAAGACAGATCATATTTCAGTAAAGACTGTGCCTAAATAATGTTTTCCTGCATATATTTTGCTTAAACGTTTGTCTACACGTACAAAAGTAGTAAGTTTATCAAAGAAGAATTTTTAGAAAGCAGTCCTTAGAAAGCAGCAAACAACACTGCTATGTTACAAAGGCTACATAGCAGTATATGGAGGTATACTGTGCATGTTTTGTACACTAAACTGAGCAGCAAGCTGCATGCCCGTATATACATGTGAAGTCCACTAGGCCGTAGTAAACATAATTTAAATTAAGTTCAAGTCCATTGAAAACCATCCTTGTTTCATTATGTTATCTATTGAACAGTGTACGCAATACGTACTTCTGTGATTTATCAGTAATATATTTATTGTTGTGAAAATAATTTTATTATTTTTTATTGATGCGAAATAGTAACATTGTATCTCTGTTTAGATGCGTAGAAAGTGGTTCTTTACGAACTTGTATTAATTGCACATGCACGTTTCATAATTCAATTTTTTCCGCCCTAGTGCGGTAAAAAATGAAGAATTCTTCACAATAACACACGATTAGCGAGTTAGTTTACATTTTATACAACTAATTTGTTTTATTTTTAATTAAAATAACTGTTTATATCGAGTTTTCCGTGAAAAACAATTATTTATTTAAGTTATAATTTNAAGGGTATTTATTACTTTGACCCCGCATCCATTACTTGTACCCCGTACTCCTGGGTACCAAAAATTAAACTTTGAAAATTCATGTAGACAGTGCCCTTCCCCTTGCTTTGAAGGTCTAGTGTGCAAATTTTCATCAAGATCGGACTAAAACTGTAGATTTGTATAAAGGACATACCCACCCACCCACATACCCACGGACTTTCATCTTTATATATATAGATTTACCTACTTTTCACGCACCGAATAAAATGAATAAAGCAAGTATGGAAGCCCTGTTGTTGAATTTTGAAGAGAATTTATCGCAAAAAATAAGGACATGCAACGACGAATTAAAAGCAGAATTAGTTGAAATTAAAAGAAATCAGATAGATCAAAATACTACACTGCAATCCCATGAAAAACGAATCGATTATCTAGAGAGAGAGATTACTAGGAAAAATTTAATTTTCCACAGCATTGCAGAGAGGAAACCTGAAACGTATGCCGATTTAGAGAGTGAAGTTGTGCATACAATAAAACAAATTCTGGGAATAAATATCCAGGAGTATTAAATAGATTATGTGAGGAGGTTGGTAAATTCGATAAAGCTCATCGGCCAGTGAAATTAGAATTGACAACTCAAAAACGCAAAATGGAAATACTGAGAAACAAATCATTGTTAAAAGGTACCAATATTTTCTTAGACGAAGATTTTCCGAGAAGCGTAAGGGAAAAAAGAAAACAGCTATTGATCGAACTAAAAGAGGTCAGATCGCAGGGAAAGTACGCCGTGATTAAATATGACAAGTTGGTAATAAAAGAAAATAAATCTACTGTAGAAGAAGGAAATACCAGACAGAAAAGAGCACTAGAACAAACGCCAAATAAAGCTCGAAGGAACAAGGAAACTGTAGAAAGTAAGCCGAAAAGAAAAAACAGTGTAGGGAAATCTGACCATAAACAGATAACAAATTATTTTGAACCGGGAAAGGCTACCAAATCTTCGTCAAGTAAGTTAGAGAACCCTGAGTTACCTATTACAAGGAATATTGAGCAAAACAGAGAAATATCGAAGCAATTATCAGAGTCCAATGCCGTTAAAAAAGTTAAAGAGAAACGCCTAAATAAGTCATGTGCCAGTAATATCACCCTTCATACTTATAATTGTCGAACTCTAAGGGACAACAGCAAATTAGTTGAACTATTAAAAGAATCGTCTCATATTGAATGGGACGTTGTAGGGTTGAGTGAAGTAAGAAGAGACAGCGAACAACTATTGGACTTAGGCGAGGACATAGAACTTTATTTTAACGGAAACGGCCCTTTCGGTGGCACGGGGTTTCTAATAAATAAGAGGAGCAGAAAAAATGTTTGGGAGTATAAAGCGCATTCGCACAGAATATGTGAAGTTATAATGAAGTTAAAGAAAAACCAAGGCAGACTTCAGATAATTCAAGTCTACGCCCCGACTTCTGACGCGGATGACAACGTACTAGAAGATTTCTACAGCCAGCTCCAAATTGCTTTGTTTGAGGACCGCTGCAAGTTTACGCTCGTTATCGGAGACTTTAACGCTAAAATAGGAAAAGACGAAGATTACGAAGCTATGGGACAATACGGTTATGGAATTAGGAACGACAGAGGAACCAAACTGCTGCAGTTCGCCGATAGTAATAAATTATTCATTTTAAATTCTTTCTTTTGTAAAAATGACAGCAAAAAGTGGACCTGGCGTATAAGCGGATGTGGAGGTGGATGAAAGAATCGACATCGGGAGTGACTACAGAGCCGTAAAAGCCGTATTGAACATTAAAGAGCGATGCAAGAAATGGTACGGAGGTCAAACAAATAACAAGGATAGACTAGTAAGCGTAGAAGTACGAGAATATGAAGAAATCTTCAAGAGGCTTTTTCACGATAAAGATTTGAGAGAAGAAAGGGATGTAGATAAATATGAAGAGGAAATAAGGATCGCTATTCTGGAAACTTCAAGTATTTTAATTAAAGAACAAAGTAATGATAAAACGTACAAAAAGAAACTACCTGAAGGGATTAGGAAAATGATGATAAAAAGGAAGAAATTAAAAAATAGGGATAAATACGGAAAATAAAAATACGGATTAAATAGAAAAATAGAGTATGCCGGATAGTCTAAATTGATTAGAAAAAAAAAAGATTTGGAGTGATAGTAGGAAAATAAAGGAATTAGAAGAAATAATTGAATGTGGTGGAAGTATCAAGAAATACTGGAGAAGCCAGGCCGTAGGAAAAAAGAGTATTGTAGGTATAAAAGATAGCCAAGGGAACTTAGTAAGAGAAAAAGGTGAGATTGCAGATATCATAGCCAAGTATTATAGCGAGCTGTAAAAAGAACACACTATAGCAAATGAACTATGCGTAAGCCGGAAGAAAGAAAAATTTTGGAGTAAGGATTGTGTTCCAGACTTATTACAAAACGAAGTGATGTGGGCTGTGAGGAAACAGGGAAAAGGGAGAGCTGGAGGAAAGGACGGGATAATTGGAGAAGATCTAAAAGCGGGTGGAACTTTCCTTGCGGTGCAAATGCAGAACCTGTTTAACCTATGCTTACATAGCGATAAAATCCCTAACAAGTGACTTCTAGCTCAGTTCGTACTATTGCATAAAAAAGGCGATATTCTAAACTTGGACAACTACCGACCGTTAAGTCTTTTGCCAGCCATGTATAAGGTATTTATGTCTTTAATAAATAGAAGAATAAGTCAAATAATTTAGATGAAAACATAAAAAAAAACTAGAAGACATGGGTAGAGTAATATTTGAGAGAAAGTGGAATTGGGCGCGTCACATTGTCAGGACAAAAGATGATCGGTGGACAAACAAAATAATAAACTGGTACCCGAGAGATTGCGTGAGAAAAAGAGGAAGGCCTTGTGTACATTGGGACGAGGAGATGAGGAAATCATGTGGAGGAGCTACCTGGAGGAGGGTAGCTGAGGATAGGATGGAATGGTCTAGAATGAGGAAAGTATACTCTGAGGTATGGCTCTACAAAAACTAAACAAAAATTAAATTTACATTGGAAAAAAAAAGGAAAGAGAAATTAAAGTTTTGTTATACTAATTTTTACATTGAGGAACTGAGTATACTACAAAAAAGGCAACTCAAAATACCGTCATCGGTGCCACGGCATAT
>KZ651115.1:12774-23124 GCA_001010745.2 Gerris buenoi
ATGCCTATAATAACATTTTATTTATTTCCATTAAGTCTAGGTAAGGACATCCTTATGAAATGCTTGCAAATTATGACTATTATGGTGCAAATTATGTGTATATTATGGTGCAAATTATGACTCCAGGCAAAATTATAAGATACTGATAAATAACAACAAACAACATGTTCTTTTATTTATTTATTTTATTATTTTTTTGTATGCCTCTTCATCAATAGAAGGTATAACACCCTTTGCCTAGATACGCAGAAACAAGTACGTGAGTTCACATACTTGTAAATCAAAGTGGCACATTATACAGCAGTTATAGTGAATAAAAAGTAAACATAACTGAAAACTCTTAAGCACATAGAAATATTTGTATCTTTATTAGTTTTAATTGAGAACAACTTACAACTTATATTAAGACATTTAGGCAAAGCCACGAAGGCCCTATGCTAATATAAGAGTTGCAAATGACAAAACTAATATTTTAACATTTAAAACAGTATGCTTAAGTTATAGTTGTTCCTAAATTGAGTCTTATATAGCAGCTACAGAGATTGTTGTTGTGTGTATGGCTGAATGGTTGGAATGAAAGTACAGCATTCGATAAATCAATTAGAATAAATTAACAATAAAATACTAAGTTTTGATAAATGATCTTAACCTTCCTGGTCTCCTCAAAGAAGAATGTACATTATCAGACGACACAGCAGTAGAAATAAGTACTATTCTACGACGTCTGACTAGATCAAAACCTCTAGTTAGTGCAGCCAGTGTCTTTCTACCTTCTCCTTCCAAAGTAGCTGGAGCTAGGGAATCGATATTATCCACTATAAGTACACATGGTTCAATTGAGCAAGCCTCGTTAAATAGTTCGTGGATTTTTCTTTGACCCTCATTAGATAGTCTGCTTGAAGACAAATCACTTGCCTGGAAAAAAAAAATATGTTTATTAAAAAATATATAGGATTAGTTATGACATATATTATAGAAATAACAAATTAGAACGTTTAATAAGAAAAAAGTATCTATTTAATTGTGCTTAAAAATATTGTACAATTTAAGATATTTGTATATTTTCCAAGTTGGCAAAATAAATGTGCACCTGAGCCTTGATAACGTGAGCTCCGGAATTGTTGGCAAGGGATTCAGCAATTAGAGACTTTCCAGTTCCATGGCCGCCATATAATAAAATCCCACAGAACATCTGATCATCTGCAGCTAAGTAGAAATCAACACTGGAATAGTGTCATAATACATTGTCACAAACAGCTAAATTAATTAAATTATTTTAAAGGGGATTGGTTAATTGGTCTAAGAACTTGAATCTAATCACCAAAATCAAATAATTTAAATTGATGTATAAGTTAAACAAGATGGTTCAATTCACTAAGAGAACAATAAATTATCATAGTAGTAAAGAATCAAGGATTACCAAGTAATTGAACTTATCAATTACTTTCAGTTGAGGATTGTGCAATCACGTTTACACCACATAAATATTGTGCTATCATTATAATTGTGAAAGAATCCATAATCAAGATCCACAGATTGTTATTACATAACAAGTATTTTTAAGAGCAAATATCTCCTATAATCATGGGCGCACATACCTATGGGCAGGGGGGGGATTAGTTTTGCATGTATAAACTAAAAACTTTACATACACTTTAGCTAAAGCTATAGTCAATATACAGGGTGTCCAGCTAATATGGAATAGCGAAATATCTCCAGAACCATGATAGATAGTTATATTAGCAGGATACCCTGTATATGAAAGCAATAATAGTAAATATAATGTGACATAATAATTTGTTCACTCTTTAACAAACTTATCTATGTAGTGGTACTTAATAAAAGAAAAGAAGAAAGTACAGCATTCGATAAATCAATTAGAATAAATTAACAATAAAATACTAAGTTTTGATAAATGATCTTAACCTTCCTGGTCTCCTCAAAGAAGAATGTACATTATCAGACGACACAGCAGTAGAAATAAGTACTATTCTACGACGTCTGACTAGATCAAAACCTCTAGTTAGTGCAGCCAGTGTCTTTCTACCTTCTCCTTCCAAAGTAGCTGGAGCTAGGGAATCGATATTATCCACTATAAGTACACATGGTTCAATTGAGCAAGCCTCGTTAAATAGTTCGTGGATTTTTCTTTGACCCTCATTAGATAGTCTGCTTGAAGACAAATCACTTGCCTGGAAAAAAAAAAATTATGNTGCCGAATTAATTATTTCGGAAGGCGTATTATTCTCCTCATATTCTTCATAATCACTTAAATCACTCATTGATTTTCACAAAAAACTCGATACAAACAGTTACTTTTATTAAATAAACATCAAAAAAGTTATGTTAAATGTAAACAAACTCGCTTATCGTGTGTAAAGTTGAAGAATAATTTTTCTTCTTTTCGTCACTAGAGTGGAAAAAAAGAGGAATTGTTCAAAACTATGAGACACGCATGCGCAATTTACAGGTGTGTTAAGAATCACTTTCTACGAAGAGATACAATGTTTATATATTATGTATCAATCGTAGATAAAATGGTTTACATGCTCCTGAAACCATTTTCACAACATTGACACATCTAGTTCGATTGGAATGCATATAAGAGACAAGGGGGCATGTTTCACATGAATCACATTAAGCAAATGTGTAAAGAGGCCAATCCCTCTTTTCTATGATGACTTAAACTTAAGTTGATCCATATGTAAAAGCTACAGAAAAAATATAACAAAAATAAATAAAGCAGACATGTCCCATTAATAATTATTAACTTAAATCAAATTAGGTCGTTTAAGTTATATGCAGTAGAGCCTCAATTAACTGTCAATCACAGGGGATCTGAGCATTGTCAGAAAATTTAAAAGACAGTTAAACGAGAAAGGTTATTTTAATTTTTTGGCAAGGGGCACAAAAATTGCATCAAACCAAGAGTTCAAAATATTTTGGCACTTTTTTGAGCATTATAATTGACAAGTGTACCTTCATGACCACATGCCAGGTGAGTTTTGGGGAAAGTGCGGGGTTGAAGAGAGGGGTTTCGCTCGTAAGGTGCCTAATGGTTAAGCAAGAAAGACGGCGAATCAGGAGATGGATACTTACTTGGGTTCTACTGTACAATAATTATTAAATCATTAAAAAAAATTAGGTAAACTACATTTTTAAAACAGAATGAAATAAATTAAAGCACTACTTACTGGTTTTCATAGTTGATGTAAGAGTAAAATCGATGTCTCGTTTCAATTCATCAATTATTGAATTGTAACCTCCAACGAAACTTAAATTAATTATTTTCTCATATTTAGTCGGTTCATTTTTAATTATCAAAGGTTTCCACTTAGTTTTTTCAATAATAAGATAAAATTTATCTTCCAATGACAACTGACTTAAATCTAAACAATCTTCATCAGCTGATACAGGTACACATTTAACAATTTCAATATTAACAGTTTGACCAAAGAAAAGTACTGAAATGACAGATCCAACATTATAAATGCTTAATTTGAATTTAGATTGTAAAATATTAAGAAATGAGTCCACATTGGAAATGGGATTTATGAATTTAAAATGAACCTCTTTAGCTGGAAGAGGGCAAGATATAAAATTACTAATGGATATAGTTTCTTTAAAAATCTCTGGGTCAAAGTTAGAACCTAAAACAAAAATAAAAAACATACAATGGAAGAGTGAAATTATTCTAGAGGAATATAAAAATTGACTTAGAGAGTCAATTGCAAGTAAAAATTGCATTGGTTCTTTTGAAATACAGAGAAAATAAAATAATTTGTAAATATAATATTTTAAAGTAACTAGATCAAAAGTTATATTTAAACTTTTACCAGCATTAAAAAGTTTTGCCGATGTCAATGACCCTTCGTTCTTAGGCCATGCTTTCCTCACAAACTTTTTCCTTTTAGTACTAATAACAACAGGGTCGCCAATTATAAAGCCACAAATTTGCATAGCACTTTCAGATATAAATATCAGATCATTTTTATAGCTACGTATATGTTCATCTATTTCTAAAACACATTGAATGAAAACTATTATTAGAAAACAATCAACTACTAAAAAAAAAAATAATAATAATAAAAAAAAAAAATATAATAAAAAAATAAAAAAAAGAGAAAAACCATTTCAATTGAGAAATTAACAAAACAATTTTAGTAACAAAAACTGTGACTATTTAATAATGACTGTGAAAAGAATGAATGAAGAATGAAATAAAGAAAAGGCCAAGAAATAGAACGATGTAGGTGTAACACATTTTCAGGTACATAAACAACAAAATATGATTGATATAAAATGAGTGAGCTGTCAAAATATTGCTTTTTAGATCTTTTTTAACGTGATAATAGGTGCGATAGTTCTCATGACTGTGCTTATTGTAGTGATAGAGCTGTCATGACAGTAACTATCACCGTATAAACAGGATACTACACTTAAGTTCAAATCAGCTCCTTATGGCTTATGGTACAACCTGAACAACCATAAGCACAACTAAATCCATAAACCAAAAGTATTTCCATTGGAAGTTTTTTGACAATTTTGAAGACTAGGACTCAGGACGGAGACTGGGAGGACCGCCGAGGGTGGGATTTAGGAATAACAGGAAACCACTGACAAGTAGAGAAGCCCAGTAAAGTAAAGTAAAGTAAGTTTTGAAGACTATTAACTTCCACACTAGTTATAGTAAGTCAGGTTATCATATCTCCGCTCATCATACTTACTGCATATAACTAAATTCTCTTTTTAATTCAATACACATTTCTATGCTATTTTTTCAAAACAGTTTCATCAGTTTCAAAATTACTGTTGTGACATTGAATTTAAAATGTGTATCACTGTAATCACTGTTGCCATGGGGTTTTGACTACCAAAACACTTTATATCTTACAATGTACTATTTTGACAAAGGGGTATAATATGTTAAGTGTATAAATCAAGCAAAATTATGCAGCCAAATGATTCTTAACTGTATGGATCACTGCAGAAGAGCTGAGTTAGCTATTTAGGTCATTAATTTATTAAGAATTATTTCTACAAGGTACAATACTAGATCCAAGTTCACTACTAGTCTCAGAAAATAAATGATCATTCATAAATTTGAGAGAAGCTAGCCTTTTGTCAAAACAATACATTTAAGAGACTTTTCTAAGTCTTCTCCTAGATGGCTAGATAATTGCAGATTTACCCATTTTCTTCCAGTGAAATATCAACACCAGAAATTTTACACCTTTTGGTAGCAGTCACCCATTATTAATACGACCAGGGAATATGGTTGAATTAGGCTTCACAGTGGCCTCAGCCTTATCATTGATAATAAACAATACTTCTATTATCAAAAACTGAATACATATTATATTATCACTTGTGTAAACAGGAGAATTATATTTTGTTATTTAAAGAACTATTCCAACTGTTAACAGTATTCATTAAAATACTGATAAAATAATAAAAGGAAAGTATACCTAAAGCCTTTATTTCTTCAACACGAGCAAACAAAACTTTGTTATGAATAAATAAATGAGTTCTTGATGATACAGGTTCAGAACATTCATTGTTATGGATTTCTAAATCTTTTGAACTGATAATACTCGAGCAACTTTCACAGGATTGCCACAGGGATACAGATTTACGACTTTTCGGACCCATTAAGGATAAAATCTAATAAAACAAGACTTAAAACTTAATAAGAACAATTTTAGATAAACAATATACACGAGGTTGTTTTGATTTGAAATTTATATTTGGTTGTTTCAAGGACATATCAAAATAACAAAAGTTTAAAGCTACGAAAGATCAACCTCAAATAATTCCCTGCATTTTTACTAAAATAAAAATGTAGTCTAAAATATAAACTTTAAATAGCCGATGTTTATAAATGCCTAAAGGAATTTAAAATAATAATTGTCTCCAAAACAAGTGAAGTAAATAAAAACAATGCTCCATCTTGAAGTCCAGAACCATAAAAAGAACCTGGGAGGTGGCGCACTCTAAGTTCTTGCAGAAGATTTTTGAATTATATACTAAAAACTTCCCACCCGCGTAAACAAGTCAACTCAAACTCAGTTCAGTTATGTTTACCATCTTTATTTTACGGTTACGGTTGTGAATTATTGTGGTTGCATTTAATTATTTTTATATGTACTATAATCGTAAAATATCTTTGTTGTTAAATTTAAAGAAACCGGCGTTTTTTGAGATACAGTTTGTAGTTAGTACAGTCTATGGTTAGTACCTTCGCAAATGCCTATTTTCTGAAACCATTCCACCATATTTTGGTATGTTTCATTTTGTGATTCGTGGTTGAATTCCGTATTAAAATTTCTGGCTAAAGTTTGATCTTGACGTTATAATTTGTTGTTGATTATTTGGAGTACTGTATGGCTCACACTTTACACTGTTCCAGTTTCATTTCTATGCAGAGCTACTTTGGTGTTATCCAGGACATCAGGTAACCTTCGATATGTATAATTTTTAATTTTAACGATTATTAGGTTAATAATTTATGATTCCGTACGTCTTACTATTGATCATGATTAAAGGGTCATTTTCAAAAAAAAGTGACTTTTAGACAATTCTAGCAAACCTTTATTACCAACATTTATTTTTCAGATTTTGATTCTGCTAGTGCTTTATTTTGATGCTGAACATCTATACAACAAGAATATGTATGTGGGTCGCGGGATTTTTAAGTTTTACGATTTTTTATCAATTTTTAAACAAAAAAAGTCAAGTTTTTTAGTCTCAATAGTTCCCGGAATTTTCTCCAGCTTACCATTTTGAAAAATGATATTTACCACCTGGAGATCATTACTCAGACTCAAACCAATATTATTGTCTTCCAATGACATTTCTTACATTGATTTTAATTTGTCTGAAAATTAATTAGGTAATTATAAATTTGTCACGATAGTTACAGTTCATGTTACTTTTTAAATTTGCTGGTCATAGAATTTTTTGTTAGCTGATAAGCTTTATAATTTCTTAATTAAGTTATTGTACACAAAACTCTCTGAAGAGGTCTAATTTTTTTTATTTTAAAAAATAACCTATTTAAATTTAATTTTTTATAGGAACTATTGTGACACGTAGTGCGCTCGGTAGAGATGTAAAAAAACGTTTTTTTTTCAAGTAACGTTTTTTTTCTAACATAAAATGTGTTTTTTTTTTTTTCATGTTTTTTTTCACCGATGCTAAAGAAGGTATGTTTTTAACATAAAAGGCAGTTGCCTATCATCAAAATACCTTTAATTAATATTTTACTTAAGAAATAAAATTTAAATATGTCCTATAGATTATTTTAAACATTATAACAAATATTTTTGATGAAAAAAAAAAAAAAACTTGTCATAATAATCTACATCACTAACGTAGTCGAATAAATTAACTGATTTTCATTGCCAACTTGTTGATTTTTTGAAATTTACTCAAATTTTATTAACCAATCAATAATATATACTTGTTTACAATATTTTATTTGATAAAAAGATTATTATACTCGTTTTATAAAATAAATCATACTATGCAATTCTATTTGAACTCATTAAACAAACTAGACTTTATTTTATTTCTTTTTTAAATAAAAGTTAGTTTAACCCTGGCCATCAGTGGATGAACTGATTAGATATTGTAACCATTTTAAAAATTAAATATTTTAATACCTAAAAAAACTGGCCTATTAACTGGAGCCAATATCCAAGGACAATAGCATTTCTAGGATAATATGCAGTTGTGTGACCATACTTTATGGAATTTTGCTTCTTATATCAGATATAAATAACCATCACCACCAGTTAAGCTCTTAATATAATAAAAATTAGTTGAAAAAAATGCATCTGAAAAAAAAAACAAAATGTGAAAAAAAAACGAGGGTCTTGGTTTTTTTAGAAAAAAAAAACGGAACATTTTGAAAAAAAAAACGAAACCGTTTTTTTTCATTTACATCTCTAGCGCTGGGTAACTAATGTGACGTCAATTTTGTTCCTGGGTAACTAGTAACTATCATGACAAATATAATTTTCCTCTAAATTTGGGAATGATAAAATAATTAAAGGGCCCTAATGTATTAATGCTATCAAAGGAAAGCATAAGATTTCTATATACTACAGAGATATTCCCAAAAAATATCAAAAAACTTTAAATGCAATTTAAGTACTAACCACTCTAGCGCAGTAAAGAAGAAGAATTCTTCAACTTTACGCACGATTAGGGAGTTTGTTTACATTTAACAAAACTAATTTGTTGTTTGTTTAATAAAAGTAACTGTTTATATCGAGTTTTTTGTGAAAATCAATGCATGACTTAAGTGATTATGATGAATATGAGGAGGATAATACGCCTCCTAAAATAAATAATTCCGCACAAAATACAACTAATGAATTAATGTGATCATTATCAAAAGAGAAATACAAACTTACACACAGGAAGTTTATTATTTTTTTCTGTATTTATTATTAAAATCTAACAATCGCAGATAAGGTACGGTACGCAACTCGTGCGAAATTACTACCCTCGTTGTCGCTCGGGTGCAAACTCCACACTCGCATGCAAAATGCTACTTTTCACACTTGCATGCAAAATGCTGAAAATGCCACACTCGACGAGTAATGTACTATTATACATAGTAGTAAGTAGTCTAGTTTCTTTCCTTGTATATTATGATTCTTATTGATAGTAGGGTCTAAAGGAAAAAATTAAAAGCTCACTTTTGCAATATTTTGATTCCTCATTGAGTCATCTTCAGATTGAAAACCACATTTATTGTCATTAACTCCAGTAAATTTGTTAAATTTTGTAACATAATACATGATTAAAGTGCTTTTTATATCTACATGACTAGAATATTACTATTTCATCCTGTTGTTGCTAAAAAAAAAATCAATTTTTCTCTAACCTAGGTGGTTATTGTCAATCTAAAATAATTAATTTCTGTTATAGTAGTTCATCTTAAATATAATTCAGGCTTTTGGATGTTAATTATTTTGTACTATTAGTTTGAGTTTGGAATGGTTTTTCCTAAAATTACATATGTAGCTAATTGTCTTTATTGATATGTGTTAAAATTCAAACAAATTTTAAACTTGGCATTGCTTGGCTCTATCATTGAAGCGAGCATAATACAATAAATATTAAATAGTTAATCATGATGAGAGGGACCAGCGTTGCAGAGGTGCTCTAGCCACTTGTCCAGCTATCAGTGAATCGTGGCGAATCAAGGTCGAGGGTTCAATCCCACGCCGTGATTCTCTGATTTAAGTAGCTTGCTTTTGACCACACCATACCCGCTTCAGCGGTACAATGTAGAGGTATGATGTAGGAAGTGACTGGAACTCTCCACCACGAGGTTAGTAAAATGGGCTCAATGTTGCCTGATTGTTAGGTTCGAGCAAGTGGTTCGTCCTTTCCGTTTAACCACTACTACTCCTACTACTAATCATGATGTCTTGATATTTAAAGAATGTTTGTAATAGAGAACCAGCTATCAGGTAGTGGGGGAGAAGGGTTTTTCTACTATTCACACATCCCAGCCATTCCATTAACCCTCATAAAATGTATCACTTCGCCACACAAAAACTTATGCATGCATCAAGTTGAAATTTTACATGCCTGTTTCAATTGTGCTGTACAAGATGTGTATAAAGTTTTATTAATATTGTTAAGTTAGACCGTAAGATATCAGTAAAAACATTTGTTTTCTCTATTTTAAACGTTTAGGTCCACTTTAATAGTTTTAACGATCTTTATTAACTCATAGTGGTGTCGCTGTTGGTTTTACTAAAAAATGTTATTTGAAAAAAATGTTCATCTCATCAAATAGGCGATGATAGAATCTTTTCCTGTTTTCCAATTTTACATAATTTGTAGCTCATGTTTTTTGTTGTGAAATTTTATTAATTTACACTTTTAGGTATACAGGGTAACTGGCGTTATGTGTGCGTGTTCAGGGTGTCCAGTGTCCAGCGACCTAGAAAACCTGGAAAAGTCAGGGATTTTTATATTACATGAGAAAGTCAGGGAATTTAATTTAAAACCTGGAATTTATCATTTAATTTATTGTTAATATTACGAGTATATAAATAATTATAAGGCTATGCAACTCCCATATTATGTTTTTAGATTTTTGTAAAGTTCAGATTTTTTTAATACAGGTTCTGCAAACCAGCAGTGCAATTTCTATTTTCTCAGATAATTAAATCTGTTTTTTTTTGTTTTTTTTTTATACATATATATCTATCTTAGATCTTATCTTAGATAATGTATTATCAGTATTTCATGTTCGATGTTGTTATTTTTTCTTAGCTCATGTATTTTTAGTATGCAGTGGCGTAGCGAGGGGGGGGGGGGGGG
>KZ651115.1:66059-79861 GCA_001010745.2 Gerris buenoi
TTATTATTATTATTTTTTTTATTTTTTATTTTGTATGATTCAAAAGAAAATTTAAAACATAGTATATAAAATGTTCCTTTTATCTTGTAATTAATATTATGATTAAAATTATTATATAAACATATTTTCTCTTGGTGACAGTTTAAGGAATTAACATCAAAGTTCCCCTTTATATTCCGCTCAACACCGTCTCCTCTCCCTTTTCCCCCCTGACTAACACTTCTTCTCTAGTGGTATCTCTTAACTCGCTCTTACACACTGTTTAGTATATATCACTCTCACTGACCATTTTTTTTTTTACAAAACTTTTTTAATAATATAGATAGAAATAAATAAATAAAAAATAAAAAAAAATTATTTGCGTGTGAATAGACACGTATTGTGTAAAGTGCACTTAATCTGAAGATAAAAATCTTTATGATAAAATTCTATCAGGGAATACATTAACCCAACTGAAGTCTTAGAGCTTGAAGGGGCCTATTGAAGGCGGGATGGTCCACTTCAAGTCAAATAGCTTCTTACGTGCTCCTCGTCTAATGTCATCGATCCTGTCCCACTTTTCTAATATTTTTCCCTACCTTAGACTTTTAGGCAAATTAAACATGTTGTTTAAGAAGCCTTTTAGTAACTTCACTCACCCACTTCAGCTTTTAAACAAGCTAATGTCAATCTTCAGAACGTAGTGTCTTACAGAAACTTTTAAGGTTTTATTATTATTTCTATTATTTTAAGACATTAAAACAAATGACCCCTTTTTTTTAGATTTCTTGAATAAATGAAATAAAATTTGATTTTTAGAAAATTTGAACCACATTTAATACTAAGAAGTACCTTTAAATATAAATGAAAATTAGTATGTATTTCCTTTTTAAAAATTGACGTATCTTTCCAGCAATAGTTTGGAAATAGAATAGTTGTATATTTATCATACATATATTTAGGTCTAATGGTATATTATATAAAAAAATTCTGCTGTATCTCGAAAAAGAAGTATTTGCTGGTCTTACCCCTTGGACAAAATGTCTCTATTATATTAATGATTTTTTTGCAAGCTAAGCGTTGGAAAAAAATATTGGAGCAACGTAATACTTCTTGATTAAATTCTTAAGTTAAAATTAACTTCTTGTATCATACTTTTATAAAATTTCGGTGCAAATAATGTGAATATAATTACTTATATCTCGTTAGTGCTCGATTCTTCTCGAATCGTGGTCCAACAGTATAATGAATTAATCCAAATTTAGTTAAAGTATTTTTAGCAGCCTCTGCAAACAATGTATTCATCTGTTTTATACAGACTTTGTGGTTAAGGTATAAATAGAAAATATAGTTTTATTTCACGAGGATGATTATAACTGGGGTTACAATATTACATAATCAAGTATCTTGTTTTTCTTTAAACGCACGTTTACTGCTGTAGTCACATTTTATCCTTCAAAATTCGATCTTCATAATCACAATTTTTTAGTGGTTTTCGGTAATCAAAAATGCTCTAACACTAAAATAATTGCATTATTTGTTTACAAGTGTATATGTGTATAAAGTGGTTTTTGATCGTCTTATATCCGAGTATAATATGTATAGGTATAGTTGTATTTTTCTTATACATATTTGCATAAGGTTGAGGCAACACCTTAAATCAATTTAAGGAAACATATTCAATCTCACATATTGGCATGACTCATTATTACCTTGGTTATGGTATTATGGTTACTGAACAACATGTTAGGTTTTAGTGTCCGGCAGTTCAGTGACGTAGACATTTTGGCAAAGTAGTCACGCAATCTCGTCGATTGATCGCAGCGCAACCCTCGTCTGCGGTAGAGAGCCATAAATGACGGATTTTGTTAGAGCAAAATCGATTTATCTATATGATAACATCAATCTTAAAATAACAAGATGTATTATTCAGTATCTAACACAGAATAAAGAGGATTAATTTGTACCAAACTCATTTCGCCTTTTATCTCTGACTTTTTTATCTTGACTTTCCAATTATTAACTTCTCTTCATAATTTGATTGATGAATTTAACAAAGTTTTATGTACCTAACTATCCATTTATAAACTACATAATTTGTAATAAATAATAACTATAATACTCGAATAATTGATGGAGTGTTTCATTTCTCAATCAACACAAATATTACCACTTATTATTTTTATCTAAAACGTATGGTTACTTACTAAATACTACTAAATGTTTTAAGTTATCATATTTTTCTTACGAATTTAATGTTATTTCCTAAAATAAATCGTCGTAATAAAATGTATACTATTATTTCGAGAATCGTAGCTGGGTCAAAAGAAACAAAATCAAAGGCAAGAAAATTTATTTGATTTATTAAGTGAGCTCTATTTTGATAAAAAATATAACAAATAACTCATAACCATTGTAATTGTTTCCCCTCTTCAAAGAGAATTTGTTAGTTAAAGTAAAGATAAATAAATTTAGAGCTGTAATTGGTTTTTATCCAATTAATATGTTGGACTAAAAAACTGTCTTCATGTAAAATAAAACTTGTATTTAATAAACCTACTTATGGTCTGTAAAAATTCTTTATCAGTTCCGATTATGGAAAAAATAATCTATTAGACAGCTAGTATGCCTAAGTCTTAACGCTGAGAAATACTTTTGCCTAATATTGCCAGTTACATATTTGATCTGATTATGTTAAGTTAACTGTAACTGAATATTATTATAACTTTTGTCAGAATTTTATTTGAAAGCTTGTTGATCAAAATTATGCAAATATTTAAGCCAAAGGTTAATTAGAATATAAATGAGAAGATTATTATCTTAAATTATTCGGAGAGAAATCAGTGTTCTAAGGTGTTCGTATAGGTATTAAGAAAAGTAAATATGTTTAGTTAAAGCTGCACCCTATAGTCAAGTTTATTCTCCCTTATTTTCCACCCTATGCTATCTTAGGACGATCAATTTACACTACGTGACGTTCCATTAATTAATCTTTTCACGTCCGTTCACATTTCTTCCGCTTCGGAATAATTTTTTACGGCCATCTTCAAACCCATATCTGATCCATTTTGGTAATGGATATCATCTATCTTTGCCATTGGAGGGCATTGAATTACGTCAAGATATGCTTTGAATCCTTAATGATGTCCCCCCGTTATCAAAACTTATAATCTGTATTGACCCCTTCCATTTTGTGAACTGCATGTAATTCTGAATGTTGTCAGAATTGAACAGAACCGTTGAAATATTAATTCGCAAAAATATAAGAAGGCTTAACTGATAATTTTTTCTGAGCTTAGAAAAATATCATTTTGCACCCGAGGGACAGCGAGGGCAGTAAAACCACAAGAGCAAAGCAAAATGCAGTTTTAAAATATATGTCATCTTCGACTGATACGAAATATAAACATTTTTATCTCTATTTAAATGCGTAGAAAGTGATTCTTTTCGTATAGTTGTGCAGAAATAAAGAATAATTCTTCGCCTTTTCTTACTATTAGCGTGCTTGTTAACCTTTAACAAAACTAATTTGCTGTTTGTGGTCTTCCACACTAGACGCCTAATGTACTATTTTCTTGTACAAGTGAAAAATTATAAACTATAATAAAAAAATATGGTTTATACTTTCAAATTTAACTTCTTTCAAGATCTGTTAATAATAAATATAATAATTTATGTTGGTTTTTAGTTAGATTGCAATTATTTTACCAGTACCAGGTTTAACGATTTTTCGCATTAAAAGATAAATCGAACTATGTATTAAGTTAATATTTACAGCAATTACCGCAATTAAGATATTAACTTATATTTTACTTGTAAGTCAGTTTGAAAAGTGTTGGATGAAATAGAAAATTCTAAAGATGTCATCCTTTAAACTGTCGTATTTCGTGCTTGAAGTTACAATAATAGGGTTGTAAAACTAGGATAGAGTTATCCAGCATTTCTACTGTTTTCTCATCGACCAAACAATCCCTTAAGGATTTATACTCACAATACATTTGCTAAAGCAGTAACCAAGAACTTATTTATAAAACGAGTTTATAAACACTCACTGTTGTTTTAAGTGAAATGTTTGATTTTTGTTTCATTAAATACTCGTAAGTCTCAATTTATCTATTTATTTTTAGCTTGCTGCCCAAGATTCTATTAAAAAATATAATCTTTGTTTTCTCGTAGGTGCAGAATGAGGAAGAACACAATATATTACGGTCATTCAATTTAGAAGCCTCTTATTATTCTCTGTCAGTTTTCTATTATTATTTCTCATGCAGTCGTATACCTTTTCTTATTCCCCCTACAGCGATATATTACATTATATTATAATTTCTCCGACAATCTATTAGCTCCTCTTACAATCCCTTTATTGATCTATCCCCTTTTGTAATAAATCCTTTGGCTATTTTTTACTTACTTCAGCTCGGGGAAGGATTTGGCTTTCTTTGTCACAAGCCTGTATTTGTCTCGTCTCTTTGCCTTTTGCTATTAGCTCCTTACTCTAAGAGATTTCTTAGAGAGAGAATTTTTGTGATTAAAGAGTTCTAGATATTTGTTACTGACAAGTGTAATTTCACAGCAATCTCCTCTTAGATATTTTACCCCGCTTTTTCGTTTTATTAGCGATCTCTGCATTTTTTAATTATTTAATAAATACCTTTACAAGTGACCTTTCTTGTAAGCAAACCCCTTTTAAACAAATGTTTAGATCGGGTGAACTCGACATAATTTTTTGTGCCATGTTCGTTTTGTTAATGTTAAGATCAATCATACACCTGTGTAATGCTAAATTGCTCAGAGCCAAAATACGATGGAGAGAGAAAGAAAAATAGTCTGATGTTGAGTTTAACGCTCTGGAGCGCAGCGTCTCATTATATCAGTATACTTAATCATTAGTTTATAGAAGAATCATAGCGTGATCATTAGTGTGTCTCTCATCTCTCTGGGAATCGAATCAAATAATATTTTTTTGGGTCATACAATATTACTACTCTTCACTAATTTCCTTCTTGTGATGTTCTTTGTCAGAATTAAATACAAATACCCATTTATAAATAGCCTTTTCTCAAATAAATGTTGTTTATTTATTTCGCTATTTTAGTTCGATTCAACAAAAATACAATTTCAACCAACTTTGTTTAGTTAATGAAACCTTAAAATTTGAAAATAACCTTGTTTCCGGATTACCTTAAGCCGAAAATACACAAATGTTTAAGTAATGCTCATTTTTTGGCAACGAGAATTAGGGGTTATTTGTGAATCGGTATAGATCGGTTGAGCTCCAGAGGAAATGGTTCACCGCCCTCACAGGATACTCCGCTTTTGGATTCAGTCCAACCAAAATACAATTCAATTTGCCCTAGACACCACAAGATTAAATTGACAAATGGCTACACATATGTGGTCTGCAGGCAGTATACTTGTTAATTGAACGTATATAGCTGTTTAACCTACTGAAACCAATCTCTGCCAAGGCTAATTTAAATGAAAGAAAACATTAAAATAATATATACAATTCTATTTGTATATTATATTAAGGCATTAAAAAGATCAAGTCTTATAATCAAGGTTTATAACAATCATAGCTAAAGAGTAGCTAAGCACCAAAAAATAAAATGTAACTTAAATCTAATAGAAATTCAATTATTAAGTTTTGGTAGTATTCATACTACGGAATGTTTAAATTTTATTTTAAATCAAAGAGGAGTTTTAATAGAGGAGGGGGATGTTGTGTTGACGGAGGAAGGTTTTTTTTGTGTGAGGTTCTTCATTTCAATTTTAATCAGTCTATTTTTCTCTGTCTGTCTCCCTTTGTAAATAGTAATTATAATTTGATTTAAATGAAATCTAATGTTTAGACTCTTCTATTCTTTTTCTGCATCTTTAGAGTTAAGCTATGTTTGTAATTTTTTATGAATGTTTGCGAACTAAGGCCTAAAAAAGTCTTGATTCAAGTTTTACTGTACCTAACCTCTATAGTTGGTAGAGCGCTATACTGAAAATATAGAGGCCCATGGTTCAAGTCCCGGCGCTGGAGTCTATTTTTCTCTGCCTGTCTCCCATTGTTAATAATAATTATTAAAACCATTTAATTATATTTAATACATATGCAAGATATGTGCTAGCTGAAGTTATTTCGCCTTTTCTTACTATTAGCGTGCTTGTTAACCTTTAACAAAACTAATTTGCTGTTTGTGGTCTTCCACACTAGACGCCTAATGTACTATTTTCTTGTACAAGTGAAAAATTATAAACTATAATAAAAAAATATGGTTTATACTTTCAAATTTAACTTCTTTCAAGATCTGTTAATAATAAATATAATAATTTATGTTGGTTTTTAGTTAGATTGCAATTATTTTACCAGTACCAGGTTTAACGATTTTTCGCATTAAAAGATAAATCGAACTATGTATTAAGTTAATATTTACAGCAATTACCGCAATTAAGATATTAACTTATATTTTACTTGTAAGTCAGTTTGAAAAGTGTTGGATGAAATAGAAATTTCTAAAGATGTCATCCTTTAAACTGTCGTATTTCGTGCTTGAAGTTACAATAAGAGGGTTGTAAAACTAGGATGGAGTNTTTTGGGTATATCCTACATATGGAAGTACAAATAACCACCACTAATCTCCGCAACGTGGGTTTTGCAGTTATTAAAAAAAATATTGCATCTTTGAAGCTCTATATTTAGGAAAGTATAGTGTTTAGGAAAAAATATGAAATATAAAAATTGTTGCAAATTTAGTGCTCTACAAGAAAGATACGAACACTTTTTTTCCAGGACTTATAGGTAAAAAGTTATAAAGAAAAAACTAAAAAATACACTAAAATTTGGCACATTTTTGCCCCCCTCTGGGTTAGCACAGGGTCTAGGAGGTCAAAAACTTGGGTTTTTAACTAATGTCTAGGTACATACAATACAAAAAAGAAAAAGTTTTTATGACCTTTTGCAAGGTAGACCCTCATTTTTAATACCTGTCGACTGTTGGTGCTTAGGCTTCCGTGGTAGATTTGAAATAAACAGCTTGGTTTTCCAGTGAAATCCGCGTCACGAAGGGGTTGAAGTTGAAGTCCGACGTTTCGCTTCCACTACAGGAAGCATCTTCAGGGGTGTGGTGCATCGTGATGCTTACTTGAAGTGACAACTGACATATTGATTAAATATTTATCCTAGGTGAGTTATCAAAAAATGTAAAATATTAGATTCATAGTATAATGTATGTGAACAACGTTTGATTCTTCAACTATTTATAGTCTCTGTACCATATATTGTCTATATTTTCGGTCCGTGTGGCATGACCTTTGAATACGGTTGACAATAGAAAGCATTACTTCCTCTTATATTACTAATTATTTATTTACAAAAAACAATGAAAAATAAAATGGACATTGGAGCAGCTTGACTGCTGTTGTGTGAAATTCACATACGCATACATACGAATTCAGAAAGTGCTCTTTCTGCAGCGTATCTACTCAGAATCCGTAAGCCTAAACAAACCAACCAAAAAAAAAAAAAACAATTAATTAAAAAAGGTGGCCAAACAACTTGCAAAACGGCCGTAACAACGGCCAACAATTTTAAATTTTTTTCCGGAATTTAAAACCCAAAGAACCCCCCGAAACCAAAGATTGTTGCCAGTCTTGTAGTTGTTCGATATAACAACGTTTTGCAAATGTTAGGATTTACACCAGTCATTTACCATACCTTGATTGAATATTCAGTGCTTTCCTAGTAACAGAATACTCGCATTGTCCTATGCCCGTTGTAGTTTTATTTTCCATTGTACCTATATAGTAGACAATGTTTTTAAAAAGTTATATGTAATATTTAACTATCGTGTCCGTGTGATTATTTTACAGTCAGGTCAGGTAAAGGCAAAGAAAGGTCAAATTTATAACATACCTACATTTTAATAAAAAATAAATAAAAAAATAAATGTACGAGTATAAAGTAAATAATAATAGTAAGTTATCAACATAAATTAAATAAAAGAAGAATATTTTAACATCAGTGGGGGCTTATAAAGGATTTTTATAAAGCTGCTTTAAAATTCACAATTTAAAAAGTGTACACCCCTTGCAAAAATAAATTTTACATGGTTAGATTATTTTTTAAAAAATGGTGTACTTTAAGGTTTCATACTCATAAATTACTGCTGGAAAATTGTGTCACACGTTAACCAATAACCTGAAATAATATGTATCAACTAGATTGCTACATCTTTAAATTGAGGAATATAGCACTCACAATGTTTAATGTTCTTATACTTTACTTTTTACTTTATTATTTTAAGTTATAATATTATAGTCTGGATATTAGATTTGGATATTAGATTTTTGGGCGAAGCTCAAGAACATGAAGTTACCCACGACAACTAGAACTTAAAATTCAGTAAATTAATTATTTAACAAAAACTATTTTTAATCCTTCCACTAATTCTTCAATCAGTTTAATTTAAACAACACTAAACTTATTTAAATTATGATGTAAAGTCACCTACTCATGTAATAATTGCATCACTGTAGGAAGGGCGACAATTTTACTCGGAGCTATGCTATATTACTTGTAATGGTTTACTGGAGTTTCTGGTTTGTAGAGCTCAGGTTAGGCTAATGTGATAGTAACAGGATCGATGATAAGCAATCTAACGTCGTACAGCTAGAGTCTTGTCTCTTGATATCCTTGCATTAACTAGTTTCCATAAAATCCTCCCTTTGTTTTCATCAATTTTTTCTATACATATTTTTATCCTTTTCTTTTGAAATATTAATATAGGTTTTTTAAATGTTTAAAATAGATTTTTAACCCAATCAATAAACAGTAATAATTATTATTAAATGTTACTTACGTATTTTAATTTTTGTTGCAGACAGTATCAGAGCAACGTAAACGTGCCTGGTGACAGAAACCTATTTTACAATTGAAGGTAAGACTTAAAGATTATATTTAATTTAATTTATGTTTCGTCTATAATAATTCGGAGAAAGAAATTATTCTTTCTTTGTAAGAGCTTTACACTAAAGATTTAACCATTAAAACTTTAATGAATAAACTAACACAATAAGTTCCACTTAGGGTTTTTTTTTTTTTTTTTTTTTTTTTTCGATAATTCCGATTGTACTGAAAGAATTCAGACTATTGGGGTCCATGGTCCATCGACCTTTGCCAGGTGAGTTAAAAATAAATGTAAAAAAGAAGGACTTCGTGCTCCTAAACGTTAGAGAAATTTCACATTTCAGCATCTGTATTTTGTTTTTACTTTCCCATATAAAGGAAAAGTATTATGAAGATGATAAGTGTAAAAAAGTGTTTCTTAAAATTGTCTGTCTGTCGTTTGTCGTCTGTCTGTAGAGACGCCTGGGGCCTAAACTACTTGGCCGATTTGACGAAATTTGCTCAATTGGGTATGAAAATCATAGCCCTAAAATTGGGGGTGCTATCCCCCAAAACCCAAAACTCTGAAAAAACGTTAAAAAAATCTTACTAGAAAAACGTTCTGACGATTTGGATTACAAATTCTAAAATCTAGTCCATTTAAATACGAATCTAACGGTATAAGTCGTTTTTCCAGGAAAAATCTAGTTCCTGAGAAAATAGCTTAAAACACGGACGGAGAGAGCCCGGGTTCGACTCCCCGCCCAGAAGTTTTTGATGAAATATTCAATAATAATTAAATGTACATAATAAAACTACTAAATGGAAAATACTGGGCTAGGTAATTACAAACTCGTATATGAGAAAGTTTGTCTGAGTTGTCTGTGTTTTTTTCTTTTAGATTGACATCGACATCAAAAGTAATATTAAGTTTTTTATGATTCTATAAGAAAAGTTTTTCTCTTTGTGGTTTATATATTGAATTTGAGGATTACAANTTTTAACCCAATCAATAAACAGTAATAATTATTATTAAATGTTACTTACGTATTTTAATTTTTGTTGCAGACAGTATCAGAGCAACGTAAACGTGCCTGGTGACAGAAACCTATTTTACAATTGAAGGTAAGACTTAAAGATTATATTTAATTATATTTATGTTTCGTCTATAATAATTCGGAGAAAGAAATTATTCTTTCTTTGTAAGAGCTTTACACTAAAGATTTAACCATTAAAACTAACACAATTAGTTCCACATAGTGTTTTTTTTCGATAATTTCGATTGGACTGAAAGAATTCAGACTATTGGGGTCCATGGTCCATCGACCTTTGCCGGGTAAGTTAAAAATAAATGTAAAAAAGAAGGACTTTATTCTCCTAAACGTTAGAGAAATTTCACATTTCAGCATCTGTATTTTGTTTTTACTTTATCATATAAATAGAAAGTATTGTGATGATGAGGGGTCTAAAAAAGTGGTACTTAAAATTGTCTGTCGTTTGTCGTCTGTCTGTAGAGACGCCTGGGGCCTAAACTACTTGGCCGATTTGACGAAATTTGCTCATTGCTATCCCCAAAATACTCTGAAGAAACGAAAAAAAAAATTATTTCTTGAAAAGGGTAACGACAATTTTAATTTAAAAATTCTAAAATTTGGTCCTTTTAAATACGAATCTAACGGTATAAGCCGTTTTTCCGGGAAAAATCTAGTTCCTCAGAAAATAGCTTAAAACACAGACGGAGAGAGCCCGGGTTCGACTGCCCGCCTAGAAGTTTTTGATGAAATGTTCAATAATAATTTAATGAACATATGAAAACTAATAGATGGAAAACATTGGGCTAATAATAACACATTTGGGGTAATTATAAATTCGTATATGAGAAAGTTTGTCTGAGTTGTATCGGATTGATTTTTTCTCTCTCTTTAGATTTTAGATTGACATCAAAAGTAATATTATGATTTTTTTATGATTATTTAAAAAATGTTTTTCTCTTTGTGGTTTATATATTGAATTTGAGGATTACAAACCAGACAATTCTGCGACGCTATTCCTTACGCATCTTTTGTGTTTCTAAGCCTTATTTCAAGGAGAAATCTTGGCTCTGATATATTTTTCAATAATTTTTATTGTTGGATTTGTATCGTTAGAGCTTTCATATATTAAGGCTGTTTTTATTTATTATTTATCACTCTTGATTACAACATCTTAATTAACTTCTTTATCTTAAAGTTGATATTATTATAATTTATTTTTGAATGGTTTTTGCCGTTAGTTTAAATGACATTAATCGACAGTTCTTGCTCTCCACTGTAGTGTATACATATTTTTTTAAGTGTATAGGATCCAAGCATATAATTTTATAGGGCTCATTATTTTGGGCTTAATATTTGATGCTATTTTCTCAATGAGAAATAAAAATATATTTTCTCAAAACCAGGAACAGATTTCTTTCCTATTAATGATAACTCTATAAGTCGGTCTTGTCTAGAAACTATTCTGATATGGGTTTTTTATGTTAAAACAAGGATTTAGAATAGAAAAAAGGCAGGAAATTATAATTCGAT
This sequence comes from Gerris buenoi, assembly GCA_001010745.2. Classification (NCBI taxonomy): domain Eukaryota; kingdom Metazoa; phylum Arthropoda; class Insecta; order Hemiptera; family Gerridae; genus Gerris; species Gerris buenoi. The sequence continues at coordinate 77,478 of KZ651115.1, forward strand.
CAATTGGAATAGAACATATTATATTAGGTGGCCAAGCATCCTTTTGGATGCTTGGCCGATCGCGTACTTTAGTAATGTTATGCTATTTTTTTTTTTAAGGCAGGGAGTTGTAAGGCATTTTACACCCTTAACCACATACGAAATTATACAGTATGTGGAGTGTCGGACTCGCTGATGATTGCAATACAGCCCTACCGACTAAACCTCTCCCTTCCCCCAATGGCGCGTCAGCCAATATTTAAATCGGCTATTGGCGCCGGGACAGTTTGTCGGTCCTCCTCTATTTCTACTCCACTAAGTTTGACTTTAGTGTCTTTAGGGGAGGACCCTTTTCCATCACCCCCCTTAGTCCTCCTGGATCCTTAGCACCTGTCTAAGGGAGGAGGGTTGCAGTCCATCGATGCCGATGCTGACCTCTGGCTTGTTGACCGGCCGAGACCGACGACCACCCCGCGCCCCCAAGCTCCCCCAGAAGCAGCCATCCCCTAAGATGAGCACCATTCGACCCGGCTCCCCTGCCTCCGTCAAGTTCACCTTCGCTCCAGGCACCCACCCTCAGGGAGGCGTGCCCCCAGAAAACCCCGAGAGACAACGAAGCAGCCACGCCTACGACCGGCCGTCAGCGGATGGACTGCGGGGGGGTGCTACATTCGCGACAAGCACCTGTTGATAAGACGCAGGTTAGCTCTCAGCAGAGACTTCTGCACTTTCCTCACCTCCCTGTGCCCAAAATTAGCTACAAGGGAACCCATCTACCCCGTGAGCAAGTAATAAGCGAGGGGCAGATGGTAGTGAGGACAGTCCTAAACTAGCTGAGACAATAACATTGGACGACTAAACCTAGTATCACAGATAAACCTAATCCTAGTATCACTGCTACCTGATCTCGCCTCCCTTGTGAGTGAATCACAAAGGAACCCACTCTTCCTGCCGGACGAAAAATATAGCCGGGGAGAGTGGTAGCGAGACCAGTCCTAATCTAATTATTAAACCTAAGATTAAAATTTATCTAAACTAGTATCACAGCTAAAAATGCTAACCTAATATCACAGAATCCTAATCCTAATGGTAACTAGTAGTGTTCCTAAGCTAAACCTAATCCTAATATCACAATTTTTCCGGCCACCGCCTTCCCTCCACTGTGGTACGTAGTGGAAAGGAAACCCGCCTGCCTCCGCGTGGAACAAATAAACGGGACAGGTGGTGACGGAGACCGGTACTAAAACTAAGGTTAAAATTTTCTATAAACTAATTACCTAATCCTAAATTAAAATAAATAAATAAAACAAAGAAATCTGCCTCCCTACTGCCAAGAGTGGCCCTCGGGAACCCACCATCACTGCCGAACGAAATATATAGCCGGGGATGGTGGTAGCAGATCCTATCCTAACCTAGAATAAATAAATAAATAAATAGTTAAAACAAAGGAGTCTGCCTCCCTACTGCCAAGAGTGGCCCTTGGGAACCCACCATCACTGCCGGACGAAATATATAGCCGGGGATGGTGGTAGCAGATCCTATCCTAAACTAAAAGACATAAAAAGACAAAACGAAACCCTAACTACCTGTGCTCTGCTGAGGTGTTAGATGCATTCATAGAGTCCTGCTCTCCGGAAAAATGTCAGGACTGGCTGAACATTCGACTCCTCAGCTAAGGCATTTGCCAGGTTCGCTGGGACCTGGCACTCCGTCCTCAGATCCGCTAGTGAGTCGCATTCTTCGATTATGTGACTCACTGTCAGCGCTGCGATCCCGCAGTGTCGGCATCGGGGGGCACGCTCATTAGTTAAGAGGTGCCCATGCGTTGATTCTCAGTCAAGTGAGGACGACGCTTTCTCTTCTTGATAGAGTGATATCTGCTAGCGTCGTCCTCACTTTAGTTTTAATTCTTCTTAGCTGGGTGGGGACCTCCTCCCAGGCTGATTGCCAGCTACGCTAGACGGCGTTGACAGCAGCCGTCTTGGCATCGTCTAGCCAGACGGGAGCAAGGTCCACCACCTCCGCAGCGGCCCCACGTTTGGCGGCTTCATCGGCCGCCTCGTTGCCAGCGATGCTGACATGCCCCGGTACCCACACTAAATCTTCTCTGAAATGCAAAGGTTTCGCGCGTGGCTATAAATTTTTATGATGTCGCTGAACTCTTGTAGGGCGTGGAGAGCGGAGAGCGAGTCGGAACAGATGACTACGCTCTAGTCGACGCTCTCCACGCACAGTTCAAGGGTCTTCTCGATGGCTCGGAGCTCGGCGGTGTACACACCTGCAACCGGAGACAATGACCAGAATCTTGTCTCCGTTCTTGAGTGCAGGGCGCACCCCGAACCCTCTCTTGATTTCGAGCCATCAGTGTAGAAGACCCTACGACCCTGGTACCGGGCTAGGATCTC